>VZRX01002498.1:32573-67478 GCA_013398075.1 Notiomystis cincta | reverse complement strand
TATATATATTATATATGTTGTGTATTTATATAGAGTTATATACATTTTTAAAAATCAGTCGATAGATAGATGCCATTTGAACATATTGGTCTAAATTATATGCAGTTTTAAACTATCCAATTAATACAAAACATTGACATGTGGCTCATATTTAATATATAAAACATACTTGTAATTATATATATTTAATACATAAAACACACATGTGTTTTGTAGCACAAATGTCAGCTATTATATCTAATTAACTTGGTTTAATCCATGATATTTCAATGTTAATGAATGAATAGACATCTAAATACTGAACCACTGTGTTATAGTAATGAAAACATCCTTTTATTCTGTTGTGGTTTGTTTTTTTTCTCATTCACAACATTTTTGTGGAAAAACTCAGGGTTTTGTCTGATGCAAAATGCTTTTTCCCCAGTTTTTCTGTGATTTAGGGCCAGATCCAGCAGGCTGGCAGAGCAGGAGGAGGTGACTGCTGCTCCATGCTCTGTGCTCAGCCAAGCTGAGAGGGGATTTCCAGTGGGCCCATGCATAAACACACCTTTGGAGACACACATATAAGTATTTATATATATATACACAGGTGTATTTATGGATATATTTATTTATATGGAATTTGTGGGGATGGGCTGATGAGCTGCTGCTCCTGGGGGTGCTGGAGCAGCAGGGCAGGGTGTCCCCTCCACCACCTCTCTGGGTGTCCCCACTTTTACCCTACACCCTCCCAATCCCCCCCACACCTTTCCAATCCATCCCAAGAAAATCATTTTGATATCAAGCTAAAATTGCCAATTTTTTTGCAGCCTGTAAGAGGAGGGCTGTGCTTGCCTCTCTCAGGAATGGGATGCAGCATTCCCTCTCCTTGCTCTGTCCCTGCATGCACAGCACAGAGTCCTCTGGGGGAGCTCACTGCTGTAGCCTCATTCCCTTTGAATCTCTGTTTACCATCCCTTATCTCCTGATGGGTTTTTTTTAAACATTATTTGCAGTAAATATCCCCAACTTGAAAAAGGGTCGAGGTGCACATTAANAGCTCACTGCTGTAGCCTCATTCCCTTTGAATCTCTGTTTACCATCCCTTATCTCCTGATGGGTTTTTTTTAAACATTATTTGCAGTAAATATCCCCAACTTGAAAAAGGGTCGAGGTGCACATTAAAAAAAAAAAAAAAGCCTGAGTTATATAAAATTAATTCATGTGTCAGCTTTCATCTAATGGCAATTAAAGCACCTCAAATAAACAAATCATTAATAGAAAACCCCGGATTAAAGCTGTGTTTTCAGTATCTCACTCTCTGTAACCTCCCTCATGAATTATCATCCCTGACCTTTCCCAATCCTCCCCTAACTGCTCTTACTGACAAAAAAGATGAATTCTCCTGTGAGTAGGAGGCACCTGGAAGGCCCCATGGTGCCCCTCAACCACTGCCAAGTGGAAGAAATAATTTTAATGCTGCTTAAAAGTAGCCCTGGTGCTGCTGTGGCTGTGTGAGAGCCCCCACAGAGTGAAGATGCTGCAGCCCCTGGAGATGCTGGGTGCTAAAATCCAGACCCCAAGCTGCCCCCAGGGGAATGCAAAACATCCAGGAGGCTCATGGCTCTTCCTGAGCACTGACACCCGTCAGAGGCTCTCAGGGGTGGATTTTAAAATCATTTTTACTTCTAAATTCCTCAGTGGGTCAAGGACCATCCACTTCCTTCACTGGTGCACGGGGACATCTTCTCCCCTGTGAGGTCCCAGGACTTTGGCTCAGCCTTTCCTCAAGGTGCATCAAATAATAAAAATAATTCCCAGGATAAACCCTTGCCTCTCCAGCTCCTCTGGAGGGTTGGCAGCATCTTGGAAAGCTGCTGAGGGACCAGCCATGAGGAGAGACCTGGCAAAACACAAGGCACAGATCCTTTTTCTTTTTAAACTGGTTTATTCTACACAAATCTTTTAAACAACATTCATAAAACATTAATTACAAAATGTGCTAATATGGGGTAGGCTTCTTTTTCTTTTTTTTTTTTTTAATTTTTATTCCAACAATCAGAAATTCACATTTTGAAAGGCATACTTTTAAGAGACACATTCACTTTACTTCCAGATACAAAATTTTGAGGGGTTATAAATCACTTACAAGGAACAGATGTCAAAATAAAAAAAAAAGGAATAATTTTAAGCTTCAGGATCTGATTTCAGCATTGAATTGAGCAGCTGCTTTTGGACCACTGGCTCTGCTGCTCTGCCCAGGGTGCCCAGCAGGCCTGGGCACCTCCCAGGACCAATTTTGGAGCCACACACGGCTCCTGCTGCGCCAGAGCCTGGAGCACAGAGGAAAAAAAATTGGGATTGCAAAGCTACTGATGGTGCTGCAGCCTTTTATTGAGTCTTTCTAGTGGATACAGACATGGAGAGGGTGCACCCCAGCCCAAAAACCCACGGGCAGGCTGTTTCCCATCAACAAGGGAGCAAATGCCAGCTGTGACAGGGCATGGCTTTGGAATCTGCTGAGCAGGGTGATGGCAGCAAGCTTGGAGGTCCTGCTTCAAAAACAATTACCCCAAACGGCCAAAATTCGAGCCTCCGCCCCGGCGCTCTTATGTGGAGCCAGCTCCAAAATCCACCCATCCGAAAGCAAATATTTGGCTTCATCCTGCTGGATCTCAGGGCAGGGGAGCGGGGTAATTTCCTAATTGCCCTCAGCCTCCCCAGGAAAATCCTGCCCGAGGCTCTAACGGGTTCGAGTGGCTGAAACAGGATCTGCTGGGAAAGTTCAGGCCGGGGAAGTCGTGTTCTTTCCCGGCGGGATTGGGCTGAACGTGCTCGGCAGCCAAATCCCGGCCGGGCCCGGGCGATTTGGCCATCGCCCACCAGGAGGGGAGCACCAGCTCGGTGCAGAAACCTGCCCCAGTGAACAGCTCGTCTTACACAGCACCAGGGAAAGTGGACAAAAAGGACAAAAAAAGAGCCGAATTCCTGGGTAAAACAGACCCTAAGTCTTGTCTCTGACAGTAAAGGCTGGGCTTGCAGTGCAGGGTGAGCCCTGGGGGGCAGGGTACAAAAAGAGGAGAAATTTGGGAGGTACAAAGCCCCCTCCAAAGCCACGTTTTGCAGAAAACCAGGAGGGTTTTTTTTTCATGCCTTTCCTGTCCCCTTGGAAGGTGGGTCCCAGCCCTGCAGCTGCAGGGAGAGGGGACGTGGGGACACCTGGGGACATTCACCGTGTCTGGCCTTGAGGGCAGCACCCAGGGCACGGCAAAATATTTGCAAAATTAAACCCACAGAGCTCCCCCCGATGGGGGCTGTGCAGGTGGTCCCACCAAACCAGAGATAACCTCCCTGAACCGGGGCTGAAGTCCACGGAGGGGCCGTGCCAGGCAGATAAAGGCCCAGGAGCAAAGGCACAGGGTCAGCCCTGCAGACACCCCCAGGGCTCCCAAGCCCTCTCATCCACCCCTGGGTTTGCTTTCCTGCCAGGGGCTCTCAAAAAGAAGGGGAAGGGCTTTATTTTGGTTTGTTTCTTGCCCACAGAGCCCTTCTCTGTGCCACTTTCCATGGCATTACTCAGAGCACCTTGGAGGAGAATTTAAGGAGCACTTTTTGTCCCCAAAGTTTACAAAGGTGGCTTGAAAGCACCCAAAAGAGTTGCTCAAGTCCACAACTGGTGGCCATAAAGGTGGAAGGAGTGGGCTGCTCTGCTTTGCCTTGCCTGTCAAAGTCATTCCAATTTTCTGCTTCCAGCTGGAAAAGGGGAAGCAGGCTCTGTCAGTGTGTAAATCATTGAAAAAACTGAAAACAAAAAATAACCAAGGTGCCCCCAAACAAATCTCTGGGGTGCAGGAGCATGTGAAAGCCAGGAATGGTTTGCAGTGATGGATGGAGAGGCAGCAAAGGTCTCAGCTGGATCTGTCCCCCTGCATCCAGAGGATTTCATCCACATTCACCTTTATCCAGGTGGGGATTAATTGGCCACTTATAGATGCAAATGTCAGCCCGGGATCCCACCCAGAGCAGGTGAGATCCTCAGCACCAAATGAGGCTGCCCAGAGCTCAGTGCTCTTGGCACCCACGTACCAGAGACCCTCTGCTGCCACACAGAACATTCCCGTGGTGCTGCCAGGGGAGGCAGGAATGTCCTTGCCCAGCTGCTGGCCACCTCCCTGCAGGCAGCTCAGCCCAGGGAGTGCTGGAGCTCCTCGAGCTGCAGCCCCAAAGCACCACGGTGGTGGGAGGCAGAGCCAAAACCTCCTGAAACTGGGGGTCCCCAAACCCCACGGTGCCACAGCAGACCTGCAGAAGCCCTGAGGCTTGGCTGGTGATTAGGATGTGGCCTTCCCACAGCTCCCACAGCAGGGAAATGCCAGGAAACCTCAACCCCAGGCAGAGAGAGGCCAGAATTTATTAAATTTAAGTTCTGTGACTTCAAAACTTTTGTGTGCCTGGCTGCAGGACCTCAGGGCAGGGCAAGCTGCAGTGAGGCAGCTCCTGCATATTGTTTCAAAACTGAAAAAAGCTTTAAGCCATGAATCATGGCACTTCCCAGGCAGCTCCCAAAGCCTGCTACCCTTCCCATCACAAACACAACCATCCCTGGAGCCCTTCCAGCTCAGCTGTCCTGCTCCATCCCTCAGCCAGAGCGAGAGGAGTTAAACCCAACACCTCGCTCTGCAGTAGAATAAAACAAAACAGAACAAAACAACAAAAAAAAAAAGCAAAGAGNAAAAGAAGAAAAGACAACAAGTTGGTTTTGAACACCCTGAAGGTAAAGATTTAAGAGGCAGCCCCAGCCCAGCCCCGAGCAGGCGCTGCTGGGACACGTCCTGTGCTCACTGCACGCTTACACAAAGCTCTGCAGCTCTGCAAACACCCCGGCCACGGGGTGAAGTGGGGCCCTCCCCGCTCCCTTCCACCCCTTTCCCACCCAGGGGGCTCAGCCCACTCCCCTCCCCGTGCTGGCTCCCAGAGCTGGCCGAGTCTGCAGTGCTGGGCTCCCCTTCCCTTCCCAGAGCCAGGGAGAGGGGCGGGAATCACAGCCCGGCACTCGCAGGGCAGGCAGAAGGTTGGGGTTTTAATTAGAAAACTGAGTAAAAGGCAGCCCCAAGGAGGATGTGGATTGCTGGGCTAGGACAAGATGGCCCTGATGGAACAGGAGGGGCTTTGGGATGAAGCTTTTTGGGACCCATTTGGCACCACACCACCAGACCACCACAGGCTAAACGGATTTTTCGGAGAGCGAGGCAGCTCCTCCCTGCTCATGGGTGCTCCAATCACACAATCCCACCTCTCACCAGCCTGCAGAAATTCTTGCAAACTGCCTGATACCCAAAAGGGCCAAACTAGACCTGCAGCAGCAGCAATCTGACAAACAAGCCCCAAATATCCCTGGATGTTGACACTGCTCCAACCTTTGCCCTTCCCATTCCCATCTGTGTTTGCTGATGAGGAGACCTCTCATTGCTGTTGTCCAAACCTGCCTTCCCCACTGCAGAATTTGTCCTTGTGTCCACCAAGGGCAGGATTTTGACCTGGCAGACACTGAGTGTGGTTTTGGGAGGCTGGTACCAGACATGGGTCTGGGACAGGATGAGGGGTGGCTTCCTCTGACCTGAGCTGAGGTGGCCAAGAAAGCTCCTCATCACTCCAAACCTCCTAGATAAATAAAAGCCATGGGGAAAGATCCAAATTTAGGGGGACAGATGTGGGTGCCAGTGCCCCTCCTGGGCAGAGCTCCTGGCTGACACAGCTGCTCTGAGGCTTCTGCACTGCTAAGCACCCCTTGCACTGAATGCAGGCTCCTCCCAGGGCAAGGACCTTTTCAAGGAGCAGTTAAGGCAAGTGGAATTCTGTAGAAATTTGGGATTTGAACTATAAATCACATCATGAGCCAGGGAGGCTTTGCCACACAAAGTCTGGGTGCAGCCATCAGTGGGCTCTGCTCCCTCAGCCCAGATGGGGTTTGGAGACAGCTCTGCTCATCCTCATCCTCTGCTTGCTGTGAAGAAGCTACTTCTGGAATTTAAATACTTCATAAGCTCTCTTTTGAGGGGCATTAAGGTCCAAAATATGATTTAAAGAACTCCATCAAACTCCAATGTGAATTAATGCCCCAAAACTTGCAGAAGGAGTTACAATGAGGAGGTTTTTATTTCCTTCAGCTGTCAGAGGGCTTTGAAGCTGCCCCACTGCCAAGGCTCCCACCCAAACAGCATCACATTAATGCCCTGCCCTAGGCTAAGTCTGGCAGATCCCTGCTGGAGCCAGGGCTCTGTGGTTCAAGCCCTGCCTCCTCCTGCAGCTCCATCTGCCTCCCGTGGCTCCCTAAACTCAGGGATGGCTCAGCAGAGCCACGAAGGGCAAGAACAGTCATGGAAAAGCATATCCAAGAAAGAGACAAGCAGACATCTCATTTTATATCATAAACAGACACGTCACAACACACCAGGTAATTTTCCAGCTCGTACGGGGACAGAGGGGCCACAAGACCACAAGACCTTACAATGCATCAGCCAAAACAGGTTAAAAACAGGGCCAGAGGGACATGCAGGGTCCTGAGACTATTATGTACAAAAGTCCCACTGCTGCCTGTGGGAGGGGGCCTCCACTGAGCCCAAATTTCCACAGCAAAGACACGTCCAGGTGTCACAAACCCCCACACTCGCCCGGAGACCAAGGGATGATTCCCATCACACACATCCCTCTTCAGACATCTCAGTTTTTCAATGGCAGGTGAACAAAATGAAAATCTGATGAAGGATGGGTTTGCAGTCAGGATAAATGTGAGTTCTGTTGCTTGCTCTCTCCCAGGAAAAGGTACCCCAGTCCCAGCTGGCCCCTTGTTCACACAGGGACCCACCAGGGCAGGAGAACTTCCCTTCTCACTCGTTAGCCACGCTCGTTAGCAATCCCTGGAGGTGATCATAGAATCATGGAATGGTTTGGGTTGGAATGGACCTTAAAGCTCATCTCATTCCTACCCCTTGCCATGGGCAGGGACACCTCCCACTATCCCAGGTAGCCCTGGCCAGCCTGGCCTGGAACACTTCTGGGGATGGGGCAGTCACAGCTTCTCCGGGCCATTGGAATTTCCACAATTTTCTGTGGGCAGTGATTGATTCCTGCCCGAGGCTGAGCTCTGCTGCCCCTCAGAGTGGTGGGTACCCACTGGCTGTGTGATTTCCTCACACTCTCCCCCTCTGCTCCCAGATCAGCACTGACCCTGCACCAGCTCAGTGACAACACAAGGGCTATGAGTTAAATGCTACTGGGGCTGCCCAAGCCTTTGGAAAACTGGGATTCCCCACCAATACTGACTCGTGCTTATTGCTGCATAATACACAACTGGCCCCCAAAAGAGCAGTGGCACCCTGTGCCCTGAGCCAGCAGCACCCCCATGCCCGTGGGTGCCCCTGAGCCCAGCACGGAGCTGACCCCTGACACAGGGCTGGCTCTGTCCCAAAGCCACCAAAGTGCCCATTTTGGTGGTGATGCCACAGATTGGGCCCCACAGAGCTGGGAACCGTGGGCAGTGCCAGGAGCTGCCCCTCTCTTCTGCAGCTCGTTAATTGCTGGGTGAGGAAACGGAGCTGGGAAGCGGCCGAGGGACCTGCTGGTCTCATCCAGGCGTTTTTAAGGCATATTTTGCAGGAAGGGTGAGCTCCCGCGGGACTCCGAGGGCTGGAGCACGCCCAGATCCCTGTCATCCCAGCTGCAGCTCCCTGGGGGGGTGGGAGAGCAGCGGGAAAGGAGGAAAGGAGAAGATGAAAGCGGGACTCGCTGACATTTATTTGGTTTGTGCATCATTCTAAAGCAGCGTTTCCTCCTTCGGGTCTCTGGCTCCAGAACAGCCCCGGGTGCTGGACGGGGAGGGGGCTGCCTCACTTGGATGTGACACCCGAGTGGCACCGGAGCAGGAGGAGGGTGGACAGCTGCCAGGTTCAACAAGTTCCATCCGTGGCCTGCTTGGAAAAGGCATTTATTAGCTGTAAACCTCTGTTGTGACGTATAGAAAACCGGGGAGAGGAGCGGGAGCTCGATCAAGTTTGAATCCTGGTGAGAGTTCTCCTTAGAAAAATGGTTAGAGGGGGAGGGGGGGAAAAAAATGTGGCTTTAAAATCAAAACCGTCCCACAAAAAAAAAAAANAAAAAAAAAAGAGCGTTTCTGCTAGTTAAAAGCCTTTAACTAGAAGAACCTTTTTTTGTGTGTTTTCTCCTTTACAAACATAGTGCATCTGCGATCACTGGGAATTGCGGTCCGTCTGGGAAGGGGCCTGTGCTGGGGCTGCGGAGAGGCTGCTGCTGGCGGTGTCCCGGGGAGCGCCGTCACATGTGCGCTTCTGAGGCGGGGCAGCCCGGCAGCAGCTCCCCGTTCACCACCGCCTCCGACACCAGCATCTTGTCTTTGCCGGAATCCAGGCGCTGCTTCTTCAGCATCCTCTGGTGGACCAGCGGCACCACGGAGAGCACCAGGCCGCCGATGATGGGCGGCACCCCGGCGAAGTAAAAGGCCGCGTCGTAATTCCCAAAATAATCATTGAGGTATCCTGGAAGAGAAGGGAGGTCAAGTTAGAGCCCCGTCGGTCTAATGAGCTCGTTAGTGTAATGACCTGCTTGTTGCCTCCTTGATGCAGATTGCATCACCCACCAGATTTGGGGAGATTCGGGGTTTTTGAAATGATCTTTTTTTCCGTTTGCATTTCTTGGCGTTTTGACGCCCTGGATTAAAGGACGTGTGGGGCCAACACTGTGTACCAAGGGAGTGGGGAAGGAAAACCTCAGCCATCCTTCCTGTTTCACCACAACAGGACACAGTCAGCCACATCCCAGACAACCCCAAATGCAAGCTGAGACCTGTTAAACCCAACGTTTCTTCCCAGAGGCTTGCCAGCCAGTGGGAAAAGTGGGCAGGGGCCATTCCTCTGCTGATTGTCTCCATTTGGAAGCCCTGCCCTCATGGATATTTTATCTCCAGCTTTGAAATACACTCTGCCAGTTACAAACAATAGCCAAGCCCTTAAAACCCAACAAGGTTCTGCATTTGTCTGGCAAGTTCCAACACAGCCAGACATCCTTGGAGGATAACACAGGGCCATTGATCAGCACTGGGAAATCCCTCTGAGTCTCTCCTGCCTGGACACTTCACCCAGCAAAGCCCACTCTGGAGGTCCTGGTGCAGCACCCTGCCAGTGAGAGGTCTGTGAGCCCCATGTTCCTTCCCAAAGGGGTTGAAGGGAACTTTGCTGCCGGAAGCGGAGAGATCGGAGGTGCTTATCCAGCTTTGGCTTAGTGCAGCTGATGCAGAGGTCCTGCTGCTCAGGGGCAGCTCTGGCAAAGCCCTCACTGTTAAGGACGTTGGGGTTATTGCTGTGCTGGAACACAGCCCCAGGTCTTGTGGAGGCTCAGGTGTCTCCATCTCCAACAGCAATTCCATCTAGAGGGACTTCTAGAAAATTATTATCTGCCGATTTTTAGCTCAGCTTCGAACAGAAATCACTTAAATCACTGTTCCTCCAGCGGTCACCTCTCACCAGCCTGGAGAAAGGCCCTGAGAAGCCACAGGGCCCCATTCTTCAACCCCCACACGACCTGATAAGCCAGAAAACTCAAACCAGCACATCTGGCCTGACACCAAGCCACGGCCACGGCTGAAAGCTGCCACCAGCATCTCCCTCCCCAGGGCTGGGTCCCGGTGCAGCAGCGTGGCGATACCAACCTGCTATGGGCGTGCCCGCGGTCATGGGCACGGCCATCAGCCCCATGAGGTACCCTATGGCCTGGGACGCCTGCATGGGCCCCACCAGCTCGAAGGCGATGGGGGCCATGATGGTGGTGAAGAAGCCGTCGCAGAGGCCGAGGAAGAGGCAGATGACAATGACGCCCTCGAAGCCTCGGCACTGGGGGATCATCATGCACAGGAGGCCCAACAGCATGAAGGATGCAACCTGGGGAGACAGAAATGGGCATGGCAGTGGGAGTGGGCGGCAGGAAGGGTCATGGAGAAGACACTGAACAGGTCAGTGTCACTGCTCCCTCCTCTGGACCCAGCAAAGCCATCCAGCCACTGCTCCTGTCTCAGAGAGGCCCTTAAGAATAACCTTTTAAGAAGGGTTAAGAAGGATTAGCTGCTGGATTAGCTGCTAGATTTCAGCAGTTTGTTCTTCAAAAACCACAAGGAGGTGAAAGGGTGTCAGTAGTTTGGGAAGAGTTGCTACCATGGAGTTTGACTGCTGAACAGACACCGATCCCTCGGGTCAAGTGTGCAACTCCTCTTACACTTTGCCGTAGTAAATTTTCTTCCCTCAGTGCAGACAGTGGCTGGTGAAGGCTTTGTGATTGACAGCTATGAAGCAGAGTGTGGACACCAGATGCCACCCCTGCCCTGCTGTGGTCAGCCAGCACCTCCAGGCAGGGTTGGACACACCGTACCTGCAGGTAGATCTTCTTCAGCCCGGGAATGCAGTCGCCAATGCGGCCCGAAACCAAGCGGCCCAGCCCCGACATGGCCCCGAGGCAAACCAGGAGGATCCAGTCCTTTTTGGTTTCCTGAAATCGCTTCTCCACGTATTTGACCTAGGGTGGAGGGAAGGACACAAGGACGGGAAGCTGCAGTACGTGGATCCCTCTCATCTCCCCAAAAGGGATGAGAATTCCTGCAGAGGGCTCATGGATTTGGGGGGGCTGTGTGACCCTCGTGTCCATACCACACTGACCTTCACCCTCCACCCACCCTAAACCCAACAGGGCCTCCTCTCCTGCTACCTGTGCTGGTCCTGAGGGGCAGTGGGAAGTGACCCTGGCCCACCCTGGCACAGAGAGGACACACAGAACCATATCCACCACTCCCCCTGTTTACAGGATGTGCAGCAGCTTCTTGGCCTCGAGGCTTTTGGTGCCTCTGCCCCTACTGCCCACCCCCACCTTCCCCCCTCCTCCAAAGGGACCTCCCTCCCCTTCCAGTCCCAGCCACGGCTCTCACCAGGTGCATGTAAGGTACGAGGTATCCCAGGACAGCAGTAGCGATGCCAAAGGCCCAAATCCGATAGGTCTTTCTCCGGAAAACCCTCAGGCTGAAATACTTGCGGGTCTGTGCCCAGCACTGCTGCCTCACGCTCCGGCTGCCCAGCTTGTCGTGCCCGTCGCGCTCAGAGTCACAGGAGGGCGGCAGGATGGGCCGGTAGGTCATGGACAAGAAGATCTGGATGAGCATTAAGGCACTGAGCACTTGGAAAGTATGTGCCAGCCCGATGGCACTCCCGACCATCTTCAGGAAGAAGGGGAGCGGCACGGAGATGAGGCAGCTGCCCCCGGCCACGACGCCGTTGGCCAGGCCCAGGCGGCGCTTGAAGTAGTGACCGAGGATGACCAGCGAGGGCTGGAAGGCGAAGGAGCTGCCACAGCCAAAGAGGATCCCATAGGTGAAATAACGGACCTCCAGAGACCTGGTGGGAATAAAACACGTGGAGGTGGTGATGCCAGGCAGAGGTGAGGAAGCCTCCTCCCGCCACAGCGCTGCAAAGACCCAGGTCTCACATGGTGCACAGACAGTCTGACCCTCAAGGAGTTTATTCCCCCACCACAGCGAGGATAATCCTCACTTTACAGCTGGCACGTGAAATCCTCAGCAAAGTGAAGCGTGGCTGGGAAGTGCTTTCTGCCACCAGGAGAAGGCAGCAGCCAACCTGGCCTCCTCGGGAAGCTGACCTTACTTCAGTGCTTCTTAAATTACAGCAAACAAGATTTTTCTAAGGTAGGGATGGTGGGATATTTTTAGCTAGAAATCCTTTTAATTTTCCCACTGAAAGGACTAATTGAAAACGTTCTGCCCCCAGTGTTTGGGAGCAGAAGGCACCAACCCTGGTGGTTATTAGGTACGTAGGAAGGAAACGTGGTGTTTCTGCCCAGGCTCCAGGCTAGTTAATTAAGTTCTACTTCTTTAAGCTCCTCTGGGAGCTTAAATTAGACAGTTAATAGATCTCATTTGTACCTTACATCGGTGGCTGCACTCAAAGAAGGAGTGAAGTGGCTGCTCTACAGAGCAGATGGAGAGTCCTGAGAGCCCCTGGAAGGAGCTGCTTCCCAATTTTCATGCCCAATTTTCACAACAGAAACAGCTGACAAAAGAGCCTGGATTTAGGCAGCACAAACAACCTGTTGTGTTTGCCTCCAGATGAAGGATTTTTTTTCTTCATCCCCATGCAATACATCCAGCTGCAACAGTCTGCCATGGGATACTGCCTGGGAGGAAAGCGTGAGGAAAACCTTTGTGCAGCTCAGGGTGTTGTACAAGCAGGGTCTGTGCTCCAGCCCTCGGAGCAGTCCCGAGTGCTGCTCCCAAAGCAAGTGAAGACAGAGCAGCCCACATCTACCAGAGCAGCTGGAAGCTGGGAAAACCTTTAGAGGCAAATCATTCCTTCCACTGCACACTCATCCCTCCAGCCTGCCAAGCAGAAAGCAGAGCACAGTCACCGTGCCCGACGGCTCTGAGACAAATGACTGTCATGAAAGGCAATTTCCATCCACTCCAGAACAAAACCACATCAGAAGCCCCCTCTGTGAGAGCCAGGCAAGCAGCTGGCCCACGTGGGCCCTGTCCTGTCCGACCTCCCACGCACAAGCCCTGGTGCCGCAGCTGAGCTGACGTGTCGGGTAAGTGGAGACAAATGCCACGGTTCCCATCTGCTCCCTGGTGATGCTCAGACACCCCTGCACGAGCAGGGGCTCCTTTCAGCCATGCTTCTCAGCCAGGATTTCCCAGCCTGCTTACTGGGAATCAGCCAGCTGCTCTCTGCTGGGAAGGGCGGCAGCGTCTCCTCGGATTATGAGGTTGCCGATGGATAATTGTGTCTCCTGGGACAAGGAGGTCTCCCTCCATCAGCTTCCTCTTGCTTCCATCTCTCAGTGGGAAGGGCCCTGGTTCATCCTTGCTGGCAGAAGTTTGGGGGGATTCCTCTGTGTGGGAGAAACTGAGCAGAAATTGTGGAGGGGAAGGAGAAGAAGGAAGAAGAAAAGGGACTCGACACACCCTACAGAATATTCAGTGCAGAGGAGGAGAGCTGTGAGAGCATGAAGGGCACAGGGAAACAGCCCTGCTGAGCTGCCCATCCTCTCCCATTCCTCATGCTAAACCAACACCCTTAAACTGGAGGGAAGCTGAAGCTTTAACTGGGATTTCTCTCTTCTTGAGAGCACACGAGGTCTGTGGTGGCTGGAGCTGGTTACCAGTGCAGGAGACACCTCAGAGCAAGGCAGTAGAGAGGAAAAGCCACACCTTTAACCCATCCAGCCTTCCCCAGAGCTTCACTTTGCAGCATATTTGGTTTCTTTAGTGGTTTTCAAACAAAATTCCCAATATTTTGAGACAACAGGCACTGAGCTGGGTGCTGGGCTCTTGCCACAGA
Organism: Notiomystis cincta; assembly: GCA_013398075.1. Taxonomy (NCBI): domain Eukaryota; kingdom Metazoa; phylum Chordata; class Aves; order Passeriformes; family Notiomystidae; genus Notiomystis; species Notiomystis cincta. Next base: position 54,093 of record VZRX01002498.1, on the reverse strand, counting down.
GTCTTGGTGGCTCAGAGGGTTTTTGGAGCAGCTCAATGCACTGCTGGGAACTGCTGCTCCTCCATTTGGACTAAACAAACCCATTTCAGAGAAACCAGGAGATAAAGGGGGGATGAGCCTTGATCCAGCTCTGCCTGAGCCCCCCAAATCCACTCTCTTTGCACCAGTGCTCAGAGCACAGGGGAATTATCTCCGGCTGCAGTGGAGGGACTTGGCAAGAGGGACCAAAAAAAAGCTTCTCCATTGTTCTGGGAGAGTGGAGCCACAAGCCCCGAATTTCAGGAGCAGCCTTCACCACCTGGGTGGGGCACTGCCAAGTGCTGCAGCCTCGCTGCTCTTCCTCCGGCCCCGCTCGGCTCTGCCGGCGCCGTTTCCCTCGCTGTGGTCCCGCTGCAGAGGGGCTCCTTTCTCCCTCAAAAGGCAGCCAGAGGAATGTGGTCCAAGAATGAGAGGCAGGAAATGGGGATTTCAGTCCTGTAGCTCTCCTGGAAATGATATTCCTCTCTGCCTGTACTGTTTGATTTTTTTTTTTTCTTTTTTTTGGAAGCCCAACACAAGCCCCTGGCAATGCTGTGGTCCCATGAGCCCTTTTCCTTTGCACAAACATTTCACAATGGAGAGGGGGAAAGTCCAAGCTCTGTTGATTGGAAGGAAAGCAGGATTGCATGGGAAGCTCCTGTGAGCTCCATGCCAGGGCACAGCTTCCCTCAGGACCCACTGCACCTTTTGGAAACACAAAGGGTGGCACCTGAGGAGGAAGCTGCAGACGCTGCTTCCTTCCATGCCACAGCCCGAGATGGTTTTAGCATCCCAAAAATCCCACCTGCAATTGGCCACAGCCCTGGGGGGTTTGTCTGGGGATCAGAACTGATCCCCACTCCCAGCATGATGAGGGGATCCCACAGATGAGGGTTTGGGGATCCAGGGAAGCAGGGTTGGGATGAGCACAAGGGTCTCGCTGACCAGGAGGAGCACAGCAAGGGCAAGTGGCCCTCTGGAAAACTGGTGTGTATTTGCTTTAAAAACCCGCTCCTTGAAGCATTTTAATTAAAACAATACTGATTTTAACTGAAACCCAACCCAAAGCAATGTTTTCATACAGAAAAAGTGGGGCAAATGCTGCTTTAGAGGTGTCTCCATGGAGCCTCTGGGACTGTGTTTAATAAGTGTCACATAAATTACCCCAGAGGTGACCTCTTTTTGCTCCCACAGCCATGCCAACCCCGATTTCTGGGCTGGAAAGACACACAAGCTACACCTGCCATCCAAATGCACATTGGCCAGTGCCTGCCAGCAGAAATTCATGGCATGGGATCAGGCATGGAAAACAAGGAGCAGCAGTGGCCCAGTGCTGCCGCAGACACACGAGCCAGGGCAGGAACACCACAAATTGCTCCAAACCCTGTCTGCCTTCCCCTCCCTGTCTGCCCTGCACAGAAACTCCCTCTTAGGCATAATCCACCAAATATTATTTTAAGCATTAATTTACTTTCAGCACCAAATGTGAAAATGGTTGCAGAGGAGAATGGCTTTCTCTGTGAGTGCCTCTCTGGAGCTGCCTGTGAGAGGCACACCACCCTCTCCTGCTGTTTTAAAGATCAAATGAGGGACCTGAGTGCTGAAATCCCAGAAAATACAGCCCCTTGCTTGGGTAAAACTTGCTCTCTTTTTATCTAAGGACATAAGGTTCAGTTTGGAGGGGAACAGGCTGAGCACTGTGGGCTGTAGGGATGCCAGGACACCTCTCGTGTGGATGGGGAACCACAAATGTGCTGGCAGGGGATTCTCAGGGAAAAGGGAGGCAGGGGAGCTCTCCAAGGAGCTGGGTGTCCCCTCCACAGCCTTACTTGGTGAAGGAGCTGGAGAGGAGCCCGATGAAGGCGATGGCAGCTCCCGTGGCCGCCGTGGTCCTGCAGCCGATGCGGTCGGTGAAGATGCTGACGATGGGAGAGCAGAAAAAAATCATCCCCATGGCCAGGGAGCCGACCCATGCTGGGGAGAGAGAGGAGAAAGGTGATGGTCAGGGTGGGACAGCAAACAGGGGCTGGGGAGGGGACAGCCAGGCAGCTTTGACGGTGTCTCGGCAGAGACTGTTAATTAACAGTGTTAAGCGCTATTAATTAATGACACAGAGACCACTTGTGCTGCCTGGGGCACAGTGATGGAGTAGGGACGGGTTTTCCTTGTCTTCCTCTCTGCTGGGCGTGTGTGTCCCAGCGAAGGCACCAAGTCTCACCAAGTTTTTTCCAAACAACCTTTGCTGCACATGGGAAGATGCCCCAGTGGTGCCACTTCCATCAGGAATCCCCACAGCCAGAAGCCCCCTGAGCTCTCCAAGCCCTTTGCTCCCCAGATCTGGCTCAAAGAGTTTCCTGTCCTCAGTTCCCAGGGACCACCCTCACCCACCCCTCCCTCACTCCCCAGTCAGCACTCCTCACCTTCCCCTCTCCCCACATTCAGTGAGGATTCCTCCTTGCAGCTGAGCTGATGGAGACACATGTTTATCCCGGGTTAAATTCCACCCCTGGCCCTGCCAGGCAATGCCCAAGCGGGACCATCGTGCCCTGTCTCCTTCCAGCCCACTCTGGAGAAAACCACTGTCTGTCTGTCTGTCTGTCTGTGTTTTTTTTCCCAGAAACTTTAATTATTCACAGATTTTTTTCTGCCCATCACAGAACCGTTAAGATTAGAGAAGCCTTTTAAGATCCTCAAGTCCAACCATTCCCTCAGCATTGCCAAGCCCAGCACTAACCCATGTTCCCAAGTGCCACATCCACACAGCTTTCAATTCCCTCCAGGGACAATGATTCCATCACTGCCCTGAGCAGCCTGTGCCAGTTCTTGACCACCCTTTCAGTGAAGCAATTTTTCCAAATATCCAACCTAAACCTCTCCTGGCACAACTTGAGGCCATTTCCTCTTGTCCACCGTCTTCTCCCTGCCCTCCACCTTCTCCCTTTAATGGTTCATGTGACTATTTTGGGGAGGAAAGGCAGGATTTCAAGAAAAGCAATGTGGTAAGGAAAAGAATTTCAATTCCAACAGCTCTGAGGAGAAGAAAGAGGTCCCCTGGGTGCTGTGTGGGGCAGAGCAGGATGGACAGAGGGACAAAAGGCCCCCAGCCCTACCTGGCACCAAAGTGGGGGGACCTCCTGGAGCATCTCCAAGCTCCAGGTGCTGGCTCTGGGCTGCCAAGCACAGCCCCAGGATTTGTGGTCCTTTTACCTATTTTTACCTCTTTCAGGGTTGTTTTATTCTTTGCACCCAAGCCAAGGGCTCTGCAGAAACCTTTTCAGCACAGCCCTGAACAAAAACACCCTCATGGTCCTTCCAGAGCCAGGAGATCTTCAAAAAATAGCCAGGTCCCTAATAAAAGCAAATCCCAGCTATAGAACGGCCTCTCCAACCTCTGCCTTTCACAAAAGGACCACACAAAGAATCCCTCCCCAGGCTGGGAAGAGCTGACCCTTCCAAATTAATTATAAGTTCACAAGGACCCAATTTACTTCAAAATCTTCCTTAATAAATGCAGAGTGGAGCAATAAAATGAAAAGCAAGGGCTGTGCAGGAACCTCGTGGGACTGGCTGGGCTCTCGCCTCAACTCCAGGCAAAAAAGATGGGAGAGGGGAAGGGAGAGGGAGAGGACCCCCCTCTCCAGCTGATTTTCTTGGTTATAAACACAAGGCACAGTGTAACGAAAGTCCCTCTAATAGGATTAGGTGGCACAGATCCAAAGAGCCGTCCAAAACAACTCCGAGAGGGGGTGAGGGGTGGGAGCCACGCCAGGATGGGGAAGGCTCGTTAAATTGGATAATATACTTCCAGAAATGTTCCTTCTACTCCAGCCAAGGCAGTAAAACGTTAGATGGCCCCGTCATGTTTGAAGTTTGTTATTTTTGGAAATTACTTTAAGAAACGCGGAAATAAAAGTATAAAGCAAAGTATTAAATTTAAAGGGCCAGATTCGGATCTTAATAACCCGGGGATTTACATGCAAATAGGCAGGATCAATCTCTGGCCCCAAAAATACACACTCACCTGCAGAGATCAAAGCAAACCCGGGGCAGGAGGCTCAGCAACGGGCGCTCAAAAGCTCCTCCAGCTCAGGGTTTGCAAAAAGGAGATATCGCCCAATTAAAATTGGTAAACACACCAAGAAAAAACACCAAAAAAAGAGTCCTGTGGCAAATTGCTCTACCTTAGAGAAAGGGCTTACCACAAGCAATGAATAAAAATAGGCTTGGGGAAGAACATCCAGTTAAAATTAGTAAGAACAATAGCCTCACTTCCAGAGCGGGGTTTTGTCTTCCCAGCGCTTCCCAGCGCAGCCCCGGGAAGCCGGGAGGGCTGGGCGAGCTCCAGCGCTGGAAGGAAACCTCGGCAGAATCCGAGGGCGGGAGAAAATCGCCTCGGGGGCGGCTCCCAGCCCGGCGTGGCTCACACCGAAACAGAGTAGGGGGCACAATTTCCCCCCCTGTTTGATCCCCAGTGATCTCCGTTCACCTGGGGTGGGGCAAGGATGGAGGGAAGTCCCGGCAGAAAACCACAGGTTGGGAGAGAAATGGAGTTCAGGAGAAGCTTAGACCCAAACCCACCCCTTTGGGCACAGTCCTTGGATCCACACCAGGGAAAGAAGGGTTTATTTTTGGGAATTTGAAGCTTCTCCTGGACTTTGTTGGATGTGAAGGGCAGAGGCCGCCATTCCTCCAGTGGAAACCAGACAGGGCTCAGCACCTTCCCTCCTACAGCTTCTCCAACGCTGCAGAAGTCACCTCTTGATTTAAAGTCCACAGAAATATAAAAAGGGGGGAATTTCTGCTCCTGAGTTCCAGAAGGTTTGGATGAGATGGTTAATTCCCAGCCTGGCCACACCTCCCACCCTCTGTGGCTGATAAGCTGGGCGAGATATGGAAACACACAGACAAGCCCCCACATGAGGCACAGAACCTTATCAAGCAGGTCCTAAAAGAAGAGATGGAGAGAATCCAGCTGAGGATGGGGTTGGAAGGAGCTCAAGAGCTGCCAGAACTTTGACAGGGATCGGGTTAAGACTTGATTTCGTGTTTTAGGGTGCTGTGAGTCCAACCAGCTCTTGGGAGCACCAGCTGAAGGGGCTGTTTTTGGAGCTGGGTGCCATGGGGGACCTGGCTGGTGACAGGGGTGACTTGACAGAAACATCTTGACAGATGACATGCAAGAGATGTCTTGACAGAGACACAAAATGCTTCAGACACCATATTTTTAGATTAAAAAAGAAAAAGGGCATGAATGTACTCTGCTCTTGGTGAGGGGAAATGCAAATGACTTCTAATTTGGGGGTTGGTGATACTAGAGGTGACTCAAGGGGTGTTGTCCCTCCCTGATGGCCACCTCTCTGCTGACCCTGCTCAGCACTGAGAGTTACACTGAGCCCAGACCTGCCCATCCCACCCTGCTCCCACCAGAGCCCCTCCTGAAGGGACTGAAGCAGCAGCTGAGGAGCCAGGACCCCACCAGGGCACACACCCTGCTCCAGGAGACTCAGGGACAGTGCCAGCCCAGCTGCCACCCCAGCCCAAGCCAGTTCAGGAGATGATGGAACCTTCCTGGTGGTCCTAGGGATGCCCAGGGGTAGGGGAAGACCCCAGCATGGGGCTGGTGCTGTTCTGCTGGAGCAGAGTGGTTGACCAAGGAGAACATTCCACCAGCAGCTCTCAGGCAAAGGGAAGGCTCCAGCTGAAGCTCCACAAATTGCTCCTTCCCACCTTGACCTAACAAAGCTGGTGGCCTGTGGCTGATCCAAGGCAATGTGGCCTTCAGCATGGACAGGGAATGCAGTGGTTGAAGCTCTCCAAGGTGATTCAGAGGTGGAGGAGATCAGGGAATCGTAGAATCAGAATGGTTTGGGGCAGAAGGGACCTTAAAGATGGCCCAGCTCTGCCCCCTGCCATGGGTAGGGGCACCTCCCACTATCCCAGTTGCTCCAAGTCCCATCTAACCTGGTCTTGGACTCTTCCAGCTGTTGGAACAGCATGGCCAGCATGATCCATCCTTCCAGCATGATCCATCCTTCCAGCATGATCCATCCTTCCCAGCACCACTCACCCTGTCCTGGGCTCAGGACAGAGCGAAAACTGGGGAGGGGACTCCTTTGTCCACCAATCCATTTGCCCACCAGCTCAACAGCACCAAGCTGTGCCCACAGTGGAGGAGGGACCAGGAGTGCTTTGGTCACCTTCTCCTCCTCCTGCCAGCAGGTGACAAAGCTCCTGGGGACCCTGTGGCAGAGGATGATGGGCACATGGGGCTTGGGGGGCTCAGCTTGCCCTGCAGTGGGGCTGGGGATGCTGAGGGGTCCCTGAGGGCTGTGAGCACCATGTCTGTGTGTTCACAGCGGGCAGGGCCCCCAGGGTCAGTCCAGGTGCTCCCACCTGGATACCAGATCAGCCTGCTTTCTAGCAGGACCAGCCCACAGGATGACAGACTCCCCCACTGCTGGCATTTTCCTAAGCAAAGGAAAGGTTTCTGAGAGCAGAGCAAGGTGGGAGCAGGAAGGTGAGAAAGGAAGAGAATCTCACCCCTCTGAGATGCAGACCCGAACCCCGCCGGTATTCAGCTCATTGTTCCAAAAAACATCATTAAAAATCAGACTGCAGCACTTGACGCCAATCCTATTTGTTCCTTTAAAACCGAATCTCCAGGGAGAGAGGAGGAAGGGACGTCGCTCTCAGCTGTGCTTCCCCGCTGACCCAAATACCCCAGGCTGGAGGGATCAAGGGCCAGGAGGTGACCTCAGATCCGCCGCTGGAGGAAGTGTCTTCCCTCGCTTCCCGCGGCTTCTCCCGCTCGCGCCGCGCAGCTGGGACGGGGCGGCCGCCGGAGGGGACGGGGACAGGGACAAGGTGCACAGGGTCACCTTCCCCAGGCACCCGGCGTTTCTCACAGGACAGAGGAGGCAGCCAAGGGTAATTCGCCTCTTGCACCGCTCCAACGAGAAATAAACCGCTTTTTGACTCGTGCCAGGCACGGGGAAGCTCTGCTGAAAATTCGTCACTCATCTTCCCAGCCCTCCCCAGCCCCACCTGGCTCGATTTTTGGGTGGCCTGAGAGCTCAGGCAACCTTGTGGCCCTTCCCAGGTGGAGGCTGGGGGGGAGCAGGCAGCTGTGCCCCCCTCAGCAGGGCTCCTGCAGCGCATCTGGAGTGAAAACCAAGCAGCTGTTTCATCTCGTGCCCTTGAAGAGCCATTTGCGTCATCCCCTTGTGCTCCTGAAGCGCTCCCAGCGGCTCGGCCCCATGTGCTCAACACCCCCTGCGGGCTGAGCCGGCCCCTGGGACGGGTGGTCAAGGCTTAAATAAAGGCAGATGCAAAAGTCAGAGCTGAGGAAGCCACCACGATGCACGGTGGGATGGGAAACTGAGCTGGAGAGCAGCAAAAGGGAGCTGAGGAGTCTGAAACCAAAGCTGGGGAACCCCAAAGTGAACCTGGGGAGATCCAAATCGATGCTGAGGAGCGCAAACTGAACCTGGAGAGCATCAAACTGAGGCTGAGGAGCACCAAAATGGCCCGAAATTAAACTGTGGAGCCCCAAACTGATGCTGAGGAGCCCCAAACCAAAGATGAGGAGCCCCAAACCAAAGATGAGGAACACCAAACTGAACCTGGAGACCACCAAACTGAGAGCCACAAACCAAAGATGGGGAGCACTCAACAGAAGATGAGGGGCCAGAAACCAAAGTTGTGAAGCCCCAAACTGAAGCTGGGAAACACCAAACTGAATCTGGGAACACCAAACTGAAGCTGAGGAGCACCAAACCAACACCAGGACACACCAAACTGAGATTGAGTAGCCTCAAAATGATGCTGAGAAGCCCCAAACCGAAGCTGGGGAGCCCCAAAGTGATGCTGTGGAGCCTCAAGCCAAAGCTGAGGAGCCCCAAAACCAAGGCTGTGGAGCACCAAACTGATGCTGAAGAACCCCAGACCGAGGCAGGGGAGCACCAAACTGAAGCAGCCAGGCTTCTCTGGATGGGAGCTGGTGGTGGTGGGGCATTGTGGTGGCAGCCACAGTGCATCATGTGCAACTCAAAGCCAGCTAAACTCATTAATTGTATAGCAAGCCCTGCTTGGTACCATACCCTAAAGCTTCTGAACAAAGTCCTCCTTTATCAGGTTGGGCTGACTTCTCCCCCCCCACCCCTCCTCTTCTGAAAACAATTCCACAACAGCCTGAAAATTGGAATAAATGGAGTTATTCAAAGGAATTATTCAAGGCCAGGTCTGGCTAGAGACCCTTTCAGTGCCCTGTTGCTGGTGGTATTAGGAGAGGGTAAGGAAATAGATGACTGTCATAGAAGTGGAAGCTCCTGTCATTGTGCCATGATCCCTGGGTAAGGCAGCAGACCCAGCAAGTGTCAAGCCAGTCTTTGCCACGGGGGAGTTTCAAACCATCGATTTTAAACTGGTTCAGGAGGGCAGAGCAGTGGAGCAGAGCAGGCTGGGAATGTATTTTGCTTTAAAAACCCCACCACACCTCTCCTCATTGTGTCTCTCTGCCTCCCCTCACTCTCAAGGACGCAGGGGACTTTAAAGAGACGATGCCCAGGCCACCTCCCGTAACCACTAAGTGACAGATCTCAGCTTATGTGAGAGAAAAGTCCCAAAATGAGCTGCCCTGTGGCCACACTAAGTAGAGATGGAGACAAATCTGTGGTTTCTCTTGGCAAGAGGCAGGCACAGAGTGTTTGCCTGGGGTTCCTGCGCTCAACATCCCAGAGAAACTCAGTCCCAGCCACATTTTGCATCCATTTCATTCCAAACCCATAAAACTCGACCCCAGCTAGAGCAAAATGGTGTTAGAGCTGGTTTCTGGGCTGCGTTGTGTCCTCCCCATCCACAGCCTCAGCCTCGGAGGCTCCAGAGCTGGTCCAGAAAAGCAAACTCCTGTGAAATCCATCCAAAAGCAACAAGGCAGCATGTGCTCTGCAGCTGAAACCCACCATGTGCCCAGGCTGGAGTTTTCTTCCCAGCACTCCACTCCACAGGCCAGGAAGGTTTTTCTTCTCTGCGTCGCCTCTGGCTTTCAATTTTTGAGGGATGATTCACCTACCACACTCTGAAGTTACCCAACAAACAGGAGCTGCAGCTCCTCAACATGGACCATGTCCCATCCAGACGTCTTTCCATGACCTACACACCCAAGGAGGCCGAGGATCTTGTTACTCCAAGCTGTCCTGGTGTTGTGTCAGCCCAAGGAGTGTTGGGTTGGACCATGTTTGCCCATGTCTCATCTCCCTGGGTGACAGCCTGGGGCTATCTTGGCATTCAGCTGCTCTTGGGCAAAACCAGTGCCCTCCTGCAGCTCCTGCCCAAATGAACTGGCAAAGGCTCTTTAGCACTGGGGTAGGGGGGAAAAACAAATCCTGGGGACGAGCATCTCCCCCCTCGACTGTGCTGTCAAACGCCTTGCCAGCCCCTGGCTGAGTTTTCATCCAGCAATTTTACGAAAAACAGAAAAGTTCCATTTTAATTGGTGAAAATTCCCTCCTCCCACCCGTGGAGCACCAATCTGTAATTAGCCTTTCATGTAAAACGATGTTTATTCCTGACGGAGTTTATCTTGGCACAAACGCGCGCTCTGAAATGTGCACACATTTGAAGACTCAAACCCTGCATTTAATTCTCTATCTGCTTGTTAATCCTCATTGTTCCCAAGCCCCTTTTCAAAACACACCCACAGGGAGAAGAAAGTATTTTTTTATATATAGATATCAAAACCTCCTTCCAGCATCAGGACACCAGTGGTGAGCTCAGCCCAGGGTCCGGCTGCCCCCCGGATCCTGGAGCTCTCCCCAACACACGGTGCCAAGACCAGGCCTCCTGATTTTGTCCATCTTCCCCTTTCTTTAAAACACATTTTTCTCCCCAGCTGTGATGCCCCTCAGTGTTCCCCCTGCAACACAACCAAAGGATGGGAGCCCTGAAGTGGGAGGATGGGAAAAGCACTGTGGGGAACCCATCAACAGCCCCCAACTCCATTTTGGAGAACCTGCCCCTCAACAGTACAGCCAGAACCCAAATTTCATGATTCCTGGGCTTAATGTGGAGTGATCTGGGATTTGCAGTCTCCCAGAAGTAGCAGCCACATCTCCTAACACAGCAGCTCGAGGCTGGACCAGGAGCTCCTGGGAGCTCCCAGCTGGGACTGGGTGGCCAAAGCAGATCACGTCCTTCCCCTTCTGGGCAGCTCCAGGTGCAGATGACAGCGAGAGCTGGGAGTCCTGAGTGGCTGCCAGACAGGGCAATAAACACAATACCCACCTGATAAAATGAAAGGGACAGCAAAGGTTTGGGATCAGGGACAGGGGCAATACCAGGGTTGGGATTAGGGTTTGGGTTGGGTTTGGCATCAGGGTTAGAGTTTGATTTAGGGTCAAGGTCAAGGAATATATCTCTCCCCAGCCCAGTCCTGGTGGGTTGGAGTTTCCTCCAGACCCATCACCCTGTGTTTTTGGGAAAACAGCTTCCACTGCAGAAGCCAGGCAGGTCCCAAAGCTGAGGGCAATGATTAACTCAGTAGGACACTGTGGGTCAGCTCTGGCCCCAGACACCCTTTTTTTAGCCTTTGGAAAAGCCATGAGCTGACCAAACTTCACTGGGCTCTGACTATGATTAATCCAGTGACTGGTGCAAGGTCACAAAGCCTGGGAACAGCTCAGCACTCACACAATGCCACAGCCATCCCCTGTGCCCAACAGTGGGGTGTGCTCCCTTCTGCTTCTCCAGCCCCAAAATGTGTCCCCTCCTCTGAACCCCACCTGGCCACCGGGGTGGAGGAGCCTCAGGAACTCTCCCCAGGGCTTCATCTCCTGCTCACAAACAGGGCAGAGGGATGGAAGGGGGAAGGGAGGGGTGGAAGGGGGAAGGCACCTGCCAGGACCCGAGCACCAGCACCAGGACTGGGCCAGCAGTGCTGGGATATGTGACCAGCCAGGGCCAGCCACCATTTCCCAGGCTGTGATCCAGGTGAGCACTGCCACTGTTGGGGACACACCTGAAAATCCTAAAGAGCTGGAGTGGGACTCTGGGAGCAGTCCCTGTCCTGCAGCTGCCCCATGTGCATGGCTGCTGTGGCTTCTGCTGGCTGGAGCAGATCAGCCAGCCCTGTGATCCACAGGGACATGGAGCTGTGGCTTCTGCTGGCTGGAGCAGATCAGCCAGCCCTGTGATCCACAGGGACATGGAGCTGTGGCTTCTCCTGGCTGGAGCAGATCAGCCAGCCCTGTGATCCACAGGGACATGGAGCTGTGGCTTCTCCTGGCTGGAGCAGATCAGCCAGCCCTGTGATCCACAGGGACATGGAGCTGTGGCTTCTCCTGGCTGGAGCAGCCTGGCCAGCCCTGTGATCCACAGGGACATGGAGCTGTGGCTTCTCCTGGCTGGAGCAGCCTGGCCAGCCCTGTGATCCACAGGGACATGGAGCTGTGGCTTCTCCTGGCTGGAGCAGCCTGGCCAGCCCTGTGATCCACAGGGACATGGAGCTGTGGCTTCTCCTGGCTGGAGCAGCCTGGCCAGCCCTGTGATCCACAGGGACATGGAGCTGTGGCTTCTCCTGGCTGGAGCAGCCTGGCCAGCCCTGTGATCCACAGGGACATGGAGCTGTGGCTTCTCCTGGCTGGAGCAGCCTGGCCAGCCCTGTGATCCACAGGGACATGGAGCTGTGGCTTCTCCTGGCTGGAGCAGCCTGGCCAGCCCTGTGATCCACAGGGACATGGAGCTGTGGCTTCTCCTGGCTGGAGCAGCCTGGCCAGCCCTGTGATCCACAGGGACATGGAGCTGTGGCTTCTCCTGGCTGGAGCAGCCTGGCCAGCCCTGTGATCCACAGGGACATGGAGCTGTGGCTTCTCCTGGCTGGAGCAGCCTGGCCAGCCCTGTGATCCACAGGGACATGGAGCTGTGGCTTCTCCTGGCTGGAGCAGCCTGGCCAGCCCTGTGATCCACAGGGACATGGAGCCAGCAGTCCTGGCTCACAAGCCAGATGAGGGGCAAAGCTAAAAGAGCTCTCCATGCCAAGGCCAGGGGGTCATGTCCCAGCCAGGCACAGAATCCATGTGCATCCCTATGGGAGTCAGTGCCCATCACACCTGACACACAAGATCCCAAAAATCCCCATCATTGCTTCAGGCTGAGAGCACCTGGGGCATCCCAAGCCCTTGATGCCTTGGGGAGAAGATGGGATGGATCCTGGCCACCAATGGGAGGCAGGTTGGGCTCCCCTCCCAAAACAAAGCTGGTGGTCCAAGGCTGCTCCATCCTTGTGAAATCACTGGGCAGTCTCTGCCTCCTCTGCCCCCCTCCCACCAGCCCTGGGCTGTGTTTGGGAACCCTCCTCCCTCTGTGGTGAGAGAGGGGTGAGAAAGGATGCTTTTTTCCAAGCTGGAAGAGACAGAAAAGTTTCCCTCTTTGCCAAATTTCTCCCAAGCCATCTTCTGTTTCCCATTAACAGCGAGGAGAAGAAGAAACCCCGCGGCCCAGCTCCACGCTCCTCCCTCCACAACTCCCATGGGCACTTGTCAACATCCCAGGGAAAAAAGGAGAATTAAACCCATGCAACCTGGCTGGCCATGGCCCAGGGACCCGCAGAGCGAGGACCGGCGGCGGGTGGAAAACAACCCCCCTGCTCTGCTCTTACATCTCCCCCACGGAAACTTTTCAACTCCAGTCGCTGGCAGGAGCCAGGCTGATCCCAGCTGAATTCCTTCCACTTACCAGCAAATAAATAGCAGTTAAATGAAAGGAAAGAGAAAAACACCCTTTTTTTTTTTTCAAAGGGGAAAACAAAGAAGTCAGGGAAAATAAATGGAGGCGAAATGTTGGGCTGGTCAAAGGCTCACGAAGATCTTTTTCCTTCCCAGCTGGGTACTTGACAGCCTTCCCTTTCAGCTAATTAAGGGATACTCAGAAAGAAAAATACTTCCAGCCCTTTGCCAGCCCTGGGCATTAAGAGGAGAGTCCCAGCAGGCTGGACATCAAACCCAGGAGCCCTGGCCACAGCTCCTCACCCTCCAGGCACTGGGTTTTAGACAAATAATTGCCACTGCAGGACATCTGTGGCCTTCTCCCAGTCCTGGCAGATTGCTGCACTGCCTTTCCTCCAAACCCTCTGGTGCTGGGCATCTCCAGTCTTGGAATCATAGAATTGTGGAATCGTTTAGGTTGGGAAAGCCCTCTGAGACCACTGAGTCCTACTCTTAACCCAGCACTGCCAAGCCCACCACCAAACCCTGTCCCCAAGTGCCTCATCAATACATCTTTTCAATCCCTCTATCATGTTTAATATATATCTATACCTTCCCCTACACAAGTCTTGAACTCCAAGTATTTCTCCCAACCAACACCTTCCCTGCTGCAAAAATTCCAAGCATCTCTTTGCAACCTGTCCCTGGACAGAGAACACAGTTAATCACCTTGGTTTTTGCAAGTTTTTAGAGAGCTGAAGCTGTCCTCTATCAGGAGCAACCCCAGCCCAGGTTTCAGCACTGAACATTCTCCCTCCTCTCCCCCACACTTCCCAGTCTGCCCAATCCTTTCCCATTGTGGGGTGCATGGGGATGGGAATGGGGATGGAGATGGCATGAAATTGTGCCAGGGGAGGTTTGAGTTGGATATCAGGGAAAGGTTCTTTTCCCAGAGGGTGCTGGCACTGCCCAGGCTCCCCAGGGAATGAGCACAGCCCCGAGGCTGCCAGAGCTCCAGGAGAGCTTGGACAGGGTGGGATTGTCAGGATGTCTGTGCAGGTCTAGGAGTTGGACTGGATGATCCTTGAGGGTCCCTTCCAACTTGGGATATTCCATGATTCCTTTATCCTGTGAGATGGGGATGGGGATGGCTGGGAAGAGCTAAACCTCCCCAACACCCATCAGCCAAGGCTGGGACACCCCAGGGATGAGTGAGGTTGGAAGAAAGCCTCCCTGTGTTTTTCCCAGTGCCAACCACACTCTCTGCTGGCTCTGCTGGCTCTGCCCTGCAGCATCGTCCCCCTGGCACCCTCCTAGAGCCCTCCAGGCTCCAGAGGAAAAAATGCTGTGGTAACCTCAGCCTCAGCCCCACTGGAGCAAAAACCCTGAAGTGGAGAGGGCTGGGATTCCTTCCCCATGGCACCCGGGCAGAGCCGCCCACCCCGATATTACCAAAATATTTCAGTTATGTTACTTATTTGCTTCCACCCAACACAGCCCAAATTTCCCCGGAGACAAAGTCTGCCCAATACCCGACCATGCACAGGGCTGGAAATATGAAAGGGAAAATCGTGGTGGCTGCTCCGGGTGCTTTCCGAGGGGGAGGCCCCTCCCCGGGCTGTGCCAGGTGGCTTTTAAGTTGTTTTGCCCCCGAGGTTCACTCACAAAGGAGGCAACAGCCCCTCCACAGCCTCTTCCACCTCAGCTCTCCCACTGTCCCAGGGCTCAGCCCCAACCCTGCCGTGGCATGAGGGACACGAGGTGGTGACTGACAGCACTGAGGAGCCTCCTCTGCTGAGAGAATGTCTCTAAAAATCAAAATAAATGAAGAAAAGCCGTTTTCAAGCAGGCTGAGCAGAGCCCCGGGGCAGGCACAGAGTCAGGGCAGCCTCCTGGGCTCAGGCAGTGTCTGGGGGACAAAAGAGCTGCGTGGGGGAACAACATCTGGGCTCTTCTCCTGGTGGCCAAAGGGAAATCATTCTTTGCCCCGGTGCTGGAGAGCTTCCCCTGGGTGTGCAGCACAGACACCAGTGCCTTTGGATGGTGCTCCTGGAGCCTATGGACCAGGAAAAAGATCCCCAGATGACACAACACTCGTGTATCATCATTAAACCAGACACCCAGAGGGCAAAAGAAGGGTAAAATATCCATGTGATTTTAATCTCTTGGAGCTTCCTTACATTAAAGACCACATTTGAAAACAACTGGATATCTCACAAAAATAGATCAGGCTGTAATTAAGCAAATCTGGTCGCTGAAGGAAAGTGAAAACCAGCAGTATTTTATCTAATTTTTTTTTTTCAGCCCAGCGAAAAGCAGGTTACACCCCTTTGCCAACGGGCTGTCACTTTTGGCTGACCTGCTCTCATTTGAAAGTTTTTCAGACGCCGGGTGGCTTCGGGGAAGGGCCAGCCCTGCCCTTTGGTGGCCCGGGCAGGAGGGGCAGAGCCGCCTTCCCCGGGGGATGAGCCCCCTGCTCCCCATCCCCAGCCCAGGAACCAGCCCCGGCCCCGCAGCCGCCCCTCGGGGGGATCCCTGCTCCGTACACGCAAATACACCCGGGCGGGTCTATGCACACTCTCACATCAACACCGAAATTAAAGGCGAGCCCCGAGGGCCACAGGCAGAGCTCCCTCGGAGCCACGCGATGTTTAACGCGGCCGAGGGGAACTGGGGACAGCCCGGACCACTCCGAGTGCCCCGGTAGCAAAGGGCTCCGGAGGCAGGTGAAACATTAATGTGCTTTCCTGAGGAAATGCCTTCACTTTTTGCTGCGTCGAGGGCTTTGAAATGGGAATAAACAACAGGGCAGGTCAGTGAAGGCTTCTGTCAGTTACTGGGTGAGGTTTGGTCCTGAGAGTCAGGGTCAGAGGGTTTGCATCTCATCTCTGTGGCCAGGGAGCCTCCTCTTCCTCCCCGTGGAAATGCAGCTTTTTGGGGTGGGGTGGGAATCAAAACTACCCTGTCCCCACAAAACTCACCCTGTCCTACAGGTGCCAAGGGTGGGATTGCTGCAAGGAACACACCCCACAAACCCCCAGGCTTTTTTCAACTGCCTGAGCTCCAACTTCACCCCTCCATGCTCAGGGGCAAAGGGAAAAGCAGGGGCTGAGAGGACTCAGCAGCGTGGAGCTGAAGCCTGCCAGGATTTTGGGGAGTGGAGGGATGTGAGGGGCCAGGGGCAGCCCTGGAATGCAAAGCCCCAAGCCTGGGGGTGGTGTAGCCCCTCTGCCCTCCCTGCCCCGATCCGTGGGGATGTGCTGGAGGACACCAGCCCGCCCTGCTCTGGGACAGCGCCGGGGCTGCTGCTCCCGAGGCACCGTCGCATTCCTCAGCCCCTGCAGTGATGCTGGCACGGGTAATCCCTTCCCGAGGGAGCTGGCACACGCTCCGGGGGTGGATTTATGGGCAGGCAGAGCAGGACAGGGGTGCTGGGTGCCAGATACGAAGGGAAGAGCGGTGACAGAACGGGAAATCCTCACGACAGGGCTGAGCAGAGGCAGCCACACATCCCCGGGCAGGGAGAGCTCCCAAACCCCAACTGCTCCAGCTGAAATTGTGGCAAAATGTCAAGCATTTTCCACCGGCCAGGGACTGGCTCTGAGCAGAACAGCAAACGCGGCCAAACCGTGCTCCCCACATCAACCACAGGCAACCTGGAGCTCACATCGTCCCCAAAAATACCCCCTGCTGCAGCTGTGATGCACTCGCAGAGCAGAAGGCTCGGGGTGAGGATCCTGTGTGCATCTCCACGCGTTCTGAAGCATCCCTTCAGTGTGCTCTGGGGCTGGGAGAGGCGCAGAGGAGGGAGGGACGGGGTGACGGAGGAGCCGAACCCCGGCGGTGCCGCTGTCAGCCGCGGGCCTGTCGGGATCACAGGGAGTTTGCAGAGCCAGGGAGAGGCTCATTTTTGTCTCCTCTGCTAACGAGCCTGATCCCAGCTGCTTCTCGTTGAACCAGTCTGACCATCGGGCCGAGCCAAAACTGATTCATTCATAAGAAAATGGGAAAGGAGATCGACTCGTCACCCTGACTAATGGGGAACCCGGCCAACAACCTGCTGCTTCCCCGGCAGCCCCACATCCTGCTCGCTTGGTTCTTCACCACCTCCCCAAACCCCAGCGCTCAGGGGAAGCTCTGCCCCGCCCGGGTGATAAGGCAGGAATTATCTGCTGCCCGAAGTGCCGGCGTGTGGCCGGGGCCGGGATCGCCCGGCAATGCCTGGCATCCTGCAGCAGCCAATTCCTGCTTGGGAAGCAGGGGAAATGTTCAAGCCCTCAGAGGCATCGCCTTCCACGCTGCTCTGCCTCGCGTCGTCTTCCCGACAGCTTTTAGCGTTGTTTTTTATCTCCGTCCTTCTTCATCCGGCAATAAAAATCTAAACAACCGCCTTTGTGGAGTAGAAAAACTCTCCCTGCTGTAAAAATTGTTTTCTGTGGGTTTTTTTTTGCGTCATTTTTGTTTATGAGGCCAGTGGAGCACAAACCGTGGCGGCGGGAGGCTGCAGATGGTGGGGCTGGGAACCCTGGGGTTGGGAGGATGCTGTCCCAAGGGAAGGAAACGAGCTCTGAAAACCAAATCTGGGGCTAATCTTATCTCCAGATGGAGATTAGGATGGGCCAGCAGGAGTTAACAGCCAGGCACAGAGGTCAGAGCAGGACCTGAAGTGCCTCCTCTCCTGGCTCTTTGGTTCATGCTTTGGTTGATGAACTGAAGCAGGGCAGAGTTTAACAGCTTCAAAAAAATCTGCCACGATTTCTTAGCTTTGGGCAACACGTTGGATTTTATACAAATCTCCTCCAATAAAGGTGCCCTCCTAAAATGCAGATCCCAGGGGAGTTTTAGGTCTCCCAGTTAAAAGCCTGTGACACCCTCCTTGCCCCCAGATCATCTGAGTTTGTATCATCTGACCCTTCAGGCATCAGGATAAGCAAGGCAAAACTTTAGTTCTTGGTGAAAAACCCACCCTGGGCCTTGAAAACCCCCATTTTCAAGGCAGAAAAGCACCAGTCTGGGTGGAGAAATGCCCCAAATCCCGACACTGCTCAGCCTCCTTGAAGGTTCTGCAGGGAGAGTGGAAAACTGGGACCACGTGAGGCAGAGACAAGCAGAGCTCTGGATGTCGCAGCCAACGTCTCTCACCTCTCCCACACCACCCCAGCAGGCTGAGGAAGAGCTGCCAAATATAAAATTTTCATTTTCCCATCTGGGCTCCAGGGCAGTGAGCAAGCCTTTCACATGTGACACTGAGGTGGAAAAGCCTGGTGCAAGGGCTTTAGGGTTCCTTCCCAGCTGTCCCCCCAGGGGCATCCAGACCCCCAGCATTGTCCCCGTGCCCTCGTGCAGCTGTGAGTGTGCACCCCGCACCTGCTGAGCAGGACAGGAAAAACCTGCAAGGCATGGAAATCTCATTCCCAAGGTGCAAGGGAAAAGCTGTCCACAGAGTGGTTGACAACATCCCTGTCAGTCCTCACCCCTTCCCCTCCCAGGCTTGTTTCTCACCACCTGTGGAGAAGCTTCCCTGGCATCAGGGCAGTCAGCACAGCTCTCATTTAATGCAGAATTTTCCTCTGGGTAGGGCAGTGGTGGGGACCTCAAACCTCCAGCAGTGCTGAGGCTCCAACGAGTTTTATATTGGAAATAAAAAGATAAGAACCCATCACCACTGATATTCCCTCCTTGGCAACGGCCTATCCCGATACCATTCCCATTATTATCCTCTGCAATTAAGTGATAAAGCTGTAATTGCCTTATCTCATGCAGCTGGGCACAGCACCAAAGCAGGAGCTGGCCTCTTAAAGCCACCCTGTCCAAAAGGATTCTCCTGCTTTGTGGACAGACACACAGGCAGGACCCTACAGCAGCTTCCTCCCTTGGAACCTGGAGCACAGCCCTGCCCCACTGCCACCCCAGCTCCCAGCCAGGAGAGGGTCAGCCCTGGCCAGGAGGGGATGGAAGGGGCAGCTCCGAGTCCGCTCTGGCTGTGGCAAGGCAGAAGCAGAAGGAGCAGGGACCAAACCCACATCAGCAGCGACTCCCCCAGCCCCTCCCACACCCCTGCTCCAGCACCCTGGGGGCAACACGCGGCCAGGCAGCCCTGCCAGGGAGAGCCTGCCCTCAGGTGTGGGATCCAGCTTACCAGTGGGATTGGGGCACTGGATTTAGAGGAGGTGGCTCCAGTTTTCCAGCCTGGTGCTTTGGCACGAGGAGCAAAGCCACAGCTTTCTGGCCATAAAAAGCCCAATTTGTACTTCCATCCACATGTTCCTCACCTCTGAAGGAGCTCTGATGAGCTGTGGCATCTTCCCAACAACACCAGCCCTGATTTCAGCTGATTATAAGTTTGGCATCCCCTGAAACCTGACCCTCACCATTTCCCCAAACCTTTTATAACTTGACCTCAGCACCGCTCCTGGCCCTGGGAGCTGCCACCAGAACCTTTGCAAAGAAAACTCCAAACCCACACTCCAAACACACTCCCTGCTGGGTGTGCATTTCCCAAACACGCCCCAATCCCCCTGGCCAGTGAAGGGCGAAGCCTCCCTGCCCCTGCAGCCCCAGCCCAGGGCCAGGGCGAGGGGCACCGTGCCCGTGCCCCCCTCTCAGGGCGAGCAGGCTCCCGCCGGGGAGCAGCCACAAGAAAGGCCCATGCGATTTGCATCGTTAGCATTCTTTCCGTTTTAATAACCCAAGGTGTTACCAGCAACACTGTTACTGATTTTTATCTCCGCAGCGCCTTTTAAGAGCTCCAATTTGTTTTTCTTGGAGATCTCGTTTTGTTTTATTAAAGCTGACACCGAAGAGGGGAAAAGGAGACGTTCTGGGCCCAGAATGAAAATATCCCGTTTAAAAACCCCGTATTATTTTCTTGGAAACGCTTCTCCGTTGACTTTAATTAAGCTCTCCCCGGGCTCGCGAGCTTGGCGTGCTTGGCTCTCAGGCAGGTTTAATCCCAGACAAGCTCCCCACACCCCCAGTTGTCCCCACTCCCACAAATCTTAAGAAACAAACTGGGTTTTGCTAAAATTCACGGATTAATAGCTGGCCCACCATCAAGAACACCCTGACGTTGCCTTTTCGTCACGGCGTAAGCGCGGGGCCGCGGCCACTCCGCTCGCCTGGCCAGCACAGCCAAAAAGCAGCTTTACTCCCTTAAGTTTTTGTTCTCCTTTATTTTATTTTATTTTGATTGCCACTGCAAGGCTGGGGGGATGCATCTCTTGTGCCTGACCATGCCCCAGAGCTACCAGGGCAGGCAGGGTGGCCACAGCCTGGCTCTGGTGACCACGGTGCTGCCGCGGAGCCTTGTGCCGGGCGCTGCTGTAAAATCAATAATTATCACCCCCCACCCCGCCCCTTGGTAGAAGGAAGCTCTTTGGGATGATTGCAAACACTCCAAAAGTTGGGAAATCCCAGGAGGGAGCTTGTCTGGGCATCATCTGGTGCATACCCATTATGTAATTACCGTCGATCTTTAATCACAGGTGATACTTTTCCATCGGACTCGAATCAGGCGGAGCACGGGAGGCACAATCCTCACTGAAGGAGCTGCCATGTGATTCCCACCTCGGTGGGCTCCAGGTTTATCCACTGAGCTCCCACTGCTTTGCACAGGGTTTGTGCAAAAGAAACCCTCTGTCTGCCTGGCAAACACCCACATCCCCCCGAGAGGGAAGGACTTTGCCTCCCTTTTACGCACAGGATCTGCGGGCGGACAGATTAAGGCCAAGAGCTTGAAACGAGAGCTTTGTTTTGGTGCCTGATGTGAGATGGCCGCGAACAGGGCCTTTGGGGATGCCACTGGGCAGGGTGGCCACGTGCCCCGGGGTCCCCGGCCCAGCTGGTCCCGGGCTGGGGCGGAGGGTGGGTGCTCAGAGCGGGTTCCTTGGCTGCAGGCGCTGTGGTGGGGTTGTTTCTCCTCCCTGAGAAGGGCCCCGGTGTTTGCTTGGGGCGAACCCCAACAAGTCAGCCCATGCACCGAGCGCCGGAGCCGCTCCGGAGCACGCGGGGCTTCCCGCCCCGGGAGAGCAGCTGCTCCTCGGGGAACCACGGAATGGTCTGGGTGGGAAGGGACTGCAAAGATCCAGGGCTGACCCCGCTGCCGTGGGCAGGACACCTTCACTGGACCAGCCTGCTCAAAGCCCAGTCCAACCTGGCAGAGCCAAAACCCATCGTGAGCTGCTAAATCCCAACTCAGAGCAAGGAAAGTCCCAAAGATGCAGAGGAGCAGGGTCTGCTGAGCTCGCCTCCTCCACTGCGAGGTTTTGCAGACCAGATTCTCCCAAAACCACTCCACTGGCAGCATTGACCCCAAACCACCCTCCCCACCTGGCACTGGGGTGCCTGCACCGGGACACAGCTCCAGGAGCTCCCGCTGCAGCCGTGTGCTGCAAAGCTCCTCTGCCTGCACCCTGCAGGGGCTGGAGGTGTGGGGTATCCCCGAGGTGGAGCTGCCCTGGAGTATGCAAAGGGGAGCTGGGGCTGCCATCCAGCCACAGTGTCCCCCTGGTGATCCCACATGAGGCTGGCAGGTTGCTCAGAGCGTGCTGGGCTGCTCACTGCACAGAGGGCAGCATGGAATGGCACAGCATGGCACAGCATGGCACAGCACGGCACAGGATGGCACAGCATGGCACAGCACGGCACAGCATGGCACAGCACGGCACAGGATGGCACAGCATGGCACAGCATGGCACAGCACAGCTGCCAAGCGTGCCCAAGACGAATTCCAGCAAAACAACTCGCCACGGGCACAGGGCTGTGACCTGGCAGCTGTTCCCGAGGGTTTTCCCCCAAGTTTCACC
>VZRX01002498.1:4656-17672 GCA_013398075.1 Notiomystis cincta | reverse complement strand
GGGACCTGGCTGCTCTGCACCCTCGCATGGGGGCGGGGAGGGGGCGGGGGGCTTCACTTGACATCCTTGCATCCTGGGGAGGGAGGATCCTTCATCTTTGCATCACTGGGGGGGATAAACTGGGCCCACGGCTGCCTGTGCACCCACAGCCAGCGCAGGGCAGGGCTCATCACGCCCCGGCTGGGGAGCTGGGGGGGCTCCGGGGGGCTCTGCAGCCCGGTGGGATGCCGGGGATGCAGAGGGCACAGCGCTGAGCAGGGCACAGCCTGGTGTCACCTGTCAGGCACGGCCCCCCCTCCCCATCCTGGTGCTCTCCCCGGGATTTGGAGCCCCGCTGGGTTCAGAGCCCCCTTGGTGGCCCCTCCCAGCCCGGGGCACCCCCATGGGCAGAGCTGCAGGTGGGCCCAGAGCCCCCCAAAAGGAGCCGAGCCTGGGCCTTCACGCTCAGTGATTCAGCTACTTGCAGGGAGCTTTAACTGTATCGCTTCAAACTCGAGTTCTTGCTGCCTCGTGGTGGTGGTGGCAGCGCGATGGAGTAGAATACCTGCGGATCGAGGTGCTTTTGATCGCAGTTTGTGGCTGCTTCGTGTGCCCGGCACAGCGGAGCCGGCGGCCGGACCCGAGCCCGAGCAGGGGAGCGCAGCGCCGGGATGTGCGGGCGGCTCGGGAATGGCAGGATTAATAATTCATCTCCCAAACTTCAGCGTGCCAGGGCACACCCCTCAGGCTGCAGCTCATCGCCTGGGCTTTAAAGGCATTGCTGGTATCATTTTCTGTTTAAAAAAAGGCGTTTCGGTAGCGTTTGAGTGTCTCGGGAGCTCCCAGGGTGCAGAGCTGGTGAGGAGGGCAGGGTGATGGCAGCGTCAGTCGGTCCAGCAGAGGCGGCTCTGGCAGGCAGAGGGTTAATGTGCACCGGGCTGTGCTGTCGCAAACGCAGAGCAGGAGAAGGGCTCTTACCACAGAACGCTGTGATGCAACTCAGACCCCAAATGTCCGCTCCTTTTCCCGGGAGCTGAAGCCCACGGAGAAAACTCGAGATGAAGCATATTTTGCTTAGAGCTGTCATCTCCCTTGGCCCAGTTCTGAACCAAAGATGCTCATCCTCCATTTTATGGCGGATGACAAATCAGCCGCCGATGCCAAGATCTTGACAAGTTACGAACAACAGCCCTCGAGCCAGAAGTGTTAAGAAATAAAAAAAGAAAAGCAAGAACGCCTTTTTTTTTTTTTTGTCTTTTTTTTTTTTTTTGCAGGCCCACCCTCAAAACAGCCACCCCCCACNNCTGCACCCCGCGGGCAGGAGCCGCGGCATTTCTCACACCTCCGAGCAGCGAGGCTGCCGCCAGCTCCGGGCTGGGCTCTGCCCCCGCTTCCCCGCATCCACCCGGAGCTTTGTAGGGTGCACGTCCAGCGCTGGTGGGAAAACCCACAGGGAGACGCTGGGGAGCAGCAGGCAAGCCCAGCCCCGCAGGGAGCGGGCTGGAGCGCTCTGCTCCGCGGCTGGAGATGCCGGTCCTGCGGCTCTTCCCAAAGGCAGCAGCAGCGGCTTTGCAGAAAGCCCCTCGCTGCTGGCCGAGGGTTTCCCGGGTTTATCAAAGCGCCTTCTATACTGGGGAGAAAAAGGCTGGTTTGTTCAGCAGCGTCCTGCTCGCACAAGCCGGCAGCGAGCGAGGGAGATCCTTCTGGTAATGAGCTGGGCACAAAAGGGGGGGGAAAAAAGCAGTCATTGAAGATTTTCCTTTGGTGATAGAGTCATTAAAAACAACACATGATTCCTGGGCCAGCAGGGGTCTTTTGCAGCCAAAACAGAGCCGGGATCTGTGCTGTGTTCCCACAGCTCCATCCCCTGACTCCTCCTCTGAAGATCAAGGCAGTGCCGCTGCTCCAGGGCATTCCTCGCCCAGGAACCAGGCATGGAGCAGCCAAGGGATGATGGAGCAGGGTCATGCATAGTTTCATCCACAATTTTCCCCCTCCTTTTCCCCTTCAGCATCGGGGTATCAGGATGGGTGTCCTTTTTTCCACGGATTTTTCATGGATATGGATACTCTGCTCTGTATCCATAGCAGGGCCAAAAGGTGAATGGGAAGGACCTGAAGAAGAGGCCCTCAGCTCCATGATCAATGCCAGGGGACACTGAGTGCTCCCCATTTCTGAGAAATCAAAAAACAGAACCCAAACTCCACGTTAACTAAACCCCAAGGAAAGCTATGCCTGAAAATCCACTTGCCAGAGATGGGGTTGGTCAGCCTGGAGAAGGGAAGGCTCTGGAGAGATCTTAGAGCCCCTGCCAGGACCTAAAGGGGGCTTATCAAAAGGAGAAAAAGATTTTTTACAGTGGGAAATAGTGATAGCTCAACGGGGAATGGTTTTGAACCAAAAGAGGAGAGATTTAGATGAAAAGCTAGGAGGAAATTCTTGGCTGTGAGGGTGGCAAGGCCCTGGCACAGAATTCCCAAAGAAGCTGTGGCTGCCCCTGGATCCCTGGAAGTGTCCAAGGCCGGGTTGGATGGGGCTTGGAGAAACCTGGAATAGTGGGAGGTGTCCCTACCCATGGCTGGATCATCTTCAAGGTCCCTTCCAACCCAGACCCTCCTGTGATTCTATGATTTACAGCATTTTCTCTCACCTACCAGTCAAGAAACATCATTTAGATAAAACCCATCCAGGAACCCGTTTGTTTTACACCAGACTCACTGCAGCAGGACGAGGCTTTGTCCAAACCCCAGGGTAAGGAGGCAGTGGCATTCACGGCATCCTCCTCAGCAGGGCTGGTGCTGCAGAGCCCAGCCCTCGGAGGTGCTGGGGATGTAGAGCCTCTTCAGTCAAGTGCTGTTCCTAGAGCTGAAACATTCTACAGTAAAAGGGGTGGGGGAGAAAAAAAACCCAACCAAACCAAAGCACCAACTGTGGCATTTACTAATAAAGCTCTTGAGGAATATTTTTAGCTGTGATTTAACGTTGTGCTGCGCTCTGCTGTGCAGCTCTCTCTCGCTGAAGCCTCCTGGCAGTCGCTGCCTTTGGCGGAGCTCGCAGAGGAGCCGCAGATGGGCCGGAGGAGAGGCGGGGGCAGCGCTCCCGGGATGCTCCTTCCCGGTGGGACGCAGGTCAGGCTCCAGGGAGCGGTGGAGCTGTGCCCCGGGGCCAGCAGGACACGGCTCCCTCCCCGCGTTGGCAGCAGGGCTTGGCCCTTCCCCAGCTCCACCCAAATCTGTTCCTGGCCGGCTGCAAAAATCCCTCTGTGCCACCCGGGGCTGAGACCTCTCCCCTCGTTTCACAGCGAGCCCACAGCCCCGGCTTCCAGCCTCCCCGGGCTGATATCCCGGGGGTGGGACAGAACCAGCATCCCACAGCCGGGGGCGTCTCAGCATTTTGCCACCTGGTGCTTTGCTGACCCCCCAGAGGGGCTGGGATCATTCCCATGGCCCCAGACCATTTGTAAAGCAGATTCCTCTGGGATGCAGAGGTCCCAGGAAGGGGCAGGCAGTGGCTTTGCCTCTGCCCTGCCCAGCAGCTCTCATGCCACCCTGAGGATTCAGTCTCGCTGAAGTCCTGCCCTCTGCTTAATGGGAACACTTGGGATCCAGCTGGTTTTAATACATTTACTGGGGGGACAGCAGCTCTGGAGCAGTGACATTTGTCATGCTGAGGTGTTCCCAGGCACTGGGGCTGGTGACAGAGGAAGAAGTGATCATTTTGAAATGATGCATTTTGTGAAGTGGAGCGACGAGCCCTCGCTCACGCTCCATTTTGTGGGAAGTAAATCAGCAGATCTGGCCCAGCTCTCCCAGGCAGGTTTCTCCCTGCACCACAAAAGAGCTGCCTGCACAGTTTTTTCCTGGCTGAATTTCTCCTGAGACAACAAAGCTTCAGCCCCTGTAGGCTACAGGCTCTGCTCTCCTGCTCTGGTAGGACAGCAGGAATTTAGGGCCACCTGAGCCAGAGGTTGCCCTTCAGCCATGAGGTGGCTGCTGGTGGCCTCTCTGTCCTCTGAAGGTTTGTCCTGTTGCTCTCTGAGCCAGCCCACGCTGGTTTCCACCTCCCTGTGGCAGAGGTCTGCACACAGACACCTCGAGAACCTGCTGCCTTCACACCTCCACCTATTTCTGTCTGCTCAGAAGCATCACACACCCCCAGATCCTTCCCAGCCCTCTTCTGTGCCAGATCCATCCTGCCAAACTCCACAGGACGAGCTCCTTCAGGCACCTACAACCCCCCCTGAGTGTCAGCTCTGCCCCTTGGCCTTTCCCTGCGTTTGGAGTCAGGGGTTTTGTTGCTCCTTTCAATATTTCAGGGCTGCTTTGTTCCTCCCTCCCGCCCCCAGCCCTTTCTCACCTCTCCATTCCAAGGGTCCTGCACAAAAACAGGGTCCTGAGCAGCCACCACGACATCTGGCACTTCTTGTTTGCTTAATATTCATTTATAAACTTTTTTGTTCAAGATTAACAGATTTTTCAATGCATCACTTCAGGGTTTTGCACTACTCTGGCTCCTGGCATCCCACCAAAGATTTGCTCCCTTGCAAAAGCCTCCAGTTCCTGGCAGTGTCTGCTCCTCAGGGCTCACAAGGACCCTGGGAAGCCCAAATTGGGAAAGAGCTTTTATTCCAAGGGCTGGACAAAAAAACTGCCCCAAAGCTTGGCCTAGAACTGAGCTTAGAGCAGGGCTGACCCAGCTCCCAGCCTTGAGGTGTTTGGTTCACCACATTTACCCACATTCTCCCTAGATCCAAGCTCGGGGTTTTTCTTGGCTGCCTGACCCACAGGGAATGAGGTTTCCTCCATTCCTGCTGCTCCATGTGCCACCCACCCCCATCAGAAATATCAGATTTGCAGCTGGGGATGTGCAGCATGGGCAACCTTCCCACCAGTGCTGCTCAGCCCTGCCATGGCTCCACTCCCACTCCAGGTTTCTCCTGCAGGGAATTCCCATAGCAAACAAGCCCCAGAAGTGTTTTCTGCTCCAGTGAAAGAAGGAGGGAGCCAGGACACTTCTCCCTCCTCTCTCATGCAACACCAAGCAGGGCTCCAGGGCTGCAGGTGTCGGGCACTGAGCAACCCAAACACCTCTCACAGGGATTACCCAGCACCTGAGAACCTGTGGCACCAGCCTGGCCCTCCTTGCAGGGCCACCTGGTCCTTCAGGCCACTCTGGGTCTGCCCCCAGGGCTGTAAATCACAGCCCAGTGGGAGAGGTCGATTTTGGGGGCAGAGAGGGGGTGAGGGCACAGTTATGCACATGAAAAGCTGTTGCAAAGAACTCAAAGAGCAATGGCTGGACACAAAACTCCTTTTTTTTTGGACCCTTAGGAAATGAGAGCTGTTTTCCTGCCCCTGGTGGACCCCAGGGATCTGAGCTGCCAGATGTTGGTGGCTGCTAAGGTGAAGGAAAACATCCGGAAGGAGCCAGCTGGAGGGGTCACAGCAGCTGCAAATCACAACCCCAGCCTGGCCTGCAGGGCCTGGGGCAGCCCTTGTTCCCCAGAACCCCTGGTCTGGGAGAGCAGGGGCTGCTCCTCAGTGGT
Source organism: Notiomystis cincta (assembly GCA_013398075.1). NCBI lineage: Eukaryota > Metazoa > Chordata > Aves > Passeriformes > Notiomystidae > Notiomystis > Notiomystis cincta. The sequence continues at coordinate 12,148 of VZRX01002498.1, read as the reverse complement.
GCCAGCAGCTCTGGGTTGGGGATGCTGCTGGCAGTTTGTTCCCTGGGGAAAATCAGCTTCTCAGGGCACAATAAACAGCTCATTTCTATCTCATGTCCCTGCCTGGTGCCCTCAGCTGGATGTGAGTCCCTTCCAAGCTCCATTCCCCTCACCTGTGGCATTTCCCAGTACAAGATTTAGAGCTGTTGGCTCTTTCTAGTCATGGGGAAAATCTGAGTGATGGGAGAAGCCCCCAAAACACCTGAACCGTGGCAGCAGCTCATGGGGAGCCCTTGGCTGGTCCCATTCCTCCTGCCTTCCTCCTCCAGGGAATTCCTGCTGAGTTTGTGGCTCCCATTTTGCTCCTCCTGCATCCTGACACCACCTCCCTCTGAGGGTTCCTCAGGAGAACTCAGGAGACAGCAAAATCCTATGGGTTTTAGTCCATGGAAGTGATCCTAGAGCCTGGCCAGACCTGCACCCAGCTGATCCCTGCCCTTGGGAGCCTTTTCCTGAAGGTTTCAGGACCTGCCACCCAAAATCACCCCCTTGAAGTCTTGGAAATTGCCTGAAATACCAGCAAGAGCAGGAGCAGTGCTGGGCATAGCTCAGCATCCCCTTGCTGAGGCTCTGGCCAGGCCATCAGTGCTCAGGATTTGTGTGCAGCCTCTTGGTGGGGATGAGCAAGACGTGCCAGAGAGGATGGAAATCGAGCTGGCCTCTCTGGAGCCCATCCCCACCAAAGAGCTGTGGTCCCACGAGTCAGGACAGGCCTGGAGAGGGGAGAAGAAGAGATTTCAAGGCAGAAGTCAGAGTTTTGGTGCTGTTGGTGCAGCAGGTTGAGAGAACACTTGTCATGGCAGGGGCTGGCAGGGGGTTCTGATCCCTGTGCTCTGTTAATTGGGGCTGTTGGAAAGCAGCTTCTCCTATGGTTTGGTCAGAATTGCCTTTCCAGGCTGTCCTTGCATCAAAATGTGCCCAACTCCTCCTCAGTTCCTTCTGCTGCAAGCTCTGAGTCTTGTTTGGCCTTTTTGGGGTGAGATTAAAGGGATTTTCCTCCTCCAGGGATGCTCTCCCATGGCACAATCTCCAATTCTGCCACCACACCCCTCACCCACTTTCTGCCTCTCTTCAAATCTGTCCCTGCTGGGAAGTTTCAAACCACAAATCCCTTTTTTCTTTCCCTTCACTCTGCTCCAAGGTCCCTGTGGGGGCTGCAGGCTCAGGTGGCCCCAATTCCCCCCGGGGGCCTGTGGCTGTGTCCAGTGGCCGTGTCCAGTGGCTGTGGCCCAAAGGGATGCTGAGAATGGCTCTTTGTTCCCTGTATTTAATTGCTGGGCTCAGGCAGCTCGTTAAGGGCTCTGCCCTGTGCCCTCCAGTCCCTGCAGCCCTGGGACGTGCCAGGGCTCAGCCTTGGAGGGCAGATTTTGGGGTGAGACATAAAACCAGCTTGGGGTGAAGCTGCCAGCGTTGCTCAGCTCTTTACACAGCCCGAGGGGCTCGGGGGGTGCCCAGAAAGGGAGGTTGTGCATGGCCAGATCAGGCACCCAGAGCCTCCCCGGCAAAGCTGCCACAGAGGAACAGAGAAATCTTAATTTTTGGGAGGCAGGGACAACACCACGTCCATGTGCGGTGAGCTGGGGAAGCCCTGGAGGGCACAGAGTGTGCTCGGAGCCCGAAGCCTCGCAGAGCCCTGCGGAGGGTTCAGGACCGGGGTCCTTCCCATGGCACCGGGGCAGAGCCCTTAGGAAAGGGCTGCATGGAGGGAGCTTGAATTTGCATTTGAAAACAGTGTAGGAGCTGCTGCCGCCGCTGCTGGGAGCACTGGCCGGGTGCTGTCAATGGGAAACTGTTCCGTCTAACGCTCCCGGGGCCAAAAAATGTGAACTCTGCAGATTGCTGGCTCCGCTCAGGGCCACAATCGCTGGCTCCGATGTCGGCGCCGGCGGCTCCGCTCCCAGCGATCAACGGAAGCTGCTTTTCCTTCGCTGCCAAAGTTTTGTGAAAGATGGGGTTGGTGGGGAGTGACAGGGGGGATTCTGCTCTCTGGCCCTCATCAGCCCAGCCATCAGTTGGCTTTGGGAGCGAGCTGAGCCCCGAGGCGCTGGTGGCACCTAAGACCCCCTCGTGAGACCCTGTCCGTGTCCCAGTCCCAGGCTGCAGCAGCCCAGGAGACACCACCGTGGACAATAAATGCTCTTTTTAGCCTCTTTTCCCAGCCTGTTTCCCGCCATTCACCCCTTCCATCAGCGGGGTACCCTGTCCCCAGCACCCCACACTCCACGGTGCCCATCCTGCATCCTTCCTCAGCGGCTCCCACGGGTGCCCTCAGTGGAGGTGGAGCCTTTGGGTGTGGGCATCTCCTTAAACCCTGGACCCATCCCCAGGTCAGGGGGGTGACAGCAGAGCAGGAGACACCCAGAAATGCTGGGGGGACAGCCAGAGGTGCTATTGGGGTACCCAAAGATGCTGTGGGGGCACCCAGGGATGCTGGGGGGGGGAGCTGTGCAGGGAGCTGGGATGAGCTGGCCACAGCAGCTTGTCTCAGTGTAGTGTGTGCACAAATAAAACCCTGGAGAGCCTGCAGTGAGCTGGAAATAATGGCATTACAAGCGCTTCCTCGCTTCTGTTTGGGCTGGATGAGGCTTTTCGGGGCCAGCTGAAGGGCTGCAGCACAGGGGAGTTTGCTCAGCTCTGGGAAGTGAGTGGGAAAGGACACGGTGGCAGAGCTCAAAGGTAGGGAAAAGATCCTCACCTCCACCTTGGCATCCCCAGGGCTGGGAGAATCTGCTGGGCAGAAAGCTGGGGGAGCATGGGGGGAAACAGGGAAATGGTGAAAGTTGTGTTGTTGCACCTTTCCTTTGCTCCTCCTTTCCCCAGGAGAGGAGTGAGGGCTCGCCATGCCGCTGGTGAAGAGGAACATCGAGCCCCGGCACCTGTGCCGGGGGGCCCTTCCCGATGGGGTGACGAGTGAGCTGGAGTGTGTCACCAACAGCACCCTGGCTGCCATCATCAAGCAGCTGGGCAGCCTCAGTAAGTCAGGGAGCAGCAGCCCTGGAGTGGGGCAGCACTGGGGTGGCACTGGGATGGCACTGGGATGGCACTGGGGTGGCACTGGGGTGGCACTGGGGTGGCACTGGGGTGGTACTGGGATGTCACAGTCACTCCCCCCATCTCCAGACATAGAGCTGTGTGGGCTGCAGCCATTCCTAATTCAGTGGGAATTATCCAGCTTGTTGAAAATAGGAGATGCTCAGGGCTAAGCTCAAAATGAGGATTTGGTGACACTTTGAGTCCTGTTTTCATCCCACTGCTGGTCTGTGCAGTGAGGGACAGAAAACCTTCAGGAGCACCTTGCTTCTCCACTTGGCCACAAATAGGAAGGTCAGGTGAAGATTTAAAATACTCCAAGCTATTCTTTTTAATGTGAGAGCTTTTTGAGGAAGAGAGGTCTCTATCAAAGGTCTAAATCCTCAGCTGTCTTCCTGCCCTGGGACTGATCTCAGCAGAAAAGGGACAGAGGAGAGCACTGCACACACCGGTGTGAAGGTTTAATGGGGGCAACCTATTTCATGCTGGATATCCACTTAAAATAGAGAGAGAAGCTATTCAGGGCTCCCCCTCTTTTACCTCCCTCCAGAAGTAGATTCTTCTCTAAAATACTCCCAGAAAAATAAACTCAGTATTTAGGGAGCTGCTGGAAGTGCAGGGGCTCACTGGAGCAGCACCCACGTGTGCTCAGGCTGTGGCTTCCTAGTCCAGGGGAAGAGGGAATCTAATTTGACCGAGCTGGTGAATGGTCTGAGGAGGTTTTAAAAGTGTCTCGGTTTTGATAGGTGGGTTTGGAGGAAACCCTGAGGATCTGGGGTGCTGGGATGGGTGCTGGGATGGGAGTTGGAGTATTAGATAGGATGGGATGGGATGGGATGGGATAATGGGATGGGTGCTGTAGCCTACAGGTATCAGCAATGCTCTGCCAGACATCTCACTCAGCTCCATTATAGGAATAACCCTAATAAATAAGCTAAATAATCCTAAAAAAAATAACCATAAAGAAATAACCCTGAATAAATAAGCTGTTGTAGGGAAGCACTGAGCGATGCAGGAAAATAACTGATAAAGCGAAGCAAATTGCAGATTCTCCCTTCTGTGGCACTGTCCCTTCTGCCCTGCCCTTGGCTTTCCACCTGAGCTGAATTTCCCCAGGTCATGCTGTGTGATGATCTTTCTTTGGCTCATCTGCCCTGGTGGATCCAAGGGCTTTTTGAGGCACTGTGGGTGTGGAAAGGTGCTCCTTTGGGCTCCCCTGCCTCCTCACAGTGCTTTGGGAGGCTCAGCTCCCAAAAATCCAGGCTGGGGAGAGCCAGAGGGGAGGTGGGCAGTCAGGGGCTGGGCTGGGCTGGGCTGGGCTGGGCTGGGCGAGCCCCTGCTGCGGTGACGGGCGCGTTGTCCCCTGCCAGGCAGGCACGCAGAGGACATCTTTGGAGAGCTCTTCAACGAAGCCAACAGCTTCTACATGCGCATGAACTCGCTGCAGGAGAGGGTGGACCTGCTGGTCATCAAGGTGACCCAGCTGGACTCCACGGTGGAGGAAGGTGAGGGGCTCTTTTGGGGCGATGTCCAGGCGTGCTCTCAGGACCGGGCCCCCGCCCTGCCGCGCTCGGCGGGCTGAGGCCACCCCTGCATCCCTCGTCCTTCCTGTGCCCCCAGTTTCGCTGCAGGACATCAACATGAGGAAAGCCTTCAAGAGCTCCACGGTGCAGAACCAGCAGGTTGTGTCCCGGAACTCCATCCCCAACCCGGTGATGGAGATGTACCAGCGCTGCGACAAACCCCCGCCGCTCAACATCCTCACGCCCTACAGGTACGGGCACAGCGCTTCCCACAGCTCCAAGGGGGCCTTTCCTCTCCCAGAGAAGCATCAGGAGTGCTCCTCATCTGCAGCTGGATTTCTGCAGCCTCTGTGCTGCCACTCCCATTGCATGGGGTGCTTGGAATGTGTGCACACACCCTGCAGGTGGTGATGGATGTGCTGGGTGGGTTTGGGCTGGGGCAACAGCTTGTGGTTGTGGTCGTACCAAAGCCCTTGGGCAGGAGAAAGGGGGTCTTCTCCTGTGGCTGGTAACCCTCTGTCCCCCCTGCCCAACCCCCAGGGATGACAAGAAGGATGGCCTGAAATTCTACACTGACCCCTCCTACTTCTTCAACTTATGGAAGGAGAAGATGCTGCAGGCGACAGAAGACAAGAGGAAGGAGAAGCGCAGGCAGAAGGTGGGTGGGGGCAGGCGGGGGACACAGGGGGTGCTCAGACCTGGGGACAGTCACCTCCTCGTGCATCCTGCGTGCTCCTCTGCCCTGGGCACATCTCACAGGGCTGGATGATGCTCCCCAGGGACCACTCCTGGTCCGGAGGAGCCGGGCTGGAGGTGGAGCCGTGGCTTTGTGTCCCCGCAGGAGCAGCGGCTGGTGGAGGACTCCACCCGGGAGGTGAAGAAAGTGAGGAAAGCCCGCAACCGGCGCCTGGAGTGGAACATGATGGCGTATGATAAAGAGTTCCGGCCCGATAACAGGTTCTCACCATCCCCCTATCACATGGCGTCATCGGAAGGATCACTGTCCCCAGATAATAGGCAGGTTCTACCTCCTACACCTTCAGCTCACGGCTCTCCTTTGCTTTGCTCTTCTCTCCGGCGCTGGGGGGGACGTGTTGCCCACAGCAGGGTCGGGGTGCTCAGCAGCAAGCCTGTGGTAGCTCTGTGGAAAGCTGGTGTCCCCAGGGTGTCACGCTGGACCTCAGGAGCAGCCTTGGCATTGGGATAAACCCGGGGCACTTTCCGTGTCGCAGCTGAGGGAAGAGAGTGGTTCAGCTCTGTTGTGTCCTCCTCCCCTCTGCTATCACTCTGCTGTCTTGTACATCGATATTTCCGTGGCCTGCCTTTGTTTCGTTGCCTCGACCCCAAAATGCTCCCGGACCCCACATCCCCCCGAGCTCCCTCAGGAGTACAACAGCCGGCTTTTGCTGTGCCGCAGGTCCTACGCGTCGGACGCTGCCGAGCACTCGTACCCGGCCAGCCCCAGCCACCCCGCGCAGCTCCTGGCGCCGGCAGAGCACAAGGACGGGCCGCTGGCGGCCGCCAACGCCCCGGAGCTCGTGTTCCGGCCGGCCGCGGGCAGCCGGCAGAACAGCCTGACCCGCCTGCAGCAGCCGCACCCGCCGCCCCCCGAGGCCGTGCTCAACGGGCCCAGGCCCCACCTCGTCAAGGATTACGGGTAAAGCTTCAGCCTGCTCCGTGCTGGATGGGTGTCCAAGGGAAGGGAGGCTCGCTGGGGGTCTGACAGCCCGTTTCTGGGCTGATGGGGAAGGGAGAGCCCTCCTCTGCAGCTTTGGTGGTGCAAAACTGCTGGTGAGACTCAAAGCCAAATCAGTCAGGGCTGCTTTTGGGGTAGAGTCATCCCAGATAAGGGTGGATGGAGGGTTTTCCCCTGGGGTGTTGCCTGCCTTCCAGCACTGCATGCCCCATAGCCCATCCCACCAGCAGAGCCCCACCACCATTCTGACTCTGGGACAGAGCTTTCATTGAGCTCCAGAGCAAACTGAGCCAGAGTGGAGCCAGCTGGGTGCTGGATGGGATGGGAGATGGTGCTGGGATGGGAGGTGGTGCTGGGATGGGAGGTGGTGCTGGGATGGGAGGTGGTGCTGGGGTGGGAGATGGTGCTGGGATGGGAGGTGGTGCTGGGATGGGAGGTGGTGCTGGGATAAGTAATGGGTGCCATCCTTCAGTCAGCAGTGCCCTGGCAGCCAAGAGGGCCAGCTGTGCCCTAGAGGGCATCAGACCCAGCATCACCAGCCAGGCAAGGCAGGAGATGGTCCTGCTCTGATCTGTGCTGGGGTGGCCTCACTTTGAATATTTGGGGCAATTTTGGATATAAAAAAAGACATTAAGGTATTAGAGAGTGTGCAAAGAAGGGCCTGAATATGGTGAAGGGCCTGGAGGAGAAGCCATGTGAGGAGTGACTGAGGGCATTTGGTGTGTTCAGCTGGACAAGAGGAGACTGAAGGGAGACATCATTGCAGTCTGCAAACTCCTGAGGGGAAGCAGAGGGGGAGATGCTGGTCTCTTCTTTGTGGTGACCAGTGACAGGACCCGGGGGGTGTCAGAGGAGGTTTAGGTTGGATATCAGGGAAAGGTTCTTCCCTCAGAGGCACTGAGCAGGCTCCCCAGGCAATGGGCACAGCCCCAAACCTGCCGGAGCTCCAGGAGCGTTTGGACCGGGTGGCATTGCTGGGATGGCGCTGTGCAGGGCCCGGGGTCGGCCTGGACGATCCCTGTGACACGTCCCGGACTCTGTGACTGCCGCGGCGCTGAGCCCTGTCCCCGTTGCAGCCCGCAGCCCGTGCCCGTGGCCGAGTACTTCGTGCCGCCGGCCCCGCCGCCGCCGCCGCCCGTGATCCCGTCGGCCCAGACCGCCTTCGACAGCCCCATCTCGGCTCCGCCCGCGCTGGCCCCCGGCT
>VZRX01002497.1:45903-109201 GCA_013398075.1 Notiomystis cincta | reverse complement strand
CTTCATCCCTCGAGTTTCTGCTCAGTCCCTGCCGGGCCAGAGGGCTCCAGCTGAGCCAGAGGGGGCACCTGAGGGCAGGTGGGCAGGGCAGGGGCAGGGGGGTCATGTGACATCATGTGAGGGTCATGTGAGGATCATGTGCTGTCATGTGATGCCATGTGATGTCACATTGATGTCCCGTTTCTGTCCCATCAATTCCCTTTTATCTCCCCGGGTCTCTCTGTTCTCCTCCCTCTCTGTTGGGATGCTCAGCCCATCTCAGAGTGTTGCTCCATCTCCTTAAACAAAACCTAAAGAAAATTCCTTTCCCAAGGCAAAGTCAAGTCAATCCCAGCTAAAGAGCCAGAATAAAAGTGCACCAGTTCTGTTGTCCCCAGCAGAGCTGCAAGGACCCTGCTGCGAGAACAGGGATGTTTGCTCCCCCTGAGCCACATCATGCCAGTGCCTCTGGGCTTCTGGTTGGGATGATGGAATTGAGGGAATGGATTCCTGTTCAACACATGGTTGAACTCCTTACTGATGGCTCAGAAAGAGAGGGGCAAAGAGTCGAAAGCTTTTAATGCAATTGCTGTTGATTTTTGGAGTTAAAATCAGTCAAGCCCCTGGAGGTGAAATTGAAATTCTCTTTTTCCCTATAGAACAACCACAGAAACACAAAGAGAGTTTAAATCCCTAACCACTTTCACTGCAGGGACTATTTCTTTAGGGTGCCAGCAGCTTGCAGTGACCTAGAAGAGATTGTTGGGAAACAATTCCTTTCAAACATGTCACTCCATGAGAGTAAAATTCCTATGGCTGGTTCTGTGCTAACAGTTTATAAAGAATGCCTCATTCCTAAAGAACCTCAGAAAATCAGGCTGTTATTAAAACCCACAAGGTTCCATCTGGCATCCAACATCCCTTTAATGCTGTGGTTAAGAACAACTCTGCTGTGTTTTTACTCATTATTTGTATTTTCAGAATTTAAAACTACCAACTACCAGACAAAGAAATGGTAGGAGAGGTTTTTGTTTGGGTTTTTTTATTAGCTACACAGTCTCAACCAAGATGTTTGCAATCATTTTCTTCCCTCTTGTACCTGCTGGTGAAAGAGGCACTTTGAGGAGATTTGGATTGATTTAAGATAAAGTTCTGCTGCTGTGCATTAGAACTGAGATTATTTGGTATTGACCCAGTGCATGTAAAACCCAGTAACCTGAGGAGAATTCTGACGTGGTAAAATAAGCACAAACCAGAGGAGAGATCCAGGCTGGGGCTCTGGGAGGCTCTGCAAAGGGAAGGAGCTGTTGAGCAGAGACATCTGAAATGCTCAGAGGGTTCAGAGCCAGTGTGGGGGGAGCAGCAGCTCTCTGAGCAAGGGCTGATTGTCTTCACTGAAAAATGTCTGCCTGGGCTCTCCTGCAAATCACTCCTGAGCTCGGCCTCCCCTTGGCATGAATCACATGAAATAAGGGCAGGTGAGCACTGCACAGTGGATTTATCCCTCTGTTTGCCAGGCAGTCATCAGAAAGCCCCAGCTTGGTGGTCTGCTCAGGTAGTCTGCATTTATGGGATGGTTTTTCTAAGGTTGGTCTCTTTAATTAGGAGATTGAACTTAGAGAAGACTTAGGTCAGTTCTTGGAATCAGCAAGAGATTTTCTTTGCCTGATCCACAGTTAAAATGTTTGATAAATGTGGTTTGCTTGGTTTTGTTTTGTTTTATTTTAATTTCTGCAGGCTTTAGTTTCTCTCTCCAATGCAGCATTTCTGGGATCTGGGCTGCTGAGTGCCCACACAGGAGAATGTGGAGTTAACTCCACACTGGCTGGTTAAAGGATTCTTCACACCTGCATTTTTTAATTTACTTGTACCAATTAATCTTTATTACATTTCCTGTAGAAGACTCACCTTTATACCCTCCAGGAAAAAAAAAAACAAAAAAATAAAAAAACCAAATACCTAAACTTCCTGAATAACAAGGAGCTGTTTCTGCTGTCCCAAAACCCAGTGGTGTGATGTGCTGACCTTCCCAGCCCCACGAGGCAGTGCCATCAACCCAAAATCAACACTCCCTGTAGGAAAAGGATTCCTGATTTATATTCCAGCCTGTGCTGGTTCCTCTGGAATGCTCAAGTGACAACATATTCCCAACATATTCCACATGTCCTGTTCTGCTCTGACACAGCAGCAGAGGGAATTGGCTTGGGGTCCTGGAGGGAAGTGATGGTGTGGAGAGATCAGACCATTTCTTGGACAAATTGGGATGGGAGTAGAGGAGACTTGGAGGGATTTGTGCCTCAGCTGCTGGGAAGACACACCCACACCCTCTCACCCAGCAACACCTCAGCAGGGCAGTGGTCCCTGAATACTGAAGAGCAATTTCTGTCTCAGTCCAGATCACTTTTGTGTTTTGGGGGTGTCTCTTCATGGTTCCACTGACAGCACACCAGCACCAGAGATCTGGGGCTCCCCAGTTGGGCAGCTTTCCCTGCTTTGAGAAAGGAGAGAGGAGTTGGGGTGTGGGCTGTGCCCCTGGGGACACCTGGCAGCCAGCAGTGACAGAGGACAGTGATTATTCCTTCCTTCAGCACCAACCTTGTGTCAATGCATCTTTTTGTTGTCTTGGATAACCTGCTTCCTTTGGGATCTCCCACAGCTGGTGAGTTCCACCCTTTTCCTTTCTTTAAGAGGCTCCAGCATTTCTCTGGGTTCTCTGGATACCCAGGGGGGAGACTCAGGCATCTCCATCTGCTGCTGCTGCTGAGAATCCAAAGGATTTTACATCTTCTAAGCCATTTTAGGGGGATTTAACTTGCCAGAACACATGAGAGTGGCCAAATAGGAACTGTTATTGCCTCAACTCCCCAAAAGAACATCAGGGTGAAGCCCCCTGTGCTGTTTGGGGGAATGTCTGTGTTGGAAAGGAGGCTCAGGCAGGAGAGTGCACAGACAGATGAAGAGGAGACACACATGGACAGAGAAAGGGAGGGAGTGCACAAAGCTCCTGGCAACAACCATGGTAAAATATTCACTCCCTGCTCTTTCTGCCTGTTTCAAGCCTAATAATTATAATGAGGTCACAAGTGAAATGTGTGGGTTAAGGTCAGCCCTGATTATTAATTTCCAGCCTCTCCATGCTTCTCTTTCTGATTTTAGCAGCTTTTCCTTGCAGCCCTTGGGGAGCCAACCCCAGGTCTCTGCCAGCCCTGACAGACTCTGGCTCCTGCCATTAATTTGGGTTCTGGACACGCCTGTGGACCTTCCAGCAGGAGTGAGTAACAATGCTGCTCCAGGGAACAGCCTCAGGGCTCAGGAGCCCCCACTGCAAGTTAAGACTAATGTAAATCTTATCATAAAAAATGTAATATAAGCCCAGCCTGGGCTTGGCTTATTTATGATTGCATTCCTTCAAATTTATAAATGATGTGGGAGCTGGCTTCCCTCTCCAACCTGTTCCTTTCTGTATTGTGTTACCCATTGAGGAGGTTTTAAGCATCTCTTATTCCAGTTTCTGTGTTATTCCAGTTCCTGTTATTCCAGTTTCTGTGTTATTCCAGTTTCTGTTTTATTCCAGTTTCTGTTATTCCAGTTTCTGTTATTCCAGTTTCTGTTTTATTCCACTTTCTGTTTTATTCCAGTTTCTGTTTTATTCTAGTTTCTGTTATTCCAGTTTCTGTTATTCCACTTTCTGTTATTCCAGTTCCTGTTATTCCAGTTTCTGTGTTATTCCACCTTCTGTTTTATTCCACTTTCTGTTATTCCTGCATTGTTGGGTGTGAACTCTGTGTTTACAGTACTGACCTGCCACAGATCCCATGGCACACCAGCAACTGAAAGGTGAAGGATTCATCCTCTCCCAGTTTTTTTTTTCCCTTTGCAAAAGCATTCCCAGTCTGCCAATAATGGATAAGAAGGAGGCAGCTTGACAAAAAATCAATCTATCACCAAAAAGGATACTGGTTCAGAGGGCAGGAGATGTTTCTGCCAACCAGGGAGGTTCATTTAATCTTTAAAATCTGGTAACTCTTGTCAGCAACTTTATTGAAGTCTTCCAAAGGTGATTTTGTGCCTGGATTCCTTGGCTCCTCGTTAGAAAATTGCCAGGAATTTGTTCCAGAGGCTGGCATCCCTTTTGGGGAATTTCACTCTTAAACTAAAGAATTTTTCCTCTGGTGCCTCCTGTGCATGATGGGAACTGTAAAAAATGGGTCCCAACACATTTACTTTGTTCCTAGGAGCCAAAATTCAAATCTATAACTCATATACACTTTCTTCTTAAAGCTCATTAAGCAAACAAACCTACTCTGATTGCAATAAATTTTCTGTATTTGGTGCTACCTGAAACGTTCCTTAAATCAAAACAGTTCCCATGCCTTTGTTTTATAGAAGGAAATCAAAGTAAAATAAAGAATCTGCATGTGGAGAAGGAGTTGCCTGGGTCAAGAACAGCTGGAGTGGCAAGGCAGCTGTGACAGACAGCTTGGCTGGGAGTTTTTGGAATGTTCAGGGCATCAATCACTCTCTGCAGCAGACAGCTGACAGGGTGGATTAGGAATTCTTTACTGATATCTTCCCACATGGAAAAAAAAAGGCCTTTAAAACTGAAAAGCAGAATTGCCAAATTGATAGAGAGGGTAATGAAGCATGGGCAACAAAAAAGAACTCAATTTTGGGGAGAAAATTCTGTTTGTTCTTCACAAGAGGCTGCAGCACGAACTCTGTGAGGACACAAGGGATCAGCAGGGCCAGAGGAGGCCACCTGCAAACTGCAAGGGAGCAGAATCAGGGGGGATATTGGGGTGTTGGGGTGTTGGGATATTGGGGTATGGGGGTGTTGAGATATGGGGATATGGGAATATTGGGGTATTGGGATATTGGGGTATTGAGATATGGGGGTATTGGGGTATTGGGATATTGGAGTATTGGGATATTGGAGTATTGAGATATTGTGCTATTGGGAAGGAGTTCCTCCCTGGGAGGGAGGTGAGGCCCTGGCACAGGGTGCCCAGAGAAGCTGTGGCTGCCCCTGGATCCCTGGGAATGTCCAAGGCCAGGCTGGACGGGGTTTGGAGCAGCCTGGGACAGTGGGAGGTGTCCCTGCCAGGGGGTGGGATGAGATGATCTTTAAGGTCCTCCCAAGCCAATCCCTGGTTCCGTGGCACCTGCCCCAGGGTGGTTTGTGCTCAGGCTCAGCTCAGGGCAGAGAGGAGCTGTTTGCAGGTGGTAAAACAGACATTACACGAGAGACGAGGCAAAGCCGAGTTTCTTCGGTGCTGTTAAAATACTGATGTACCCAGCATCTCCAGCCAGCAGCTGCATGGATATCTGTAAATATCACACAGAGGCTGGGCAGAAAGGAGTATAAATAACCATCAGGGCTGACTTGCAAATACAGATCTGTGTTGAACACGCGCAGTGGGAATTGAGGGTGAAAGTGGGGCACTGGATTGCCAGTCAGCTCACGTGGCTTCCTGCTGCCTCAGGTTGCTAAAAGAGCTTCTCCTGTTCTCTCCCAGTTCATTTTAAAGAGTTCTTCTGACTTTTATGAGGCTCCTTCTATTAAGTAGATCAAGTCACTGAAAATTCTGCTCTCATGAACTTGAGCAGATCTGTCTGGACAGATCTGTTTTAGCACGGATGACAAAATGAAATGGGTTAATTTAAACCTACACATTGGGTTGGATTCACTGTATCTGTCAGGAAAAGCAAAAATCAGAATATTCTCACTATCATTTGTGCCTAAAGAGACCAGAGAACTTATGACAGCAAGAACCAAATACTCAGACTATTCCTTTTTCTCCTGGAGCTGCTTAACACAGTTGCAGAGTCTGAATCTTTATTACTTTTGAACAAAGCCAGTGTTTTATTTTGATTGCAAACTTGTCAGATTTTAATAGCATAATCTATGTAGCAGAAAGTATGAAACTGTTGAAATAGAGTCTTTTATCTGCTTTCATATTCTAATTCCTAGGAGTATTTTTGTAATAACTACAATCCAGGAGGTTTCTGAAATACATTTATGAGCAAGGCATTTCAGAGCCATGACTGCTCACTTTGAAAGGGCCTGAGAGACATCTCAAAACCAAAGCATGTCATTTTCCTGTGGATTGTCCTTTCCCTTGGCACTGCAGTTCATCTGGGAACCTCTCAGGCTCCAGCACATCCACGATTCCACACCAAAGCCTTTCAGCAGGGCCAGGGATGCTCAGGAAAGATGGAGGTACTGTGGGCTGACAGTTGTGAAAGGTCACCAAGATAAATCCATTCATGTTGTCCCCAGGACATCACAACACATGAGGGAGAAATTAGCAGAGCTCTCAAACTGGCCCAGGGTGAAGCACCCCAGGATTTGTCAGGGCAGTGAGCATGAGGAGCTCAGAGTTGTCACTGTTGCTCTGAGGAACTGGAGCCTGGATGGTGGCTGGCCAAAAAATGTGGTATTTATTGTGAGAAACTTCCAGGGGCTTCATGACCCTGTGGAATGAGCTCACAGCTGATCCATCAAAACTTGAGCTTTCCTGGGAAAAGTTTATCTGAGGGCTTCTCTCTGTTCCCAGCTGGGTGGGGAGGGGAGGAACATCAACCCCCTCCAGGTACCTCTGAAGTGTAAAGGGTTAAATGCCTGTGGTGGTTCCCTCCTTGGGAACACTTTTTGGATGTTGTTTGTTCTGGCCAGACTCATTCCATGGGTTTGATCCTTGCAAACTCCTTAAAATGGGATGTTTGTGTCCTGGTACTCAGACTCTAAGCAAGGTTCAGAATTGTTGTTCTGATCATTAGCATGTTGCTACCAGTAATTAGTTAGGCCTGAAATGCAAAAAGGGAAAAGAATTCCAGAAAAAAAGGGATTTTCCATCGAGGAAAAGGTTTGACAAATTCCAGACTTTGATGTATTTGGTGCTAAAACCAGCAAGGCTGTGGCTTTGATCCCTGGATGGGCTGTTCACTGAGGAGTTGGATGTGATGATCCTTGGGGTCCCTTCCAACACAGAATATTCTCTGATTCTGTGATTCTGCATTTGTCATCCTTCCTGTAAATTTAAAGAAGGAGAAACCACCACAAAAACGTTGAATTAACCATGGAAAAGGAGGATTAATCCCTTCAAACAGGGAGCACTCTCCAGACAGTCTTGAAGGTTCCCACCTAACTTCATGTCCAGTCAATATCTTTTGTCTTTTGCTTTATTTGGTCCCTTTTTTGTGTTGCTTAAAGGCAAAGTCCCTTCCTTGTCCCTGATCCATGAGAACCTGACAGAGGACTTTTATAACCTATCAGGATTCTGCCTGCTCAGTGAAGGTGCTGAGGTGTCCCAGCCTCCTCCTGTGACTCTCCCCATCCACAAGGGCACTGCCACAGCCCAGTTCTGGTGCTGCTGTTGGACACAACTGGACTTCTACATTTTTGTCTCTTTAGTTGGGATTGACTTGACTTTACCTTGGGAAAGGAATTTTCTTTAGGGTTTTTTTTTTAGGAGGTGTGTCAAAAGTCTGAGGAGATGGGCTGAACATCCCAACAGAGTGAGAGGAGCCCAGAGAGACCTGGAGACCTCAAAGGGCATTGAGGGGACAGCAAGGGGACAGTGAAGGGACATCACATGACCATCACATGACCATCACATGATGTCACATGCCCCTGCCCTGCCCACCTGCCCTCAGGTGCCCCCTCTGGCTCAGCTGGAGCCCTCTGGCCCGGCAGGGACTGAGCAGAAACTCGAGGGATGAAGATCTCGTTGCCATCGGAGCCAGGAGATTGGGATCCAATGGGAACTGAACCCTGGGGCTGCTCAGCTCTGCCCAAGGGACTCTCAACAGAGCAGCTCTGGGGGCTTGGGCTGGGCAAAGCCTGGGGGGAATCCTGCAGAACCTGGTGGAAATACAGTAGAAGGAGGAACATTTAGGAGGAGTTTTCTCATGGATAGGATGTTCAGGCATTGGAAGGAGCTGCCCAGGGAAGTGGTGGAGGTGCCCAAGTTACTCCTGGAGGTGGCACTCAGTGCTCTGGGCTGGGGACAAGGTGGGGATCAGTCACAGCTTGGGCTCGATGATCCTGGAGGTCTTTTTCCACTAAATTATTCTGTGATTCCATGACCATTCCATTCCATGGCAGATTATACACGATGGATCTACTGGAGTTTGTCCCTTTACCGTGGAGTAAAAGTGGCTGTGCAATTCCCTGCTGTAAGCAGGTCACTTTTGTGGCAAAAGAATAAAAATAAAACATCCCTGAATCCCCATTTCCACTGGAGGGAACAAACTCCCACAGCATCTCTTTGTACTTAATTCTGATTTTATCCGATGTGCATTTGATTGCTCCAAGTAAATATCCAAAGGTCAGGAAGCATTCTGGCTGGTGCCTGGGCATGTGCTGGGAGATGCTTCCTGTCAAATTAAGCTGACATCTCGATGGGTAGCAGATGTCTGATACCATCAGGGTACATATGGGATCATTCAGGTGCCAGCCCAAATCATCCCAGGTTGTGGGAGAGAGAGAAAAGAGTCAGGAACAGCTCAGGGAGGGGAAACACCCTCAACAATTCCCTACCTGTGTGAAGACTCTCTGAAGTGCATGATTTCAACCAGAGATTCAGCCAGACTTGTAATACAGAGGAAAAAAATCCTTTTTTTTTTTTAGTTCAGCACCTTCTGTTATTCCTTTATTCTGCCAGGTTTTTGGCAGGCGGCCACAAGGCTGAAACTCTACAAAGATAAATATAAAACCCAATAAGAGGCAGACTCCAAACCAGGGAGCCAAAAACATGGCCCTGAAAATCAGATATCCACGTGTTCCTGCAGGGGATCCTGCTGGAAATCCTGGATAAATGGCACAGCACCTTTGGAACTCTCCCCAGACTTGAGGAATTGTGAAGGGGCTTAAGAAAAGACAGGAAAGCTCTGCTAAAACAGGGAACAAACGTGAATTCTTTACAGCCAAGCAAATGAAAATCCACCTGGAGAGCTGGAAGTTTGTTCAGAATCACCCCTCTGAGAGGGAAATGCTGCAGAACAGATAAGCAAAGGCAGGAATTTTTGGTGTGAGCACTTCCAGCCTTCATTCCTGCAACTCCCACCCTGTCCCCTCCAGTTCCTGCAGTGCCCAGGGAATCACTCCCCGAAAATGAGCTGATGAAAATGAACTCCCAAGGAAAGGCTCCAGGGAATCCCCCCAAGCAGCTCTGGGGCTGCTCAGGGTCTTTTTATCAGCAGCACAATTGCAGGTTCTCACCACTGAATCCCAGAGGAATCATTGCCTGTCCTGAGCAGAAACTCCACAAATGCAGAGACACAAAATCTCCGCTCTCCTTGAGCAGCACTTGTAGCCAGAGAGGGTGGCAAGAACACAAAATCGGGGTAAAACTCTAAATCCCCACTTCAAGAATGGGTTTGCCTGGTCCAAAATTTTTTGAGGACTGAAAGTTCACCCCAATTCTTTTAATTTGCCCCTGCTGCTGGTATTTTCCTGAGGGAGATGAGGCACAGAGAGGAGCACGGAGATGGTTGGACCTGGTCTGGAGCAGCTGCCAGCCCCGAGGTTGAGATGAAATCTGCACTCAGCTCCCTCTTCTGCCCTTCTGAACACCAAAACCTCAAATAATACAAATTCCTGCCTGTTGGCTTTGCCAGCAAACCTTTCTCTGGATCTCCAACTGGAGCTGTTCCTTGGGGGTTTTCATTTTCCGTTGTTCCTTCACGTCCAAATCCTTCCTTTTCCACCCAAAACCGGAGCCATTCCTGGGCAGCCTCTGGTTGGTTTTAAAGCTTTCCTTGAGAGCTGTTAAAATCCCGGATTTGCCCTAATTTAAGGGCCAATAAACCACTCCTCTCTGCAAGGCATTTTAGGAGGTTTCAAGCACTTTATCCTCTGGATGTTTAATCTATACTGGTTTAAAGCCAATATTTAAAAAAAAGAAATGGCATTATTATAATAACATCACTTCCTAATCAAATATTAATGCTTTTTTAAAATGTTTATTATGTTGTTAAATTAAATTATTTCTGTGCATGAAATAATGGCCTCCCATCCTACAAAGAAAATGGCATTACATCAAATATTTGGCTATTTAGCAACAGTTTCTTTGTTCTCTCTTCCCCTCTAATTTCCTAAAATTGAGAGAAAAATCACAGGAAAAAAAAACAGAGAAGAGAAATAGAGAAATGGACCCACAATTCCATGATTCTGTGTTCCTAATATCCATTTATCAGAGTTCAGAACACAAACTCTGTCTTGTGGAGGTGCTTATCTTACTTTACCAACATTTTACCTCTTCTGTTCTATTCCCATGCACTAAATAAATCTGAAGAAGTGACACAGAAGAGTTGGGTGAGGTGGGGGAGGGATTTAATTCTTTTAATTAAGGGCAGGAAAGCCCAATAAAATACCAATCTAAAATATTAATATAAAAAAATTAAAATATACTAAATGACAAACACCAATACTATTAAACAACATAAAAATATATTCAATTACTAATTGCAAAATGCTGAATTCTCCCAGATTGAGTTTAAACATGGTATAATACAGACAAACCACAGAATGATTTCACAGGTGCAGTGCTACTAAAAAAACCCAAGAGCTACTGGCTCTAGAAGCCTCCCTGGCTGGGAATTTCACATCCATGGCTGGGATCTGCTCCTTGTCAGAGCACATCTCCCTGGATGTCTGGGTCATAGATTTGTCATGCAGATTTTGCAGCAAGCAATTAAAGCTCAACATTACAGGCATTAGAGGAAGCAGATGTATTCCTGGCAGGGGAAAAGCAACAGATTTTGAAGGATGCTGACAGTCCTTTATCTTCAGACAGGAGAAAGTCTGCTTAGGAAGCCCTGCAGTAAGTAAATTATTTAGTTCATCGTGTGTTACTTAACAATTCTGTTATTTGATTGTTGAGGACTTAGTAAAAGAGTAAGAAAACCCAATTTGTCTTCAGCAGAAGTGAAAGCAAAGCTTCCCAGGGAACGAGATTAAGTTCGTAAGAGCAACATGAAGAGTTTTCATCTCTTATCCTAATTTAAACCAAATTACTGGAGGTTTTTCCCCTCTCCTAATGGCAGTAGATCTCCTGTAATGTGGAGGCACTCAGCAAAGCAGTGCAGGGGGATGGTGCAAATGTGATTTTTGCCCAAAGCAATCAGTTTATGTCCAGTGTACAGGGAAGGAGAAGTGCTGGGAGAGTCCTGGGTAAAGCACAAGGGTCTGTAGGGACAGGAGAGGGGCAGTGGCTTCACCCTGAAGGAGGTTTGGATGGATATTGGGGAAAAGTTCTTCCTGTAAGGGCGATGAGGGCCTGGAATAGAATTCCCAGAGCAGCTGTGGCTGCCCCTGGACCTCTGGAAGTGCCCCAGTTTGACCAGGGCTTGGAGCAGCCTGGCCCAGTGGAGGTGTCCCAGCATGGCAGGGGGGGATGGATGAGCCTTCAGGTCTCTTCCCACCCCAACCATTCCCTGATTCCGTGACATTTTCTGGGATTGCTTCGTGGACACACAAAGCTGATCTCCCTTTCCATTACAAACCACAGAGAAATAAGGAAATGTCACCAGTTTGCTCTGCCACAGAGCATCTGCTCCTCATCCTGCCTGTGCCCAACGCAGGTGGCACTCCCAGAGCCTGCCCTGGCTGGGGCACACAGCTGCAATCTCACCCCTGAGCACGCACAAGAGAAGAGGCAGCAGTGAACACCACCAAGTTCGGGGTTATTTTTCATTTCCATTTATTTTTCTTTGTGATTAAACCCTGCTTTTGATATTTCAAAGCAAGAGCACATCTCCCTCACCCTGAATGAAAGGAAACCAAACCCCAAACTCCTCCTCTGCTGAATAGTTTAGTAGAGAACAGCAAGGGTCACCCAGGAACAAGCTGCAGCCGTATCTGAATGTGTTCTGCAGTGATCTGAGCCTTTCCAGCCACTCCCCAAGTGATTAAAAATGGATTTTGGCCAGGTCACTTTGGTGAAACAGGGAGGTGGGAGCTCTCTCCACTCTGGAATGTGAATTTTCTGCACTCTCTCTGCACTGGAGTTCTGTGTCTGCCTGGAAAAATATTTTCACACGGCTGTTTCTTATTTCCTAGGTGGAGGAGTCCATTTGGCTTTAAACCTCCAGCTATTTTATATC
Organism: Notiomystis cincta; assembly: GCA_013398075.1. Classification (NCBI taxonomy): domain Eukaryota; kingdom Metazoa; phylum Chordata; class Aves; order Passeriformes; family Notiomystidae; genus Notiomystis; species Notiomystis cincta. The sequence continues at coordinate 97,114 of VZRX01002497.1, read as the reverse complement.
ATTGCAGGAAAAAATAGGCTTGTTTTTAAGAACAGTCTCCATTTGAAAGTGTATTTTGCTGTATAATGAATTCTCTGATTTGTGGCGGCCTCGGAGGCTGTAAAAAACCCTTCCAGATTGCAAACCTGAAGTGCTGTAAAAGTTTGAAGACATCAGATGTTATTCAGGGAATTACTGAAAATGGTGTTGGTGAAAGGCTGGTGAGCTTAGCAGAAATGGGGGGAAGCAACGTTTGCACTTTGAAAACAAACAAAAAGCAAGAAAAAATCTGCCAGGGAGCTGTCAGTGAAGAAAAGGAAGAAGAATTGGCCAGGGAAGGGTCTGTGCTGCTCCAATTTATTTGTATTTTTAATATTCAGGGTCACTCGTGCACAGATTTTCCAGGGAAAATCACAACTGGGTGTGTGTGCAAGGGATATATTAAATAAACAACAATTTCCCACTGAATCCCCTGTGTCTCTGGGGGTAAAATGCAGGTTGTTGCTGTTTGAGGGGGTGCAGGTGAACAAACACCTGCCTGCTGCAGGGGTTGGTTGGGATTTGGTGTTTTCTTACAGAAATCATCACTGGATCTTTGACTTTTACCTCTGGAAAGTTTTGGTGAATAAATCCATCCAGCTAATTGATCAGTCATGGGTGATGTATTAACCTGGATTAATTCTGAGTTTCCTATTTACTCATCCTGGGTATTTGACTCCAACACTGCCTGTGCTGTTCTTGTGGTGGTTCTTGGGTGGAAATCCCAAATAATCAAATTCCTGCAGGATCTTTCCAGCTCTGGTCAATCCCTGATGATTTTGAGTCATCTTTTGTCCTGCAAGTCAATAAATGACTCATTCATTGTCTGCTAATTAATTACTGACCAGGAGCAGAGATTGCTGTGACAAGAAGCAGCCAACTCTAAGAAAGTGTTAGCATGGCAAATGTAAATTTTGGGATTAAAGCAGAACTAATATTTAATCTTGCTCTCATTTCACCTAAACTGTTTGAGCTCGGGATGCAGTTGGAAAACACTCCCAGCAAAAATCCTGTGATGGAAAAAGTCTCAATGACCAAAAGGAAATATTTGAAATTAAGAATCCAGAGTGGCAGAGATAAAGCAGCCACGTGATCCAAACAGAACTTTGATCAGATGAAATTGTTCTGTAGAGTAATAAAAGCTAAGAACTTTCTTGTCTTAGGGCTAATAATTCATTTAACCTGACAGTTATTTCACAAGGTCTGGAGGACTTCAAATGGAAGTTTCTGGGGGATGCTGTGCACTGATAGATTTGGTCCTTGGCAGCTATCACAGCACTTTAGTCCTGAAATAAAGGGTTTGTACTCCAGGCACACAATTAGACACAAAGCACTGCATTCATCACCCCTTGCCTAACTTACTATCATTATTTGTCAAAATCTTCTCTCACAGTTTTTTTAGCCCTGTCAAAACTGGATTACTTTTCCTTTAGAAAGTGATTCAGCTCAAGTGAAGTCAGGAATTTCCCCCCCCATCATATATCAGATTAGTTCTGATAGTGCTGGTAGTGCTGAAACAGCCTTCAGAATTCACAATGAGCTCAGCAGGACAGGGTTTCATGACTGCAGCATCTCTTTTTGGTGTTCCCTGGCTCCTCTTTCTCCTCCTCAGCTACACAACCTCTCTCTGTTTTCATTTAGTAGGAAACAGCACTCAGAGGGTGTATCACAAACAGAAAATATCTTCCTCTGTGCTGAGATCAAGTGCATGACAAAGCACTTGGATTTATTTTCATTCCATAGCTCAGTCCATTCTGTATTTATCCCGTGATACCAATTTACACTGAGCTTTAACACCTTGTTTGGGGCTTTAAAACAACACAATCAAATATATCACAGATATAACAGCTCGCAGAATAATGCACTGGGAAGATTTTTAACTAGAAAATTATTTCCTTCTATTTTAAGTCTTTGTGAAATACTTCTCAAAAAAGTTGGAGTGAACTGCAAGACTGAATTTTTCCTCCTTAAGTGGTGATTTAATTGTGTTTTGTGGTTTAACAGGAGGGATGCTGGCAGTCTCCAGACAGAGATTACTGATGTCTCTAACCCTGCTCAGTTTGTCAGCCCTGGGATTTCCCTGGAAGGAAAGCCCTGATGATTTTCCTCAGCAAATTCCAGCAGGAGGCTTGCCCAGGATGACGTTCCAGCAAAGGCAGCAAATCTGGGCAGGGGGGAAGGCAGAGCAGGGTGGGAGCCCTGTCCTCAAACCCTCCTGGATGCAATCCCTGCATTCCTGACTGCAATTTACTGCTCAGCCCCATCGTGTTTCCTCCCTGCTCACACAGCAGGGGTACAGTTTGTGGCTGCTGGTGAGCAAAGGAGAGCAAAATCTATTCCAGCATTTCCAGGGTCCTGCCTGGAATAAAATCCATGGAGAAACAGTCCCAGTCCTAATGCTTCAGGTGGTTTTGGTGATGAAGGGTTTACAGTGCAGTGAATTCCCAGGGGGAATTAGGCTAATTCAGAGCCTGGTTCCTTACAGCAAAAGCTGCAAGGGCTTTGGTGTGGATTTTTGTTCTATTAAAGATGTGTTTGCATCAGTCTCAGGAGGGATTGCACCCACAGCCTGAATTTCGGGGAGCAGGGAGTGCCACGGGCTGTGAACTCCTGCCTCCCCCTTTTGAGGAGTTTCTTTCATTGGCTTGAACAGACATTAAATTGATTTATGGCTAAATAAAAGGATTTTAGGTGCAGGAAAGGCTGTAAACTGGTTCTGCCCCCAGTTAAAGGGACGAGTCAGGGTGGTCTCTTTAAAACGTGTTCAAAGCTGAGTGTGAACTTCAGTGTGTGGTAGCTGACAAACAAACCTGAGCCTGCCTCACCTCCTCCTGGCACTGGTGCTGCCTGTGCCATCAGGAAGGACAAAACACTAAATAATTGAACAGAACAAGAGCATTTCCCGTGCCTTTCCAGGACAAAGCCACTGTCAGCACTGCCAGGCTCAACAGGCTCAGCCTGGCAGGTTACAAAAGTCAATGCAGAGAGGGAGGGGATGAGTTTCCAACACTAAAAACCACTTTAATTGTTTTAGTTAAAGCTCTGAAGCCCTTTGTACCTTAGAGCAAACCTGCTGCAGCAACACAGGCAGGTGTTACCTAAATCAAGGCTGAGGAGTTGTATTAACAATGAAAACTGGAGGGTTTCTGATTTCAAACACCACGCTGGGTTGTGTTGCCATAGACAACAAAGGCAGGGTTTTGCTTTTATCTTCCAAAATGAGCAGTGCAGCTTTCAAAAGTGAATGTTTGCAGTGTTCTGCTCAGTGCATGGGCTGCTAAGGATTGGTCAGGTAATAAGAGTTATAAATTTGGGTGGTTAAAATTATCATTTTACAACAACAGATGGAAGTTAATTCTATTTATCAGCTGTGTAACAACAGATACAGCTGGAAACATGGGAACCTGCCTGCATTTTCCAAGGTGTGGATGCCATGGATGTAAAGTTCCCTCTGCTCTGCCAGCTCTGTGTCTGTCTGTGCAGATCTCTAGGCACAAGTGATTAAAAATAAAACAACAAATCTTGGGGGTGGTGCAAACATTTCTCACCTTTATTTTCATTTGCAATGCTGAAAGGCTTTGTTGAGAGGACACTCAAGATCTTCTGTGGAGTGAAAAATGAGGGGGGTGCTGATTTTTGGGCGATTTAGTGGTGTTTGTGGAGCATTTACGGATTGGCTCAAGAATTGCCACATTTTGTTGCACAGAATTTAATGTATTGAGAACAATTCTGGCAGCTCAGAGCTGTGCATGAGCTGAGCTGTTTTATCTCATTGCAGGAGTTTCCCTGGGCTCCCAAACGTTAATTAAGTGTTTAATTATTCCCACCTGGAGTTCTATAGCCTGAATACAGGAAATAAAATGTGGGAGTAGCTGTAGATTCTCCATGGTTTGGATAAAGTGAAATCACTGCTCTGTAAATGTGTCCCAAGTCCAACCTTTCTGCCTCCTCCCAGGAATCTGCTGCTAATCTGGGAATGACAAACTCAGGGCCAGCCTGGGAGGGGCCCCACAAGTTTATTGCCAGACAAACCTTGTCAGAAGCATCTCCAACTTCATTTTGATACAGAAATGTTTCACAGATTAAAATCTGTTAAATGTGGAAATAAAATTTGCCACATCAATCACCAGCAAGTGAGAAAAGCTCAAACCTGGGGAAATAATTTGTAATGAAATCAGTCTCTTATAGACTTTGAGAGTGCCTTTCTAGGGCAATTTTACCTTTTATACTCCCCTAATTCCCTATTTGACTTTTACTGCCAATTGCTTTAGCTATTGATTAGGAGGGGAAGGATGGGAACACAGCTCTGGATGCTGGTTACACAAGGCTGTTAAATATGAATTGCAAATAGCAGGATTCATCTGGAAAAGTCAGAGAAATGTAGGGACAAATAGGAAATTCCAGCAGAAAACTGCTGGGAGAGCACTGGGAGGAAGGCAGATCCCTGAGCATTGGTTCAGCACAGGACTCCAGTCTTTAGTTTGAAGTAAATGAGTTTGTTAAACTTGAATATTCCTGCTCAATTAATTGAAATGGCCATTAATTATTAAATAGAGTGGAATTGTATTAATGGGCTGCACAAACTGAAGAATTAACAACTAGAACTGTAATAATCTTTGTGGTCTGAGGTCCCATGTAGAGAAAAGGAAGTGAAAAAGAAGAAAAAAAAGATGGGTAGGGGCTGTAAAATGAGGATTCTGCTGGTGCTTGTTCCACTCACCTTTCCTTCACACCTGTGTCCACCACACAAAAAAATTTGCTTTGTTTTTGGACCATACAGAGATTTCTTCAGGTGATTTTTGGGGTGACAACCCTTTTCCTACCTCTCTTGCTGTGATTCTATATCAGTATTTCAGTGCATTTCTCAGCCAGCTGACAGTTCAAAGATGAGGAGAGAAGAAGTTCAATAACCACAAGGAATTCAAAATTATATATTATAAGGGTTAGGACAGGGGAGGAAAAGGGAATAAAAGCTGTGAAGTTTCAGGTCTGTTTCCATGCAAAATTTCTCGAGGGAGCAGGGGAAAAATTACACTGCAGCTGAAAATGAAAATGGCAAAATAAAATCTACACAGAGGTGAGAATCAGGTATTAACTCCAAAATTCGATTTTGTGCTTTCCCAGCTGGAGAATTCCAGGGGTTTGGAAGCAGATCACAAACCAAAACACTGAGGGGAGGGAAGGGAAAAGTGGAAGAGAAGGTGATGGGTGCAAAGGATTCCATATCCATGTTTTTGGGGTGATATTTCCATTTATGCCGTGGGAATTGGGAACTTGGTACAATTTTAGTGCTCTCCTGATTAATTCCTTGTGCCTCAAACACATTTTCTGATCTACATCTGACTGAATCTTTGCACAAAACACTCAAAGAGGGGCTGCAGCATCAGCCATACCCTGGTCTTCCTGTGAAGAACATTTAGGGTGGTGCTTCATTTGCATTTTCATTGCATATGCAAATATTTGGTTTATTTATCTCAGTAGATGACAAGGCAGGCAAGGCTGTGCTAATGAGCACTTCAATAAAACTCCAGAAAATGCCTCCAAAACAGCAGAAATAAATAAGAAACCCTCACACCCTTTTCCTTTCTCACTCCTGTGCCACATCCTGTATGAATGCAAGCCCTAAATTATCAATATTTTTAGGGCAGTGAATTCTGGCAGAGAACTCATCAGAAAGCTGCCAGCACCGAGGTTCTGCCTGTCCCAAATGCTTTGCTGATGTGGGATGTGAGCAGAACTGTTGGGTGAGGCCCTCTTCAAACAAAGCTGTGAACATCACTGGGAGAAACAACCTCAGAACCCTGCATGTCCTGCTCAGCTGCCTCCTGAAAAACTGGGAACAGGCCCCTCTGCTGAAGGCTTCAATGAGCTTGTCAAATGTGCTGGGGTATTTTGGGTCATAGGTGCTGGTTGCTCTTTGAGAGCACCGAGGAGCCCTCAGGTGACAGCAATGCTCCCTTCCATTTGGGCTCTTTGTTCACTGCTTGGAAACCTGAACCCAGTCACCCCAAACTGCTTTTTCTGTTCCCCACACAGAGCTGAGACAGTGCAGGAGAAACAGAGCTGTTACAAGCCTTAAAGCAAAAGCCTCTGGATTTCCCCCTCCTCGGATCATGAGCCTGTTAATGAGCACAGAAATGGATCAGCCTGGAGCTCTCCGGGGCCAGGGATGCCTGGAAGGGCTTGGGATGGAGCAAGTGCCAGAGGTGGCATTGCCCTGCCACTCCTTCTGTCCCTGCAGAGGCTCCAAGGCAGCCCCAGGCTCCTCAAAACCATGCAGGAGTTACCTGAGGGATGCAGGGGTTTGCTGGGTGACAGGGTTTGTCACTGGTAGTGCCATTCCACCCATCCACTGCCCCTGGCACAGGTTCCTGTGCCATCCAACCCATCCCTGTGCTCCTGATACAGGTTCCTGTGCCATCCAACCCATCCCTGTGCTCCTGTGCCATCCACACCCATCCACTGCCCCTGGCACAGGTTTCTGTGCCATCCAACCCATCCCTGTGCTCCTGATACAGGCTCCTGTGCCATCCCACCCATCCCTGTGCTCCTGTGCCATCCCACCCATCCCTGTGCTCCTGGCACAGGTTCCTGTGCCATCCAACCCATCCACTGCTCCTGACACATCCTCTTGTGCCATTCTACCCATCTCAGCTCCTGGCACAGGTTCCTGTGCCATCCAGCCCATCCATGTTCTCCTGTGCCATCCAACCCACCAACTGCTCCTGACACAGGCTCCTGTGCCATCCAACCCATCCCTGTGCTCCTGGCACAGGCTCCTGTGCCATCCAACCCATCCCTGTCCTCCTGTGCCATCCCACCCATTCCTGTGCTCCTGGCACATCCTCCTGTGCCATCCAACCCATCCCAATGTTCCTGGCACAGGTTTCTATGCCATCCCACCCATCCACTGCCCCTGGCACATCCCCCTGTGCCATCCAGCCCACCCCTGTGCCCCTGCCCTGGCACAGGCTCCTGCAGACAGGCAGGGACAGCTCTGCTGGCCCAGTGACCACGGACACTGCCCAGAGCTGACCCTGAGCCAGCTGGAGGAGGCAGTGCTGGGCTGGGCTGGGCTGGGCTGGAGGACAAGGCCTGTTCCTCAGCCCAGGCAGCTCTGCACTGCTGCTGCCCAGCTCCCCTTTGGGTCAGGGGGGCATTTAGTGCTCCCAGCCTGCTCAAAGCTGCCAGGAAACTGCCTGAAAATGCTCAGTGGGATTCAGTCCCCATTTCAGCTCCTTGGGCCATGGTCTCATCTCACCCAACAGCATTTTGGTGGTGCTGTCACTGGGAATCCTAGCACATCTCAGGGTCCCACCTTTCCCCACTGGAGCAAACTCCATGGGCATCCTGGGAGAGGATGGTTGGGGCCAACAAAACAGCCCAAAAATGGCCCAGAAACCTGAATTTTCTGTAGAAAATGGCTACAGCCTGTTTCTTCCCTGCCGTGGTGTGATCTTCAGAGACTCCAAAAATCAGGCTGAGGTTTTGGCCAGGAAAAGTTTGGCATTACCCAAATTCCCTGTGGGGAAAGAAATTTGTGTGTGAGCAGCAGAAGGGGAATTTCACATTTCATCCTTGTTAGCAGCTGCTCTGGGCAGAGCTGTAAGCTGTGCTTCCCTTCAGAAATTCATCTCCCAGAACCAGGGGGGAAGGTTTGTATCTGGAGCCCTGTGAGCCCTGGGACAGCCCAGGGTAACCAAAACAATCCCTCCAGGGCAGAATTCCAAGCTGGGGGATGCAGAACTCATCCTTTTTCACTGGCACACTGGAATTTCACTGGATACTCACAAGTAAAATGCTGCTAAGAAAACACCCCAGTGGTTTCCAGTCAAAAATTTTTTCTTTTATTTGGGTGAAATTATGGATAAAATGTTGAAGGGAAGCATTGACTTCAATTTACTGCTCCTCTTAAGGCAGTTAAATATTCCATTACCTGAAGCTAAGGCATGATACTGGAGCTGAATGATGCAAGATTGATGGCCTGGTTTAAAGGCACACATTAAAACATTTTATTTCAGCAGCACAGTGTGGGAAATCTCCAGTTGAACTGTGCCCATGTGAGGGGAAAAACCAGAAATCTTATGAGGGAAAATGTTTGTCATTCTTAAACCAGATTAGAGCCTGAGCCACCCCAGTTTTCCCAAAGTGTTGTTAAATTCCTTGGTGTCCAACCTCAACATGCAAGGTCATGGACACCCCACTGGAAACTCCTGTCTGGGGGTTTTGTGTTGTGATTGCTTTGCTTCAGCTCAGCAGTGCAAGGGCTTCCAGAAGCCAAAAATCCTTTCCAGAAGCCAAAAATCCTTTCCAGAAGCCAAAAATTCTCACCTATGGTTCCTGGCCTCTCCCCGGAGTGAGTTCCTGGTGCTCTTTCGTTGTGTTTATCACAGTGAGAGGAGCTCTCTGTGGGCCAAGGATGGCTCTGCCCAGGCAGGGCACAGGGAGGGGTCTGGGGGCCCTGTGGAGCTCAGCCCTTCCAGAGGCTCCTTCCCAAGGATGGGGGAAGCTGGGTCTCCTCCAGCATCACAGCATCTGCTGCCAAGAACTTGCTGTTTCCCTCTGGGCTCTGGACACAGCCTGGCTTTCCCCCAGCTGGGTTCTTCTCTTTATTCCAGGGCTGAAATCCAATGAAATTCCCTCCCAACCCAAGTTTCTAGACCAGGGGAACGAAATTCTTCTTGGAATGGCAAAATGTGCAGCAGCAAAGCTGCACAGCAGGGCTGGGAAATCCCTCCACGGCTGAGTTGTCACCTGAGACATAAATCACATTTTTGTGAACGAGCCTTCAGCTGTAACAAAGTGCCAGACTGGGCCTTTTTCCTCTTGTCCTTTCCCTCATCAATCTCCACAGTTTGTGCTTACAGGCTGTGGAAGGAGACAGGAGTGGGTTTTGAGGCATTTTTCTCCTATTTGGCAGAGCTGGGTGGCTTTTCAGCAGAAATGTTGTTATCCAGCACTTGGGGAGCCCAGCAAATGTAAAGAATTACAGGGGAATAGAGATAAATTTTTATTGCTGTGTGGTGGGCTTGATTTACCCCAAAATTTTGATTTTAAACCACAAGCTTAAGGCTGAGACCATGATTTTCTTTTAAGTGAGACTTCATAACATTTGTGAAATATGAAAGATGAGGCACAGCCTGCTGCCAGTAAGTTCTACAACCCAAGCTTTATCTTAGGAGCAGTGTGGAGCATAACATTTACTTTAAGCCCTAAATGGAGCACAGAATCTGCAATAAAAATATTTTAAAATGCTCCAGCAATAAAAGAAGTGACACAGGAAAAAAGAAAATAAAATCCAAGGCAGTGCATTGGTTTTTTTGTCAGTAAAGCAAATAAACTGCCAGAAAAAGAAATACACTCCCAAGAAATCAAGCAGTTCAAACTAGTCCTGGTTCCTTCTGTATTAACACTGGAATGAGAAAAGGAAAACCTTGTGCAGTTTGTACAAACACCCTTTTTCCTTCACTCCAGGAAGAAATATTTTAATATTCACCTTCTAGCTCAGGATGAGGCTTTTTTCCTGTAAAGCAAAGAGAGAGAGGGAATTAAAAATGTTGTTTGTGGATATTCCCACTGGAATGACCACAGCCAGGACCATGCAGAAGAGATTTCCACCAGATTTCTGTGCACATCTATGGAAATTGAAGATATTGTTGGTCCCTCAGTGCCAATAACATCTCTGAGTATATTTTCTCCCCAAAATTTATTTATTTGCTATTATCAATAAATCAATAGGAGCTTTCATATTTTATCAGAGTAATTTAAATTTAAAGCTCCCAAGAGAAGCCCAGAGAGAGAGTTTAAGTGTTTTTATCAATAAAACAAGAGTGATTTTTATCACTTTTAAAATATGGCACACATCTACTGCTACAGGTGTATTTCTGCCCTGTGAATTTTCACTCACTGATGAACCCTCACTGATGCATTCCTAACAAGCAATGATTTATGGGCATTTTATTCCCAAATATCAGGATTTGGAAGCAGGATTAATCCTCTTCGAAATCAGCCCAGAACTGTTGGGATTGAAATTCCTCCGTGGCTGTAATTAGTCACATTTTCACTTGATTGCTGCATAGATTAAATAGTGGTGCTTGACTGGGAGGGATAAATGAGATCTGTTACTTACTGGGCCAAGAACAGGGAGGGAATGAACATTTAAAGCATTTTGAATCTCCAGTTTCTGCCCAGCAAAAACCAGGCACGGATCTGGAATTAAACAATCCCAGGAACCAAATTTTCTCTGGCTCCATTTTGACCTCTGGGGCCCAAAAATTTGCCTTTGGGTTGTATCTGTCAGGAACCAGCAAAAGATAAATAGCTTCAGTGTTATGCAGATTTCCTGCAAAATTTTACAGACCAGAGATCCTGGGGAAGATTCTGGACCTTGATGGTTTAAATTTTGTATGCAGAGGTGCCCTTGAGGAAAGGTTCATTTTTCACCCAGCAATTAATTCGTGTGGCTGCCTGGTGGTTGCGCACACACAGTTTTAACCACGTTTTTAACAGTTTTAATTGACTAAAACTTTGAGTGAGCGAGGTCTCCGAGGTTTTGGGGCAGTTTCAGCACATTTTAGAAAAGATTTAATTTCCCTGCTTGTCAGCTGCACAGTGAAATCCGAAATGAGCCCCTTTCAATGGATGAATGGCTGAAAATTACAACACAGAAGTATAAAAGATTACAAGACTTTGACTCTTTCTTTCTCCCTCTTGCTCTCTGTCACAAGTCCTACATTAAAAGACCAAACCCCAAAGTTTTGGATATTTTTAGCACTTAATTACATTCGATTTAATTACTTGGCACCAACTAAATGCAATCTCATTAACTTTTAATATTGTTCTAATAGCAATTATTAATTGGCCCTCTAAGAGACATCTCAATAACAAAACTGTGCCCAGTGTTGACAATGCCACAGAACCTGGAAAAATCTTGGGAAAGGGAATTTATAACCTCTCCCTGGAGGTTCTGCGGTCCTTTACATCTGAGTAATATCACAGAGAATAAAAAAAAAAATCTAATTGCATTCCTAACATTTTGTGATACCAAAGTCTTCTATCATAAAATCATTTGGGTTTGACAAAACTGTAGCTGAAGTGAGAATTCATCAAAAAAAGGGGAGTTTTGCCTATTTAAAGTCTGATTTTTTTAATCAGTGTGAAGATTTCAAAAGCAGCAGTGTCCCTAAATGACCCATTGTATCTGGAAGAGTTTTAATATAGAAAATGAAAAATAAAATCCCTTAAATAGAAATGTTTGCTAATGAAAAATGTGAGATATAACAAATTTTCAAGTTTAATCAGCCCTTTAATTAAATGAATCATTTGGTTTCCTTTTATTACTTTACCTTCACACTCTCACCTCCTGCTTTTTCTGCCTGCTCCTAATCATAAAACCAGCAAAAACTCTGCATTTTAATGATCTTACCTGCAAACTTCCTTTGTAATGTGTTGATAATTTGTCTGTAATAGAGAGGAACGTTGGACCCGTTCAGTTTGATGTTATTTTGAAATCCTTCTCCTCCAGTGGCTCTTCCAAAGTGTGAGAGGTGCTGGATACTCCAGAATTCAATGAATTGATTGGCTGGGCATTGATTAATCATCCACCTGCACGAGGGAATAGTTAAATACTTCGGCCAGTAGATAAAAGTGCTCATTTTGTAGAGTCTAAGGAGGGTGAGGGAGTTGATTCATTGACCCTGTGCTTTTCCTGGAGGTTTCATTTGGGGGTTTTGGTGCTTTTTGGGCAGCCTGGGGGCTGTGCTGCTGCCCATGGCTGTCACTCCTCTGCTGTCTGATTTCACACACCTGGCCTTGTCCCAGCTCATCCCTCTGTGCCCCTGAGCTGCTGAATGCCCCCCAAAAATCTGCTTTTCTGGGCAGTGTGACCAGTGGGACACCCAGAGAAACTCAGGGTGTGAAACCCAGAGGCCCTTCCCAAGCCGGTGTTTGTGCTGTGGCACCTTTGGAACTCTGATTTTGGCTGGCAGAACCTGCCAGCTGGGCACCCCCTTTAGCCTGGGAGCTCACTCCACACCCCACAGGAGGAGGGTTTGCTGCTAGATCAGGACTCCCAGCCACTTTAAGGCGGATTGAGGTGGTGTTTTATCAGTCCCACTGGAGCAGCTCTGCTGAAAACCCAGGGCTTTGAGGATTAGAAACACCTAAACTGAACTTCAAAAGGCTTCCAGATCTGCTGGACTTTTGTTATTCCAGTCCAGAGCCATCAAATATTACAAATATTCCATCAAATATTACAAATATTTTATTACAGAGGGGTTTGTAGCTGCACACCAACCTGGGGAGAAAATTCCTCCCCTTGTATCCTGCAGGTTTCCTGCTGCCCAGACAGCAAAATTAATTGCAAGGCACTGGCACATTTCCAAGCAAGCACTGTTCATCCCTTCACTACCACAAATCTTCACTGGCACTTCCTCCTCAACCCTTCATTCATAATTCCACTGCCTCTGTTTTGTTTACATTTCTGGGATGATTGATATAAACACATTTTTATGCTCAGCAGCTGTTTTGCATGAAGATTAAAGCTGGAGCAAGGAGCTGGTGAGATATTGAGTCTTGACAGAAAAGGAGCTCAGAAGACAAAATTCCCAGGACTGGTTCTCAAATGTAAACCTCTTAAATTGTCTCTTTTCCTCACCAATTCGTTGGAAATAAATTTAAACCAGATTTTCCTGCTTTTCAAGGGCAGCATAATATTTTTATTATATTTTTTATATACACATCAAAATAGTTCTGCTTTCTACAAAGGAAGGAAAATTTGCCCTTCTTGGTCTGTCAAAGGAGAACTAAAGGAGGCTCTGCATGAGCAAGGAGAGCAGGGCAAAGGCAGGGAAATCAACTGCCAGAGCTTTAGGGAAGTGCAATTCCACATTCACCCAAAGCAGCCAAACCTCTCCACTGGTTCTGGTCGAGTGCAAGTTCAGCACTGCCAAAATTAAACCTCTCCACGTCAGGAGGTCCATTGGAACAGCAACTCTCCAGGAACTGCTGTTCCAGTGCCCTCCCCTGCATGAAAAATCCCAAATTTCCAGTGATACTGATGATAACTTATGCAAAAGCTGAGGCGTTTTCCTGAGGAGCCTGGAGACTTCATTCATTACTCTTTGTCAAATATGGTTAAGATCCATATGTGTCACCTTAATTAAAGCTTGTGTGGAGTGGAGAGGGATAAAGAAGGATGAGTAAAGAGACTTTTATTGGCTGGATCAAGCAGCAGAGCTGTGTTTTGCTGCCATCACCTTTAATATACTCCAAAACTCTGATAGGGCCTAATCTGTTCACATAAATTGAAAAAAGGCATGATAGCAAAAATGAATAAGGAAGGGGAGCACCAGGAGGCAGAAGTATAATTAGAAAAGCTGCCTTTATCTAAAAATTTCATTAAAAACAAAGCAACACTCAAACACACAGAGATATACAGGACATCAGTTTTAATTAAAAGTGCAGCTGCTGCTTTGCAGGCTAAGCTCAGAGCACACGTTCCCCTCTCCCAGACAATTCCCTGGCTCTGGAGAGCCACATTTGGGAGCAGCTCTGGGGCTGAGGTTACCACAACAGTTCAGGAGGAAATGCAGGGCTGATGGAAGCTCTGGGCTCACAGAATCAGGGGATAATTGCTCACTGAGTCCTTACAGGGTAATTCCTCCTCTCTAAGGCTGCACATCTCGGGCCAAAAATCACCAGAAAAATTAAGGACTCCAAGATAATTTGCCTTTGCACACTGAGGAGTGATGTGTTAGGAACAAGCTCCTTCTCCAGGTCCAACTCAGGGATTTTCCCTTCTTTTTGGACAAAAACAAGCCCTCCCCACATTTCCATGCTCTGAGAGGAGCAGGATGAGGTCTCAGCTGATTTTGCAGGGGGTGGCACTGCCCTGTGGGCATTTCCCAGTCACTGCCACCAGACAGACCTCAGGCACTTCACTGGAGCAGCTGCAGAACTGTGGGAAGCCAAGCTGGAATGAGCTAAATTTGATCTCTTCAGTTCCTTTTGCTCTTTAAATTGGTCTCTGGTCTTCCTCCACTTGATTAATGCACAGGCAGAGCAGGGGAAGTTATTGGTGCCTTGCTGGGAACTTGCCCAGAGATGGATCACAGGGGGTTTGAGATACTTTCAAGTTTTTGGTTTTTTATTTCTTTATTTTAATGCTGTTTATTGATTGTCCCTCTTCAGTTTTTGCAGAGCAGACCTGTCAGGAGTGTCCTTCACAAATCCTCACCTCTGGTTTCTCACATAAATTCCAGCTGAAGCACTGTTAAGGAAATATTAATTTACATTTCTGCCAAGGATCCTCACCTCCCCTCTTCATAAACAGCACAAACATGTCAAGGAAAACTCCAGAATCAAGGCAGTACATTAAAAAATGTATTTCCTGCTGCCTCTAGACAATGTTGATGGGATAAAAATGAATTTCATCTCCCTGCTGTACCTTCCTTGGCAGATTTTCACAGTGAGAGCCAAGGTCAGGGGGAGCAGAGCTGGATGAAAGTGTCTCCTTGGCTCTGACACAGGAAGGGACACCAGGAAAGCAGAAAAGAACCAAAGCAGCCTAATTCAGTAAAATTCAGGAGTGTCCTGCCTGTGGTCATCAACAGCCCCCAAAAGTGTGATTTTCACCTAATGAGCCCCTGGCAGGGAGCAGGGCCAGGGCTAGGGCAGCTCCTCAGGCACTTCCAGGGCTCAAGGCTGGCAGTGCCCAGCAAAAGAAAAGCTTCCAAAGAAGAACTGTTCATCAGCATTGGCACCTGCACGATTTTGCCACGAGAAAAACCATTTGCCAGGCTGGGATCCATCATTACTGAGGGATTGAGGCTGCCATTCCCATCTCCTGATCACTCCTTCATTTCCCCTCCCGTTGGAAGCAGTGATCACTTTGTCACTGGAAATCAGGGAGGAAATAAAACGTCTCCAGCGCTGTGTTTGCAGTGACAGAGAATCAGACATTGCTTCATTCACTGCCCAGGATGTGCCAAGGAAAATATCCCAAACCCCCCAGGTTCTGCAGGATTCCCCCCAGGCTTTGCCCAGCCCAAGCCCCCAGAGCTGCTCTGTTGAGAGTCCCTTGGGCAGAGCTGAGCAGCCCCAGGGTTCAGTTCCCATTGGATCCCAATCTCCTGGCTCCGATGGCAACGAGATCTTCATCCCTCGAGTTTCTGCTCAGTCCCTGCCGGGCCAGAGGGCTCCAGCTGAGCCAGAGGGGGCACCTGAGGGCAGGTGGGCAGGGCAGGGCAGGGGATGTCATGTGAGGGTCATGTTATGTCATGTGATGTCACATGATTGTCATGTGATGCCATTGCTGTCCCGTTCCTGTCCCGTCTCTGTCCCATCAATTCCCTTTTATCTCCCCGTGTTTCCCTGTTCTCCTCCCTCTCTGTTGGGATGTTCAGCCCATCCCCTAAAGGAAACTAAAGAAAATTCCTTTCCAAGGCAAAGCCAAGCCAAGCCCAACTAAAGAAACAAAATAAAAATTTAAAATTCTCTCATTTCCAACACAGGGGGTGAGCTGAACCAACCATTCCCTTCCAAGTGTTACCAGCCCTGCCTGGGCTTGGAGCAGACATTGGGTGCAGGAGGATTTGAATTTGGATCCCAAAGCCTGGTTTGAAGAGATCTCATTAGAAAATTGAGCAACACAACCTCCCACTTCCCTGCTGCTTCTCTTCTTTCCTGAGATTGTGCCCCAACAGCTCTGCTCAGGCCATGCCTGGAAGAGGCATCAATGCTCCCAGGAAAACCAGAATCTGCTCTTTGCACCTCCCAAAGCAGGGCTGGGACTTCAGGCAAAGCTTGCAAAGGGCTTTGCTTCTGACTTTCCAACTGCCTGAGTTTGGGGGTTGAGTTCCACCTCTGCAAATTATAAATAAAGTTCCCAGAAAAGTGTGAATCACTGCTTTTGTTGGCACAGTTCTCCTGTCTGAGGTGTTTTTCTTCAGAGGTGGATGCTGGATAATGAAATAATCTCTATGGCAGCTAAATTATGATGCCTGAAAGTGTTTGCAATATCTGGATAAATAAAATAATGCCTCCCATGAAAAATGAAAGCTCATCAGTCAGATATTGCACTAGTCAGAGTCTTTACAATTAATGATAATCAATAATAAATAAATAGAGACAGACAGGTAAGTGGTTTTTCCACAAGTTTGCATTGTTGATCCTGGGAGTTTGCTCACTAATCATTGACTGCAGCTGCCTCACCTGCTCATTTCAGACCTTCCTGCTGCGAGAATATCACCCTCCAAAAGTTTTGAAAGGATTTTCTTCCAGTGTCACTATCTCCCAGCTGGCCAGACCCTCCTTTTCCTGATCTGAATTCAGCAGCAATGGCCATACCTGGCTCCTGAGACCTCTGTGGCTCTGCCCCAGGGAAGGGGCAGAAGAGCTTAAGGAGAGTCTAAAGAACCAGAGAGGCCCCAAAGTTACCTTAAAAAGAGCCCAGTGTGTTTAGTCTTAATTCTTGTGTTTAATCTTAACTCTTCAGGCATTCCCTGGGGAGTTTTGGGAGTGTGTGCCTGGAGTGGCTTCCCAGGGTTATCCAGCAGTGCTGCTGCCCATGCCCTGACTCCTGTGCAGAGATGGCCACAACCCAGAACTTCAGGCAAAACCCCAAAAAAAAGCTGTGCAAACACAGAAATGTTCAGTCATGGGTGTGAGATTTTCCTCCTTTTTAAGAACAGCTTTGACTCCCAGACCTATGCTTTAAAAATTGCCTTCAGGAAGTCTCTGTTGTTATTTTGATAAACCCAGGTGAAATAAACATTCTCCAGCCTGTTAGAACTAACTTTGGTACAGTAAAAACTCTCTCCATCAGCTCTGCAATGTGCCTGTTTTCCTACTCTCCAAAGAGGTTAATTAGCACTTAATTCCTGGCTGATTATCACTGTATCTTTCTTTTCTTTTCCTTTCATTTTCAAGAGAAAATATTACTTGGATGATGGGAAACGTGGCCACACATTTAACCAGGTGAAAGTGAAATCAGAGCCTGGTAACTCCATGCAGCAGAAGGTGTTAATGACTTTGCACTCCTGCTAATGTTAATTAGATTATCCTGAAGTGGGAGCAGGAGTTTCTAACAGCTGGCACTCTTTGTCAGCGTGTGAACAGCAGCATTTGTCTCCTTTCCTCATCTTCCAGTGGGAATAATTGAAACATTTTAGTCCTGGAAATTCACTATTTCATCACAGGCCAAACTGAACACGTTTCATTTTAGTTTTAGGCAGAAGTGCAGCAATAGATCACAATAATGGCAGTTTGTAAATCCATGGATATGCTTCTGTGATTACAGCTGGAAGTATTTGTGGGGAGAAAGCCTTGCCAGCTTTTCTGTGCTGTCTTATTAAATGTGTCCTTCTAAGCATTTCTCATCCAGACTCTTGTTTAAAGCTATTGAATCGAGTAATTCATCATTTCTGCTCCTCAAAGATGAAGAACTCTGCTCAATAGAGATCGAGGGTGCTCAGGATCTGTTAATTGCTTGTGGTCCCTCTACATAAAGTACACAGAATTTGCTGCTTCAAACAACACCAGGTGCCCAACCTTGAAGATTTATTTGTGTTTTTATCTTTCCAGAGATCTGTGGTTCTTTCCAGACACTTTTCTGTTTAAAGCTCAGACCTCCCCAGTCCAGGCTCTGTTCAGGGATGTCCAAGTTTTCCCCACTTCCCAAGGCTCTCACCCATGTCCTGCTCCATGGTCTGGCCCTGGGACAAACCTGGGGGACTCGGTGAAAAATTTGCATTTCCAGACAATGCAGAATTTCTGAAACCCATCAGATACTTTTCTTCTTCTCTCAATCTACCAGGCAGCCTTCAAAAAACAGTGGGGGAAAACAGAAACCCTCCAGAATCTGTTTGGTGTAAGGAATTCATAATTTTCATCTGGCTTTAGCTCTGAAGTGTCACATTTCTTGGACAGACCTGAGCTAGAGCAACTCTCGGATCTTTTTTGGATCAAAGGCTCACGTTTGCTTTCAGCTTAAGGGTTTTATGTGAAACCTCAGAGAAAAAAGTCAAAAGCCCTGCTCTGGAAACCATGGCCACTTCCTCCCTTCAAACTCTATTTTTAATCCACAGCCACCCTTCATATAAAAGGCAGAAAAAGAGAGGGATGGGTGTTTTTGTGGGAAGCAGCTGGGAAGAACAGAGGATTTGGAGCTTTCCCCAGGGGCTGGGATAACTCAGCCCAAATGGCAGAAAAGAGGGAGCAGCCCCAGTGTGCTCCTGCCCTCACCCTGCTGAATCCAAGGACTGTGTTCCCAGGAGCCAGCCCTGGAGGTTCCCTGGGTCCCTGTCCCAGAGAGGAATCAGCACTCTGGGGGAAGTTCCATTCCCATTTTCTTTCCCAGATGAATTCAATATTTTCCTTTGTTTCACCCCTGCCTGGGTTATTTGAGTTCTTTTTCCACACTGAGAGGAGCAAGGTCCCAGAGTGATCCCTTGAAGGTTCAGTCTTTTCCCAGCTTTTTAAGGGAAGAGCTGCTCCTCTCTCCATTTCCAAGAGAGGAAATCAGGAAGCAGAGACACTTCCAGAGAATTGGGTGGTGATTATGAGTGAAATTCTATTTCCTTTAATGAGGCAGAGGGAAATTGCCTGACTCCTTTTTTTTTCTCTTGTTCCTGAGACAGAAATTTCCACTTAGTATAATACCTAATTTTCTTACCAAGGGATGTCTCCTATAGAATTCCCAGTTAGTTTGTAATTGTTTTCTTTTATCTCTGTGACTAATGAAATGCCCAAGATAAAGGGCTGTACTGAGAGGCAAATGGGGATATTAGGAGTTTTTCTATGTCACAAGTTTTATATATTCAGTGTGGAAATTAAATTAGGCATCAGTCCCTGGAAATTTATATCTTGGCCCTCGTTATACTTCGCATATTTAATTAAAATGATAATATATTGGGCTGCAGTTGTAAAATTATTTTAAAAGAAAGTGATCTCTTCTGGGGCCTTATTTGGGTTGTGAATTGAAAGACGTGGAGATGCAGAAAGAATAACAAGCTCTGCTGGGAGAATGGCCAGAGAGTGTTGGTGAGGGTTTATTTAGACCTCTAGGAAATTCAGATTAAAATGTCTCCCCAAATTAAAGTTTGTTAGAATCGTGACTGCTGCACTGACATGGAAACAGAAGCATTTTCCAGATGCTTTTCCCTCTTTTAGCTTCTACAAAAACAGCCCCAGAACTCTGCTTGGGGTTCCTGGGATCCCAGAGCACCACAATGTGTCCATTCCCTTCATCCTCCAGTGGAGCCAAAGGAAATTTGTCTCCCCAAAGACCCTGGGATTGCAGTGGCTCCTGCTGACCACTTCCAATTTTCTCTCCTTGTGAACTCTGTTTAGTGTTACAGAAACAATTCCAGGGCAGATTGTGGGTGCCACACATCTCCTCTGACCTTTAAATCAAATTTAGCCCTTCACTCTCTAGTAGGCCACCAAGGAGAACCTGACAGCTCAATAAAGGGGGAATTTGGGCAGTAAATCCAAGCACTCATGAGAAAAGGGCTCAAAGCTCTGCCTTGGTGTTGAACACCTCCCAAACAAGAGCTTCCACTCCTTGGAAATCCGCTGGATCTTGGGGAAAAAGTGCTTATCTTAGGCAGGAATGTGAGAGGATCATCAACTGTCCTTGTGGAAATCACTTCTGGGACTTGCCCAGGCTTGCAGAGGGGGTAATCCCAGGCTGGAAATCCTGGATTTTGACAGGAATGCACACAGAGCCCCTCCCTCTTTGTGTTCTGAGCACTTGAGCAGAGTTGAGCCAAGCCCTGGCAGAATTTGGAGCATCTCCTGCCTCCTGTGGGCTCCAGGGGAGGACCTGGGCTCTGGGAGCTTGGCAGCTTCTGTTTTGAGAAATAAATCATGAAATGCTTGGGCAACACCAGGGCTGTGAATGTTCCCTCTACAGAATAAACCCAGGCTTCGAATATTCCAAATATCTTCCCTATAAATCCCTGGATTTTAATCTTCTGGTGGGGCTGGGAAACCATTACCCATCCCAGGAGTCACCTAGAGGGAGAGCATTTGATAAAAATAGTCAAGGAATTGGGGTTTGCTGTTCTCAGTTTAACAGAAGTGCAAATTTGGATGGGATCCATTGTTCCTGTGTTCCTGTGTCTGTTGTTAGCAAAAAAAATCCATTGCTTGGATGGAAATAGCAGTAGAGATGTAAGTAATTACATTTCTGTTCTCCTTTTATTTTTTTATATTTATTTTGACTTACATAAAAGAGCAGGAAAATCTGCAAAGAGAAAGGGAAGAGGATTCAGCAGGAGAAAGGACAAGGATCTACACCCTTTATTTGAGTAGGAGCTGGGAAAGAGAAAAGAAATGAAAGCAGAAAATAAATTAAAATATAAACCACCTTATTTCACACAGAAAATACAAGTTTTCTGTCAACCTTAGGAGAAAAGGATTTAGTTTCTTTCTTTTGGATATAATTCACAGAGTAATAACAGATGAACATGCTCCCAAAGTCAGGATATATTATTTCAAATTGGTCCGATATTTAAATATGAAAGGAGCTGGCATTTTGTCATGTCAGCTAATGGAACTGCTGGGGAAAATCTGAGGGTGAGAAATAGACAATTAAATGGTTCCTTTGAAAACAAAAGAGGGATTTGCTTATCTCTTTGGAATGATGAGTTTGCAGTTCCACAAAGTGGAAATCTGGGATGTCTGGGATCCAGAGCTCTTTGGGTTCCTGGGAAAAGAGCTCTTTGTGCTCTTGCTGTCTGCAAAGATGCCCAGGGCGGGGAAAGGGAATGGTTTTCCTTATCTGTTACTTTCCCAGTGTACCTGAAAGGAACTGACCGTGGGAAATGCAGCTTTGGGATCCAAGGCAGAGCAAAAAACAGAGAAAAATTAAAATGTTCCAGGCTGCATCAAAAGGAGGAGTGAGGTGGCAGCAGGGAATACAGTCAGGAATTGACTTTCCTTGTGTGTTCCATGAGGCAGATCCTCCATCAACTTCCCCTGATCCCTGGGAAGCTCCAGGTGAGCCCAAACCCAGCAGTGCCTGACAAGAGAAGGAGATGAGCCCCAGCCATCTGCAGGGGCTGTGGGAGAGCAGCTCTGCAGCTTCAGGAGCTGGGGCTGCTCTCAGCAGGACCTGCTCAAGTGCTGGCTCAGCTTCAGGCTCTGCCTGAGGATGCAGAAGGAATTTCTGCGCCTGGAATGCCAAATCTGCCCACTCTCCACACAAAAAACCTGGCTGCACAATCAAACCCAGTGTCTGGACCAGATTAGCACAGGGTGGTTTCATAAAAACTGGAATATGTGGCTTTTGCTGCTGACATTTGCTAAAGGATTGTTCAGCTCTCCCCTGGCTTTCACAGCACAAATGGAAAAGCTCATTCTACCAAAAATGCTGAATGTGGTATTGAGTCAGGTAACTACTACAAATTCCTTCACTGTTGTTATCCCTTTAAATCTCCAAGGAATTCTCTGGCTTTCCAGGTAGAATCTCATTTTGTATTCCAGGCAGCACAAGCTCCTGCAGAGATCCACAAACCCTGGGAGTGGTTTCAGGGATATTTTCTCTCAGTTCTATCCCTGTTCCCGAAGGAAACCCTCAGGTTCTGAGGGTGAGTGGAGGTTTATGCAAACACATCTGTCCTTCTGTGCTCCCTTCTCAAAATTCCCATTGTTTGATTCCAAATTTTCCCAAACAAGTGGGAAAAGCCACAATGGGAGTTCATCAGCCACAGGGGAACCTGCACCAGCCAGCAGATTAAACACACACCATAAACAGCACCATAAACACTTTAAGGTTCAAAATGCTGAGAAAGCCTCACCAGGGGTGTGAAACCTCTCAGGCTCTGAAAAATCCACACGGGGGAATTTGTGACCTGGGAGAAAAGAGCTTTGAAAGTCCAAACACAGCAGGAGCCATCCCTGAGGCCAGGAATGGTCCTCAGCCAGGGAATCTGGGAATCCCTCAGAGCTTGGGGCCAGCAGGGTCGGAGGGAAGGGAGGATGGAGGATTTCAGCCCTGAGCACTCAGAAACTGCTGTTTGTGGGGAGTCAGGAGAGGCTGGGCAGCTGCAGGCTGCAGGGGTTTGTCTGGGCTAGGGAATACTGCAGGGAGTGAATATCCATGAGAGAGCTATCTCAGGAGCTGGAGAACACCTGCAGAACCTGACAGGCTGAGGACAGGAACCCTCAGCAGAATTCAGGCAGAATCAGGCAGCACAAATCCACAGAATCAGAGTTCATCCTGCCTGTTTTCCTTGTTTTCTCCTGTTCAGGCTGGATTTGAGAAGCTTCTTCTCCTGACAGAAAAATCCACAGCCCTTCTATGCCAGACTTAGAGCACATCCCAAATCCTTTGAAGTCAGAATTTTGTTTGGCTCTTGTAAAATATATCTTGTGAGCTGCATCTTATTTCTCCATCTTATTCCCTGCTCCTCCAAGAGTCCAGGCAGTAATTACTCCCTGACAAGTTCCCCTTCCACATGATCAGAGCATCTGTGCCAGCATTGGGAAGGCTGAAATCCACAGGGTTTTTTTGGAGCTTCACAGTAATCCAATTCTTTCATTAATTCCTACAAGTGGATGCAGTTGTTGGTGCCTCACTGGGCTCCTGCCTCCGTCCTGGGATGAGAGAGGGAATCCAGGTTTTACATCCATTCCTCCCCTGGGAACAACATCAAACTGCTGGGAGGGAATTTCAGAGTCCACCATTGAGGTGGTAGAGCCTGGAGCAGCTGGATGAGGTGTAGGAATCCTCTTGGAAGCAGAGCTGGGTGCTCAGCATCACCCATGGGAGCTGTAGCAAACAAGGGTGAAGCAACACCTGGCTGTGTTTACATAAACCTGACAAAATTGTGGTTGTCAGGAGCTTTTGGAAAGTTTGTTAGGAGGAAAATAATTCGCAAATTGTTTTTTGCTTCAATCCTTTTCCTAATGAAATAGAGTAAAAAAATCTATTGCTGAAGGATGTAGGGGAGGGAGAAGCTTGGTTTTATTTCCTTTTATCCCTTCTGCTCCCAGTCACCTGCTTATTCTGGTTTCTTTTCCCAGTCTTCATCCTGAGGCACCAATCCATGATTATTGGCAGGTTAGAGGATAAAAACTCAATAATCTCCCTTGAAACACTCGCCCTCCTGTCCCATCTGCTTCAGTGTTAGTATTTTCTATCGAGAAAATACCAAATTTGTGGGTCTGTGAGGAGTTTCACTGAAAGAGAGTCAATGGGAACTATTATGGGCTGGTGAATACCTTCCAGCTAATTACCAGGCTGACTGTGATGTGGAGAAAGGCTTTCAGAGTTTAATCAGAAAAAGAAAAAAACAAAAAGAACAATGATAAAAATTAAGGAGGAAAATACAGGAGAAGAGACAATTTTTGGACAAAGACAGGAAAAATAATTTAGGTTGGCTTAGGGAGTCCTGCATTGCATTATTGCATTTCAGTTCCTTGGATTGAAAGGGAATTCTGGAATCAAATACCACTTTTTACAGACTGGCTTCTCTGGGCAAGACCCACAGGTGGCCCAGCTTTGCTGAATTAGGGGATTCTCCACAATCTCAGTGCCCATCTCCTTCCAAGGAGTGAGGAATTCAGTCTCTGGGGGCTCCACTTGCAGCTGGAGCCACCTGTGGACCTTGGCTCATCCCCCCCTTGGGCTGGCAGGTTATTGATGCTGGGGCAGCACAGAATTATGAATTATCCCAATGATGTGATGGAGCCAGGAGAGAGAATCAGGAGCGGGTTCTGCTCTGCCAGCCCTGGACTCTGAGCTGGCAGGACTGAGTTTAATGAGACAGGTGGCAAGGGCAATGGTCTCAGGCTGAAAGAGAGTGGGGTTGGATGGGATATTGGGGAGAAATTCCTGCCTGGGAGGGAGGGGAGGCTCTGGCACAGCCCTCAGGTGCTGGAAAGGTCTGGTTTTATCCCAAAAGGCTGAAATGATTCCCATTAATTGGGAATGTGCTTCATTAACACCAGGGGATTTATTGACAAGAGCAGTGCAGTTTTGCTGCTGCTGTGAAGGGATTTTTGGGGCACAGCAGGAGGGTTTTGGGTCCCCTCAGTGCCCACAAGTGCCCTGTCCCAGTGCTCCCAGTCCCTGGAGCCTCTCCCAGCCAAGGCTGCCCAGTTGCCAGGCCAGTGGGCAAACTTTGCCCCTGACTTTGGCAAAGTGAACAGGTGAGGTTTTGCTGAGACCAAGACTTTGTGAATTAGCCCAGGGAAAAGCTGAGGGAGCTCCAGAGGCTGCTCTGGGCATTGTTCTGAGCCTGGGCACCTGCTCAGAGCCAATAACCACTGAGACCAAGGGCACAGAAGAGTTTCAGGGTGAATTTTGGACTTCCTTAAAGCTCAGTGCTGCAAATAAGCCCCTCTAAAGTCAATAGAAATGCTCCTGGAGAAAACACCTATTCAGCAAGGATAAGGGAATGAGAGCCCATCCCCAGGTACAGGGAAGGCTGCTCAGTGCAGTGTTTGTATCCAGTGTGTAATTTGAAAAATATCAGCGTCTCAACAGTGCCACAGGAGTGCAAATGTTTCAATAGACTTGCTGGAATTGCCTGGAGTTGCAAAAGGCAGTTTTCACACAGTCAAAACTGCATTTCCTGTTGATTAGCAGCTTTTTTTTCTCTCTCTCTGGAGTTGGAAAAGTGAGAAAGGAAATTGAGGTTAGAGCTTGAACAGAACTTCTGCCTCTCTTTGTTGAATTGGAGGTGGAAATGCAAAGTGGGAGAATCTGTTGCAGCTCAGCTTGATTCCAGTGGGGGGGAAATATTGGAATGTGGAATGATAATTTCAGAGGGACTGAATTAATCACTGAGTAACCCTTTAAGTAATTAAGGCTCTATTAAATTGCCAGAGCTGGATCAGATTCCTCTCTGGATACTGCCCTCTCTGGGGACATGGTGTGGGCCTGGATCATTTAAATAAATAAATCTCTGCCACTCTCAGCTGCCTTTGCCAGCTTTGAGTTGAGGAAATGCACATGGAAGGAGTTGGGAACAAAGGAGGGTCTCTATAAATATCTGCTTTGGGAGGAGCTGGTGGACACAATTTGGATCAGCTCGTGGCTTTTGCAAGGCTGGAATTTCTTCCTAAAGATTTAGGACTCAGCCCAGAGAGGTTTTGCTGGTTGTAAAATCATAGAAGTGGTGCAAGGTCACTGCCAGAAGTCCCAGGATCTTCACTCCTGTGCCCCAGGGCCTCGTGTCAGCTCATCCCCAACCCTATCAGCACTTCTGCTTTCTCTCTTCCTGGGCCTCCAGGCTCAGCTGGGCTGCCAGGACTCCTCAGGCTGGGATGGTTCATCCCTGAACCAGGAACTCCCCCTGCCTCACATCCCCTGGGATCTGCTGTGCTCCTTCAGGCCATTGATAACGAAATTAGAAGGACCTCATTAAAGGATCTCATCAGTTAAAACGATCTCATCAATTAAAAGGATGTTCTGTGTTTGATCTCACTGCTTGGCCTTAGCTGATAACAGCAGACCTGGCCCTGAGAAAGGCCCCTTGCAGCTCTGCCTGCTGGGAAAGTGCCATTAATTCCCTTACCTTGGCAAATATATGAACCAGCCCAA
Organism: Notiomystis cincta; assembly: GCA_013398075.1. NCBI lineage: Eukaryota > Metazoa > Chordata > Aves > Passeriformes > Notiomystidae > Notiomystis > Notiomystis cincta. Next base: position 71,541 of record VZRX01002497.1, on the reverse strand, counting down.
ATTCCTCATAATTACAGCAGGTAATAAAGATGCATTTTAATAGAAGCAACTAATGGTGGGTGACATTTTTATGCAGATGACAGATGATCCACGTCTGTGCTCTGCATATTTTTTGTACAGGAGGAGGGTAAAACCTTTGATTGGAGGCACTAAATCAGTTATGAGGAAGAAATAAACTCCTGGCTGTGGCTTTAAAAATATTTGTCCTTTTAAAACACCTCCTGCAAAAGCTACAGAAAGGAATGGATGGTGTCAGACCAGAAATGCTGGCTCTGCACCCAGCAGGGTTTTGTTCTCTCTCTCCCTTCAGCAGCCCAGTGGAACAGAACCAGGTTTGAGTTCTGGTGCTCCCAGGAGAGTGATAACTTCTGGCAGGAAAATCCACAGTGCAAACCAGCAATAAATGATAAGGAAAGAAAGAAATAAAGCACATTCCAAATGGGGAGGGTGTCCAAGGGGGTTCATCCTACTCTCCTGGAGACAGGGAATCACAGCAGCAGCCCTGGCAGGCTCTGTTTGTCCATAAGGATTATTTCCTATCTCTACATAAATAATCTTGCAGCTCAGCTTATCTCATGAGTTAAAAAACCCCCTCAGAGCTTATTAAAGCTGTGATTTTTCCTCAAAACCCCTTGATGATTCTTAAACACCTTTCAGGTGACCTTGATGAAGAGCAGCTCTGAGAGATGAGAATTTGGCTTGCAGGGGACATGGCAGCAGCAGCAGCAGTAACAGATCCAGGGCTGCTGAGAAAAGCTGAGTTTGAAACTCCATTTATTTCTGACAAAGTCTCTGTCTGCTCTGAACTTCATTCAGGGAGCTGGTGCTTGATAACATGTCAGAGAGTACAGGAATAATTCTCCTGGAAGGAGCTGCTCAGCTTGGCAGGCTGGGGAAAAGCTGAATCCAATGTTTTGTCTGGGAATGAATTTCCTTCCCTAGCAATTGATGGTTCCAGATGGCTCCAGTGGCTCATAAGATCAACATTTTTATTCTCTTCTGGCAGGATCTGAATTGATTCATATTGGCCACGTTAATGATTTTAAGTTTGAAGAACTCTGAGCAGAAATGCAGCTGAAAGTTCTGTGTAATTTGGACTTTTGTGGTTTGGAATGAATAAATTCATTACTGTACCACCATTTCAGCCAGAAGAGTAAAATTATATGGGAAAACAGTTTCATTCCTTTGGTTTGAAAGCATCCAAAGAACACTCCAAATGGCAGCTACTTTCAAAGATAAAAAACTTCCTTAAAGCAGTTTCAATTCTCTATGATTAATGCTACGTTAAAATCAACTTTTTGAAAAAAAACTCAAAATACTTTTACCACAAAAGGTTACTTCCTCATTAAAATGGTGAGAAAATAGGAGTATTTTTAACAAAAGCTGAAAATAAAAAGTTCTACTCCCATATTAACTATATTTAATCTTACCTCTTGCTCCCAAATAGAGACAGATTGCCTGAAGGGATGGACTGGCACCATTCCATGGAAGTTATTGCAGTTTCTGTCACTTCTTACCTTCCAAGAGTTTCATCCATAAAAATACAGCGTCATTCCCAAAATCATTACGAAGTGAGAGACATTGGTGGCTCTGCATCCCAAAGCAGGGAGCTCCAGCTCTTATTGCAGGAGATTTCTGTGGTTAAGGGATGATTTAGCAGCACTTGATGTGTTTATTCTGCCCTCAATTAGCCTTGATGTGGCTCAGGAATTCTCTGCCTTGGAGATACAAACCCCTTTAAAGAGGATTCCATTTGGTTTTTCCCAGCCATAAAATCTGAAATTGGTAAAATTCCAAATGTAGAGAAATCTCCTGCAGCTTTGATTGGTGCTGGCTCAGAGTCTGGGGGTGGAAAGGTGGGAACCTCCCTGCTGGGTGAGATGGGTGATGCTGAAACCCAACAAACCCCCACACCTGAACACCCCCTTGGCCCAGGGTCTCAGATTTGGATCTTGCCCTAGAGGCCTGCAAACACAATTTCAGTTCTATCTGTACCTCATTTTCTTTCTTTTTTTCCCCCTCATTTTTATCTCTGTCTTGAGCTACCTAAATAATATCAGAGATCATCTGATCAATCAGTCAAACCTCGGGAATTAACTCATAAAACTCCTTTTCTTTTGCTGTAAAGGAAGTGAGATTCCTTTTTATTTCTTTGTTTTGCTATATGCGGTTATTTTTTAATTAATTTCCTACATAAATATTCGATTTTCCTCCCAAACTTGATATTTTACTGTTATCAATGTCAGACAAGAAGTAACTCTATCCATGTGTGTTCTTTCAGCTTTATTAATGACATGAGATATTTATCTAAAAACTCTCCAGAAACAGAGCCATTACCTCAGATTGCAGTGAAAAACTCACATTATTTGTTCTGGATGAGGAATGGCCAATGCCCACTTTAAATCTAACAATGGGAACTGCAGCACAAAAGGGAGATAGGAAAGAGATCCTGAGCTTTGATTCTCAGAGTTCCCAGTTCCCACGTGTGGCAATTGTACATGGAACTGGGTGACAGAAAATATGCAAATTAGGTCTGTAATTACCTGATTGGGATGCAAAACCACGGGAATTGCTTTGTCAGTTTGGAAAAGAGAGGGCAAGTGGGTTTTTTGGATTGCAAAATTGAACTTCATGGAAATCAGTCACTTCAATTACCTTACTCATGAGATAATTATCAGCAGTAGTAATCTTACTTTTATTTTCTTCTATATTCTCAGTATTTTCATCTCCAGAAAGTTTCCAGCTGTGCTTTTAACAAACCTATGGGAAGAGGGTTGTATCGACCCTGTAATTCTGGTTTTTAACTCTGAATTATATCATTATAAGACATCCTGAGCTATTCCCAAAGCAAACCCCCCCGTGGTGGTCATTTATCCAGGGCCAGCTCTGTGTCTGGCATCGCTCAAAGTGGATCCAGGGGCTGGAGGAGTGGACATTTCTCATCCAGGGCTGAGCTGCCCTCTCCAGTTTGGATGTTTCCCCTTCCTCCAGTTCCTCCAAGCCCTGCCTGCTCCCTGGGCTGGGGCTGCTGGGCTGGACCCCCCAGTTGTGCTCATGGTGGGGAACACAAAAAAAAGAGCTTTTCTCTCTGGGGTGGGAGGCACTGAAAGCTCCAAACCCACGGGGGTCAAAGGAGGAGGCTCTGCTCCTGTTCCATTTTCGGTGGGAATTGGTCTGAGAGGAATTAGAGCTCCATGGTCATGGAGAAATTAGGGCCCCATGGTCATGGAGGAATTAGGGCACCATGGTCTGGGAGGAATTAGGGCACCCTGGTCTGGGAGGAATTAGGGCACCCTGGTCTGGGAGGAATTAGGGCACCATGGTCTGACCTCTGCTTTGTCCCAGCTGCTGTGGGGACAACATTCCCATGTTTGCTGAGGTGGCTCTGGGGTTCCTGTGGGTTCTTGTGCAGTTCCTGTGAGGTTCCTGTGAGATTCCTGTGGGGTTCCTGTGGGTTTCTGTGGGGTTTCTGTGGGTTCCTGTGGGTTCCTGTGGGGTTCTGTGGGTTTTCATGGGTTTCTGTGGGGTTCCTGTGAGGTTCCTGTAGGTTTCTGTGGGGTTCCTGTGGTGTTCCCAGCACAGCCATTACAAACACACGTTCCTCCCACTGCCAAAGGAAGGGGTGTGTGCCTGCCAACTCTTAAATCCAGCTGCATTTGTACATGAAGTTATCAAGAGAAGAGAGTTCAGGCTACTGAAAAATTTTCTTCTCTTTTTTATTTCGCATTTTTAGCTTTTCCAGAATATTTAAAGTCCTGCGCAGGTCTGGGGCCAGTGGGTCCCCCAGGGCCTCCCTGGCTGTCAGAGCTGTTCCCCGCAGCGTGGAAGCTTTAGGAAATGTCACCTAATTTTAAAAATTGCTCACAACCCTCCCCAAACTCTCCTGGTTCAGTGTGTTCTGATTTTCTTTGTGACAGCAGCTCTCGCTCCTTTTCCCCAGGATTTGCACCTCATGCCATTTTCTACAATTGTCCAAAGCTATTTCCATATTCACAATGCCAAATCAGAGCCTGATGAGAAAAATCCACGTCCCACCTCCTCTCCTTTCTCTCAGCCAACTCCAAAGAGTTTTCCCCATCAGATTGTGACAGAGTCAATCTGTAATCACAGGAAATCCTTACACAATATCATCCTCATGGCACCCACAGGAAATGTAAAGTCCTTTTCCACACATTGATTCCACCAGGACGCCTCCTGCTCCAGGAAATTTCCCCACTAAAGGATAAATTGATTTATTAAATAGATTTTATTTTAAGATGGATGATTATGAAGCTGGGCAAGATTGTTATAATATCTAAAACTCTCCATTTGTCAATTTGCCTGCAAGAGGAAACAATAAAAAGAGCTTCTCTGTCAATATTTATTATATCAAATATTTAACAATGGTTTCTTGGAAACTGGATTGTAAAGCAGGACTGTTGATCTTGGATCCCAGGGTTTGTTTTATTAGGCTACAATTGAAATCTGCAAATGGCCAAAATGGTGCTTAAACAGCAGGAAAATTTGTGTAGCAATTGCTGCATAATGAGGAAGCTCAATAGCAGATAATTGCATAAAAAGTACTTTAATGCTAACTGCCTACTTTAAAAAATTGTTACAAGCTTGGGTTCATAATTAGATTGTAATTATAAGCAAACATGAAATGGTGATTATTCTCAGCAATTTGGATGGGTTTTTTCAAAGCTCTGTGGCTCCTTTTTGCTGTGTGAGACATCTTGGTGAAGATTCCTGTGCTCCTTGCTCTGTTCCTCTTAGATAGATTTATAATTTAGTGTTTATGTGAAATAAAATATGTTTCTGCTGAACTGTCATGCACAAAGTTGGGTGTTTTTAGCCTCAAAAAAAAAAAAAAAAGAAAAAAAAAAGGTATTCCCTTTACTTGTGGTAAAAGTCAATGAGCTCTGATAAGGGAAAATCAGGTTCAGATATTCCATAGATATAAAATGAAGCTGCTCCTCTCAGAGGTGGGAGGATGCTGGGTTTGGTCCTTAGTGTGAACCTCTGAGCATCTGAGATGCTGCTTTAGCAGCAGTCAAACCTCTCTCCCCTACAAGTCCTCCAAACCAGAGGAGAATATTTCATTTAACACGTGTGTCTACATGTTCTGGTGGGGAGAATAAATATTGTCTTTCTCCTGCTGAACACAGCTGGAATTCTTAGGTGGGAAATTTCTGGGGCTCCCAGGGGTACATCAGGGATGGCTGAGTGGTCCCAGCTCCATGTGTTGGGAGCTTGGATCCTCCCTATGTCACCAAAAGTGGGGAGGAAATAAAACCTCTCCAGCAGTGTGTTTGCAGCGACAGAGGATCAGGCATTGCTTCATTCACTGCCCAGGATGTGCCAAGGAAAATATCCCAAACCCCCCAGGTTCTGCAGGATTCCCCCCAGGCTTTGCCCAGCCCAAGCCCCCAGAGCTGCTCTGTTGAGAGTCCCTTGGGCAGAGCTGAGCAGCCCCAGGGTTCAGTTCCCATTGGATCCCAATCTCCTGGCTCCGATGGCAACGAGATCTTCATCCCTCGAGTTTCTGCTCAGTCCCTGCCGGGCCAGAGGGCTCCAGCTGAGCCAGAGGGGGCACCTGAGGGCAGGTGGGCAGGGCAGGGCAGGGCAGGGGCAGGTGATGTCATGTGAGGGTAGTGACGGTCATGTGCTGGTCATGTGATGTCATGTGACAGTCATGTGATGTCACATGATGTTAGTGTGATGTCACGTGGTGGTCATGTGACATGTGGCATCATGTGATGTAATGTGATGCCATGTGATGTCCCGTCACTGTCCCATCTCTGTCCCATCAATTCCCTTTTATCTCCCCGGGTCTCTCTGTTCTCCTCCCTCTCTGTTGGGATGCTCAGCCCATCTCAGAGTGTTGCCACATCTCCTTAAACAAAACCTAAAGAAAATTCCTTTCCCAAGGTAAAGTCAAGTCAATCCCAGCTAAAGAGACAGAATAAAAATTTTAAATTATATTGTTTCCAAGATGTGGAGCCCCACAAACTCACCCATTCCTATGAAAATATGATTGAAACCAGCATTGCTGGAACTGATTCTGCCATGAGCCCAGAAAGGGCAGCCTTGACAGAGATTCCAACAGTATCCAGTTTATTTATAGGTAATCTGGTTCATTCATTTATTATCCCTGCTTCTATAAAAATAAACCAGTTTTGGCTGTGAAAGAAAACAAGCCCAATCCCCTGTGAAAGGCAATAAACATAATAAAATGGATTGGTTTGCAATTAAAGCATCCTTTGGTTGGATGCTGCTTTTTTTGCCTCTTTGTGATGTGAATCTCTGTCTTTCAGTTCTGAAAAAAAGATGATTTAATTCTCCCTCTCTCCCTTTCTCCCTCTTCCTCCTGCACACTCTCCATTAGCACCACCCCAATCCCTCACATTCCATTAGAGGCTCACTTTATTCACTTTATTTATGATTAAGCAGCGATGCAGTCACGAATTGTTGCTTTTGAAGGATGCTCTCAGCTATTTTGGAGATTTTAAGCGGGTTGCATTAAGGTTAATTACCTAATAATTTACAGTATGAAATGCACTCACAGGCACTTTGATCCTCACTAATTGTGGCACTGAGCAAAGTAAATAAGAGTTTGATTACATCCCAGCAGTGTGACCATGAAAAAAACCCCTCTGTGGATCTTAGGATGTCCTTTGTTTCTCCTTGGCTCCAGTGGCTCGGGGGCAGCCTTCAGCAGGGAATGATCCAGGGGAGTGGAGGCTCTCCAGATCCATTTTGTAATGATTTTCCTTTCTTAATCCAATCCAGATGTCAAACGTAGAGCAGCTGACTTTTATTGCATTAAAGGCTATCAAATGTGTTGTGCTAGGCAGGCAATAAATACTGAGGGGGGTTGATGTGTTGGTAAGAGGATTTTGAGGGTCTCAGGACAAAGTGGAAGGACAGGATGGCTGAAAGTTAGAGAAACTCCTGAGCAACGAGGTCTTGCTCTTTCTTGGAGCTTTCCCTACTCTTTTCCAGGTCACAAAACATCTATTCCCATGTCTCCAGGTGGGAAAAATCTGTGTGGCTTCCCTGAATTCCTAGAACTGGACAGAACACTCCAAGTGAGAGCAGACAGGGATAATGGCAGGGACCAGGCTGGGCTGGGACTGCTGTCAGCACTGGGGGTGCTCTGTGACCCCTGGGGCTGAAGGCTCGTGGCCAGCCTGGAAGTTATTCCCAGTTTATGCTCAGCCTGGAAGTTATTCCCAGCTCATGCTCAGCCTGAAAGTTCTTCCCAGTTCATGGCCAGCCTGGAAGTTCTTCCCAGCTCGTGGAGTGTGCAGAGGGAACGTTCCCAGCTCCCACTCAGTGCCTTGCTGGTGGCTTTTTTTGAGATTCTCAGGTGAGGATCCCCAGCTCAGCTCTACAAAGGACACACAAAGGGAGGGACTGGGGGAAAGCAGAGCAGAAATCTCCAAGGAAAGGGTAAAACCTGAGCACCTGCACCTGGCCTCCCTTACTCCTCCAAAACCAGGCAGGAGTTCACGTTGCCACGATAATTTACCCTGTGAGAAACAGATCCTCTGTTAATTTGGGGCTGTTCTTATGTTAGAAATGTCATGTGCAGTTTCAGTGGTCTCTGACTTGCAGCACCATAATTCTCTTTTAGTTCAAGTTGTTTTCCTTAATTTTCCTGTCATGAATTTTACGTTTGCACAGCACCAGTGCAAGGATTTGATGTCTCAGATTCTGTGCAGGAGGGAACTTCATCCACCTGTTCAGAAAGGGGATTTTGGGTTTCTTTTTTCTGGTGCAACGTTGAGTAGCTGAGAAAGAAATTCGGATATTTTGCACCCCACACCTCGTGGCAAGCTCACAAATGTCTCCTGTTAGGTGTGAGCAGCATTAATTGCATTTCATAAATGGGAATATTTGGCAGAAGGAGCCTCAGCAGCTTCCCAGCCTCCTGTGCTGTGCTGGAAGCAGCAGCCAGGAGCAGGAGCAGCAGAAAGTGAGAAGCCCTGAGCTCAGGAGACATCAGCCTGTCTGTACTGAGACATGAAAAATCAGGCTTTGACATTTCCTGCTGCAGTCAAATGCTTCACCTCCCTTTTTCTTCTGCTTCTCTTTGGTGTTCAGAATCCATTCAGGAATTTCCCATTAAAGCTTTCTCCAAAGTTTCTCTCCTGAATGAAGCAGCCATTCTTCCTCCAGCTGGATCCCAGCCCAGTCATTTGAAATAAAAACTTGGGGCCTCTCAATTTCTCACAGAGGAAAATGGGAGTTATTTGGGGAATAGATTCTCCTGTCCAACATTTCTTAAATTCTTTTAAAGAAAGTTGTAACAAAGTGAAAAGGGGAAAATGTAAAGATATTTTTCTCATTTTTGGCTTCTTTTACTGCAGAAAAACCTTGGTAAAAAGCAAAAAAAAAGGGATGAGGAGCTTGGACTGGCTTTGAAGGTATTCCTATTAATTAATATTTTTAAATACTCTCAATTAAAACCCTTAGCAGACTTTAGGAGGACAAGGTTGGAGGTTTTTGAAACTTGCTTGCTTTAGACCTTTTCCTCCAGCATTTTCAAGGGAAAGACTCAGAAAAGTGAGGCAAAGATGAGCCCTGAGTTGTTTTTAATCTGTTCAAAGGTATTTTATTTAAATAAACATCATCCAGCAAAAATAATCCAGAATTTTTGTAGGGTGGCTGGACACTGATAAAACCTTTGGTGTAACAGATAAAAAAGCTTCCAATATTAAGGATCAAAAGCTACTAATTCTTGAAGATCTATTTTAAATAAAATTGTGAAACAAATGATGATTTATTGAGAGGAAACCTTAACAAATCAGGCAGTCACTTCATCTTTGAAATGCTGTTGTTGCATCCAGTGTGGAACTGGGCAATATTTATATTTAAAGGGAAATCAATATCATTGATTCCACAAAATAAAAGCCTCTCCAAAAGAAACTATTACAAAATCTGGCTGTTGAACAAAAAATACATCGTTTTTAAATCAGGGTGAGTTTCTTACAGCCAGACACGATGAGGAAAATGCACCTTGAGCAGCAGGAATTACACATTTGATCAGGAAAAACATGCCAGGAGTTTGGAAAAGCTTCTTATGCCCTTGTTTCCTTCTGGTGCAAACTCTCCCTGCAGCAAAGCAATTTGCAGGAGGCTTTTATTTAAGTGTAACATTTCCATGGATTTTTTTTTGCTCCCTGTTCCACAAGATGCTCACAGCAGTCAATCCAAGCAGTGCCAAAATCCTAATCCCAGTCAAAGAGCCACTTTGGGATCTTTCTGGGAGGCAGATTTAGCTCTGTGTGTTTCCCTAAAAGGACTCTGAGCCCCCTCCAGGATCCCTCTGACCCCACCTTCCCCAGGGGAAGGAAATGCAGCTGTGCCAGGAGTGCTGACACAACTAAAGGGATATTTTTCAGTTTCAGTTGCACCATTCAGGCCCAGCACTGGATTCCTGGTTTAATAGTTTGATCAGTCTTATATAAAGTGATTGGGGTAATTAAACTGGCATGCAGATCACCCATGGAAATGTACAAGAGTGTGTTTAAAGGCACAGAATAAAGTAAATTATGGCTTAGGCTGACACAAACCAAAATTTTGTATGCAAAGCAGCCACATCTAAATTTCTTTAAGGAGGTTCTTTGTTAAAGCCACAAAGTCCCTTAAAAGAAAAAACAACCTGTCTGTCACAGATACTTCAATTATCTTTATTTTACACTGGTTTTCTCCTAGAAATAATAGTAAAGAAGGTGCCTGGGATGCTTTTATCTGAAGCCATAAACCTCCAGGATGTTCAAGTGTAATTAATTGCATTGCTTAAAAGTAAGGGCTTCTAGCAGAATATACAAGCCTTGACATTTTTGTTATGCATAAACTCGATTAGGCTTATGCCAGAATTAAGCATCAGGATTATATTTTCATTCCATTCTTAAATTCTCATTAAAACTAAAATAAGGGAAGCCTCCAACAAAAGCTACACTCGAGTAAAAAGTGATGACACATTCCAAGACTGAGGGATGTGAGGATTGAGATCAGCGTGTCATAAATACATTTCTTTCACGTTTGTCAGCTGTTAATTGACATTTTAAAAAAGGCATTTTAAATGCTCCAAAAGCAAGCCTGGGTTTGCAAAGAAATAACAGCACAGACTTCTTTTATAACATAGTTAAATCAACTCAGTTTGCTGCTGAGTTATAAAGCAATTAAATGTTGTAAGGGATGGACCAGTCCCAGCCCAGCAGGGTCCAAATGGGGTTTCAGGGAGTTTCACCCCAAAAATCTCCTCTGGGGCTCTGAGAGGGTGAGAGAGCCCCAAGGGGGGAACTGCAGCACCAGCCACACCAGGGCTGCTCTGCCAGATGCTGCTGCTTCATCAAACATGATAAATTGGGTTATTTTCACCCAAAATGAAACAGGGAACTGGATCCTAAACTAATCCATGGTGAGGGTGAAAGCAGGGAGAAGACAGGAGGGAATTTCAGCATTTAACTGAACAAATGACTTCCAGAGGGCTCAGATGTCCAGACTCTCTGGCTGGTATTTTTCAATACTGAGGATCTTTTATTTTTCAATGGCTGAAGATCCTGAGCAATCTGGATTCCCCCAGGGGTTCTTAGAGAAACAACCCTGAGACGTTCCTGATAGCTGTTCCTTTACTGCCTTACTCTGAAATGTTATTTTTCTCCTTTCAGTCTTCTGTTTTGGCCAGTTTTGATCCAGGCTGCAGGCAGGGGATGATCCCACACTGGGATTTCTGTGAGCAGTGGGATATTCCTCTGCAGGCAGGGGATGATCCCACACTGGGATTTCTGTGAGCAGTGGGATATTCCTCCTGGCATTCTTCCTGACATCACACCAGACTGGCTTTTCCTGGTGTCCCTGTGTTCACAGTTCTCACAGCACTTCCAACCCCTCTCAGATTAGAAGAGATCTCTTCCCACAAATCAGGGGAGTCCTTCCCAAGCTGCCTTTGCTCAGTTCCTTGCTGCAGACACGTGGGAGTAGCTTCAGCTCTGCCCACTGAACCCAAACCCTTTATCCCTGCTCCTTCCCCAGGCTGTGGATCTGGAGCAGGGGGGCTTTAGTGAACAAATCAATTATTTTTAGCTACTAAAAGTAAATGTTTCTCATGTTAACCTGCTATTTGTTTAAGGCTGTATCCCCTGTGCCTGCACTCTGCATATGGCAGAACTTTGGGAGTTTCTGAAGGCTCAGTGGTGATTTGATATCTCTTAATCAATCAGGATTAATTTGTGCTGTGCTTTGCTCAGAGGATGGACAATTCACAATGAAGTTCCTGGAACTGAGGGGTTTCCAACCCCATCAGAAGAAATTTCTCTGTGGCCGTGGTTTTAGGGCTGTTCAGTTGATTCCCACTGTCTGCAGCTTTGCAAAGGTGTAAATAGAAAATCCCAGAATGGTTTGGATGGGAAGGGAGCTCAAAGATCCTCTCATCCATGGCAGAGACACCTCCCACTGTCCCAGGGTGCCCCAAACCCCATCCTGCCTGGCCTTGGACACTTCCAGTGTGCATCAAATATGCAGAAACTGGAATAAGAATGAATCAAGCTGAAGTCCCAGGATGAAATATGTATGATTTTCTCCCACGATTTCGGCAGAAGCAATTCCACTTTGCATTTGGATGGGACTGCTACTGAAAGCTCAGGGGTGAATTAGGACTCTGTGTGCTCAGTTCAGTTCCCCCACCCCTGGAAATTTGAAATTCAAGACCATGACTTAGAACTCTCTTCACACATCACTCTGCAATCTGTATCGTTTTCTGGAGCAAGTGTCCTATATCAGGTAAGAGCTTTTCATTTTAAGGATTTGTTGGATCCATAGATCATCTCTTGAGTAGATCAGCTCTGGCCAGACTGATGCAATAAAGCAAAAGTTTTGTTACTCTTGTCTGCAGTTTGTCTCTGGCCTGTGGGATCTGGATCATTTCACAGGTTTTGGAAATCTAGACTTGTTTATCACCTCTAACCAGTTATGCATTTTTATTTTCTCAAATAACCAAGTGCAGAAGTACCACAATGGAGTGGGTTACAAAACACACATCATCCTTTAATGCATTAAAGATGCTTTCTCAAAATTCCTGCTGGCATTAGGAACACACCAATTCCCCTTGGCTTTCTGATGCTGTCTGCAGAGCGAGGAGAGTGGATTCCATTCACCTTTGCAATGGCTGGGAGCTGGATTATTTATGTATTTATGCAGAAAGTGGCTTCTAGATGCTCATTCTTTACCAGGAGATAAGAAGACCCCATTTAGGCTTAGAAATATTGGTGTGGGTGAAGTTGTAATCCTGCAGGGAATGACTGCACTGCTGGGGACTGGTTACAGCCAGATTAATTCATGTGGCAGTGAGCTCCAGGTGCCTGGCCTTGAACACAGCACTGTCATTAAAATGCAGTTAAAACAGAAATCTAGAGACAATTATGAATGGCTCTCCACAGTGCCTGGAGGCCTGCTTGTAATTCACCCTGAATTTTCAGTGGGAGGGAGGAGGCTGGAGATCCTTGTTAGCTACAGAAATTAAAATCAGAACTGAGGACCTCAAATTAAACAGGATTAAATCCTCTTAATTTTGGCCAGATTCTAAATTTGAACCTCACACCTGTAGGAAATCCCATGAAAAACTCCCACCCTTAAAACACTGAAGTGCTGAAGGCAATGCAAAATGGAAACCACCAACAGTATATTGGGCTAAAGGGGGGTGAGTTTGACATTTATCACCATGTCCAATCCCTTCCTTTGCTGAAAGACAGCAGAGTTTCCTAGTTTTAGTAATGAATATGAATGTGACTCACCCTGATTTTGTCTCTGAAGGTCTGGAGCCCAAACCCACTTCACTGTTCCAGTTCAGAGGCTCCTGGAGAGGGAGGAGATTCCATCTGAGAGCGGTGCCCCTGCTTCAGCCCAGCAAGAGGAATTTGCTTGGCTGCCTGCACATCAAATTACTTCAGACAGCATTACCTGGCCCTGGAAAATCCCTTCTGCTGCAGATTAATTAAGCAGATGCACAGCTCAGACACGGAAGGAAGTGAACCGAAATCCATGAAATCTCTTTGGATTTTAGCACTGGATCCACTGCCTGCTGGATCCTGTCCTGCTCTCGTGTGTGCTGATTATGTAAAGACCCCTCAAGGTTTGACTTACACTTATAAACAGCTTTGGGATCTTTAGAGAGTCTGTTTTTCCAGCAGCAGGAAGACTGTGATCCCCAGGAATTTCTGCAGCAGCCTGGTTTGTGTCTCACCCTTCAGGAGGCGTCAATAATGGCCATGTTCCTCAGGTTCGCTGACGGGGGAGTGGGTTTGTCATCGGTTTAAACCTCACCCCCAAATCCAATCAGTCTTTATTCAGCTTCAGAACGTGCTAAATTGTTCAGATGTTTTAGAACTCTTCTTCCTTAAGGCTTCTGAGTGAAATTCTACATTTATTTAATAAAGCAGCCAGGATTTACTGCACCAGTGCTGGTAAGCACTTTTTACTCTCCTCAAGATAGATTAGAGTTGACTGTAGCTTTTTTTTTTTGCTACAGCTGCACAAGTTTACAAGTCACAATTGAATTACCAAACTGAGGAAAAGAAAGATTATTCCTGTGGGTGCAATGCAGGTTGCAGACTTGTTTTCTTTTAAAGAAGGGTTTAAAGAATTAGCAATAAATGTTATCAGCTGCAGATAGAAAATTATGCTGACTTATTACTTTGTGGGGACCCTACAGGGCATCATGAAAAGCAAATTCCTTAGCTGAGCCTTCCAGAAAAAAACCCCAACCATGTCCTTTTGAGCACCTTAAACTCAGATTTACTACAGAGGAAAAACTCAGCTTATGGGCACCCCTGGCTTGCCCCTGAAGTTGCACAACCTGCAGTGCTTAAGCAGTTATTGATTTCTTTCCTTTTTAAACAACGTGTTCCTGTTGTGACTGTTTGGGTGCTATTTTAGCAAGTTTTGCAGGTGCTGTTCCACATCAGGCTTTGCTCTTTTTTTTCTTTTATTAAATATTGTGAGCCACCACCTTTTTTTCCTCCACAAAATGTGCTTGCTGCGTTTTGTCCCGCTCTGCTGAGCTGCAAACCCTTGGATCAGGTGGAATTTCTCATCTCTGGGTGAGTTCTTGACAAATCAGCAGAGTTTAGAAGTGCTCTCAGCCCTTATCTTGGGCTGCTCTCATTACTGGGAACCTCATTTAAGCCACCACCACATCTTAGCCACCTACAAGCAGAAAAAAGCCTTTTCTACCTGATATAAATACAAAATGCTCCCTCCAGCTCCTAAAACCCCAGGGGGTTGTGCTGCAGCCTGCAAGTCAGACTTCTCACCTGGCCACATTTCCTGTTCCTGACGTGGTTCCACCATCAGAGTTGCAAACCCTCGGCTGTCTCTCGGGAGAGCCGAAGAAAAGCATCTCCCCCCTCGTTCAGGGAAGTAATTCCTGCACAAAAAGGAGCTGACAGCTGAATCCTGCCCACTGAATCAGGGTTTGCAGCAGACTAAGCCCAGACTATCTCACTTAACCACTATTGAATTCAAGGCAACAAAGATGGATGGGCTGGGAGTTATCTCCTCCAGAAGCCTTTATTATTTTGGTAGAAATCCATTTAAACACTCCACGAGAAGTAAAACAGAATTCATTTCTCTCACACACAGCCCTGGTGTTCCTTAGCATTTCCCCTGCTTTAGGTATTCATTCTTCAAATCTCTTCATTATTTTTGCTTTCTAGAAATGAGCCAGAGTTTATTTTTCCCAAAGAGATGAGGAATGAGGTGTCCTTAAAGAGATCCATGGCTGGGGTTTTCTCCTCCTGTTCTGGCTGTAAATCTGGGTTGCACTGAGCACTTCCACCTGGACCCTGATGCCTGCAGCTGCTCCCTGGATGTTTTTTTTCCCCATTTTCTTGGTGTTTCAGTGTCTTCCTTCAGTGCCCAGGGAGATTTATTAATAAAAATAAAGAAAAAAAATTGTCAAAAAAATGGTGCAAATTTCAGTGTTGGGTAGTTGAGCTGAGTTGGGTAATTTGTACCAATAACTACTGAACTAAGCTGTGTTTATCAATATTTTGATATTTATATTAAATATTTGTGGTTGTCAGAGAGGAGAGGAAAGGATGAAAGGATCAGTGTCCCCTTTCTCCAGTTTTGGAGGGACTGATGTCACTTCTTGGCCAGTTATGAGGGTCTCATAAGACCACTAGAATTACAAATTATGGAAATCTTTAATAAAGAAATAAAATTGTCTTGCCACCACCATCATATTAAGGTGAAGGTTTTAGGCACAAAGAAAATCACTTTTTATGTGAAACCTGGACCTTTTCTTCCACACCCTGGTCCTAAAATGTCCAAAATCTTCCTGGAAATTTCACTGAGTTTGACCCCTGGGATGAGCCTCGGGTGAAATCTATAAACCAGGTGGGCTTAACGTGAGCTGGATTTTCTCAGCAGAATAAATCCATAACGTTTGATCCCCCCTGAAGAGAAACCAGCACTCACCATGACATTAAAGACACCTTCTGAAATAAAAAAAAAAACCAAAACCAAGTTTATTAAATCCTTCTGCTAGCTTTTCAACAACCAGCTTTGTATGCTTTAGAAAATCAATGAAGAGGATGAGTAAAGATTGTGGGAAAACGTTTGCTTTATGTTAAAAAAAAAAAGAATAAAATAAAAGAGAGAGATTTGGAAATACAACGACCAAAAAAATCCAAATGAACTTTCAAAATTGTACCATTTTTCCCTTAATTAAATTCTGGTGGCAAAAACCTCCACAATGCTTTGGAGCAATCTGATTGTTTTAATTCCAAACATTTATTTCAAAAGTTCCAATCTTTTCTTTCAGCACCAATTTGTTCCCTTTTCTCTTCAAACCAAGGTAATCTTTTAAACAAAAAGTGAGTTTTGAATTAAATATAAAAGCTTTTGGATGCAAAACAACTCTTTCCTTTTATTTGCAAAAATAAAAATTAATATTTTTTTTCCTAATTCATCTGCTTGCACACAGTTATTGGATCTCAGTGGCATTTCCTGGTTGGGAATGGTTTGGAGTAAAATTTTACTGGAAGGCTCTGGAGGAGGAAAATGCCCCAACTCTGGCACTCACCCTCCCCTCTGAAAATGCAGCTCTCAATTCTGCTTCTTTCTATTTAGCCGTGTGGCAGAGCGCAGAAAAATCTTTATTTTAATTAATTTTGCTAATTAATTGTGAGGTTTAATGTTTAAGTAGAGTTGAGCTTCTCTGGGTTTAGGGGTAGAGTTGTTGGAGAAAGGCATTTGTTGGCTGCAAAGTGACTTTCTGTGTCACAGGAAGGGATAAAAGCAAACCCCAGGGTGATTTCTGTGTGCAGTAGGGCTCCAGGAGAGCTGCCAGGGGATCACTGCTGCTCTCCCACCGCCACCAAGCCCTGGGCTGCTCCAGCCCCTGGCCCCTGCTCAGCCCCATCCTGCCCTGAGCACCCATCTTGGGGTGATTCTGGGACAATCCTGGACTCCCCATCGCCTGCTGGAAGTGTTTTGTACCTTTAAACTGCAGCCGGGAAGACTCTTCAGAGCAGCTCACTCCACCTTGCAGCTGGAACGGTTACAGATTTTTACCTGGCTGGAGACTTTTTTCCTTCTGCTGTAGCAGAGGAGGGAGGTTTTTCTCTCAATCTTTCAGCTGGAGAGGGACTGAGCTCTGCCTCAGTGGCTTCTGTTCCTTTTTGGACTATTTTTGGCTCATTTCTCCATCCCAGACCAGCTCAACATCTCCAGGGCGCTCGGTGGGACTCTGCCCCAGACCCAGCGGGGCCCAGCTCTGCTCAGCCCTTGAGCCTGGGAGCTGAGTGAAAGAACTGTGGGAAACCCACCAACCTCCACCTCTGGGACGGGAGAGGGGTTCAGTGTCCTTTTCTGCCCTGTGCCTGCGGGAGGAGGAACTCTCTTTGTTAAATAAATAGGGGTTTTTTCACTTTCATTTGAGAAATTCTTTTCCCAAACCCTTGGGAGAGGGGCTGCTGGGACCTGCTTGCCTGGCAGACAGGGGAGAGAGAGAGAGAGAGAGAGAGAGAGAGAGAGAGATCCTTTTTGGGTTGTTTCCTCCTGGATTTGTGTCCAAACCAGCACAGCACCTCCTTCCTCCCAGCACTGGGATTCTCCAGCACCTCTCCCAGTAGGATCAGTGCATTCTCCTCGTGCCAGCTGCAATTCCCAAAGCTCCCAGCTCTCTGTCCCTGTGCCAAGCTCCCTGCCCACCCTGGCACCCTGCAGGGATGAGGGAGTGAAGCCAGGCACTGTCAGGAACCCAGGCATTGCTTTCTGTGCCCATCTCCAGTGCTCTGCTCTGCACTGGGATGGTTTTTACCTCCAGCAGGACCAAGAGCCAGCAGTCACATCGTGGTGGCTGAGCAGGGTGGGTCAGTTCCTGCACGCAGGAAATGCACAAACAGAACAGGTTTGGGTGATTTGGTGACCTGGACAATAGGACAAGAGCCTTTCTAGGTTGGATTGTTTGTTATTTTGTCCTCCCACTCCTCCTCACTTGGGTGTTTCCCCCACATCAGATACAGGAAAACCAAACCAAACCAAACCAAACCCAAACAAACAAACAAACAAACAAACAAATAAAAAACCAAAAAACCCAAACAAACAAAAAAACCCTCAACTCTCTAGGAATGTTATTTAGGTATAATATGGAAGGGGAAATACAGCAGAATTCCTTTTACTCCAAAAAGATCCTCTGCATTTACAAAATCGAAATATCAGGAAAAGGATTGATCCAGCAAACTGAACGGGGCCAAGCACCAGGACTGGATGTGTTGGCACCTGGGAATCCTCTCCCAAACCCTGTCTCCCTTTTCTCAGGAGGTTGCAGCACTTACTCAGCCACAGAAAGGCCAAAGTGGTTGAATTAACACCCATTAAATGTTCAGTTACTGATGCAACACAAACCACGTATAAAACACTGGTTAAGAAAAAGGAGATATGTTTTCCTTCTCAATGCTTCAAAGTTGGTTTTTCCTTTTTATGCAGAGACAAAAGAGAAAATTTCAAAGCTGCCTCAGTGCCTTTTCCAAAAACCCTTCTGCCACCAGGCTCTTTTGAACGGATCTTCCTGGGCTCTGGAGTCATTTGGCTGGTGCAGCCCAAATCCTTCACAGCACAGAGCATTCAGATTTCTACACTGGATGAAAAGAGGTGAGCAAGGAGATCTGGCTCTATCAACAGCATTTGCATCACTGAGGAATGAAAGAAAGGAAAATAGAGAGGGTTTTCCATGATAAAATATGGATAAAATATAAATAAACCAGATAAAAAGTAAAAATACTGATCTCATTAATGAAGAAATCACTGATAACAACGATAAACCTGTTATTCCCTTTCTTTTGTCCTTCCTAAAAAGTTTCCTTCCACCATCAACCTTTGTAAAGTGCAAAGTTCCCTGTGAGGCAGGTGAAGGATGTGGGTATAGAGCCCCACATGGTGCAGCAGCGGGAGGAACTCTGCCCTCCACAAAATCAAGAGTCTGCTGGAAAGGAGGAGGATCAGAAAGTCAGCTCTAACCTTCACAGTGCAGCTCAGGGCAGGGCTTAAGTGCTTTGCAAAGAATCAAACCTCCAATCTTAAATACCCTTTAAAAAGTGAAGCGTTTCCTGAGCTGGTGCTGCTCGACAGGAAAATGCTCTGGCAGGACATGGGAAGGCAGAAGAAAAAGGAATTTTATTTTCCAGCCTGGCTCATCCTCTCTCTTCTGGGAGCAGCTCCTGCTGACACAGCTGGTGTGGGACAACACCATCAAAATGAGGGCAAGGTCTGATAGCTCAAATTGTGTCTAAACCCCATAGTTTGTTTTTATTTAAATGTTAAATGTGGCCTGCCTGTCCCCAGATGTCACCTCTGAGTGCTCAGCCCTGTGTGATGACAGCAACTCCACTGAAACCTGTCCTTTGACCAGCAAAATAATTAATTGCTAATTCTGATTTTAGAAGTATTCTCCATCAAAACCTCTCCCTTCGCTGAATGACTTCCCAACCTCGCCAGCTCAGGTTTAAATAAGCATTACTGACTCTGAAGAAATCAGAAATGTTTTGCTGAGGGGAAATCAAAGCAGTATTGAGGCAGTCCAGGAATATTGCTGGATGCCAGGGGCAGCATTTAAAATGTTTGTAAATTAAAGGAGTTCGATACATTTGATCATTCAGAAATTACACTGACACCTTTAATGCCATTTTTCTTCTGTCTCAGTAGCAACATTTCTTGTACATTACAGATGTATCCATGGGCAAGGTGAGACTGCAGATTTCACCAATTTTATACAAAATACCTGTGCTCCCCTCTGAGAGGAACTCTCAGGACAAGTAACCTCTTTATAACATCATGCAAACTATGATCTGCAGTTCCAGGGGTTTAGTATACATATATTTATATACACACATTTTGGGGTACAGCAGTAGCACATTTTGATTGGTCAGCATAACTTTTTGAGATTTTTTCAGCCATGTGAATCATTCACCTTCTTGCCAGGTCCTTCCACTTCTTTCCCCAGCTGCAGTGGTCAGCACAGAAACAAAATTGTGTCTAAAATATCACCTCATGTCTGACTTACAGGAGAGCAAAGCACCCACCAATCCTCCTGAAACTGCCAAAAAAATCCTTTGTAGAGGAAGAGGAAAAATCAGGAATTTGGGCACAAGGCTGTGCCACATTCCCTGATTTTTTTGCAAGGAGCACCAACCATCCATGGATTAGATTTGAAACCAGTAAATACCAACAGGACACACTGCACTTGGCCAGCAAGGGAAGGAATTGGAAACAGATCCCAAAAGCAGCAAATCCCAGCCCAAACTGGGCTTAGGGAAGCTCCCAGGTTGCTGCAGATGCACATTTTGGAGCACACAGGAATTTTTAATTTAGATCCATATTCTTCATGGTATGCAAGGCACAAAGATCCATCAATTCAGGTATTTGGGGCACGAGGGGTGAAGGTTTTGTGAGCAGCTCATGTGGAAATGACTTTATTGAATATTCAATCTGATGGCACAGGGGTTTGATGCTGATGGCAGAACCTAAAGCAGAGGTTTCATCCCAAATCCTTTGGAATCAACGTGGTTCTTAACACCAACTTCAGTGAGGCCAGGATTTCTGCCTGAATTTTTATTTTTAAACAAAATGCATAGGTTATTTCTAGATCACTCTGATTACCTCCAGGATTCTGCCAGACTAACTCATGGCAGTTTTCCTGCCTCCCAGGACAGCTTCTGTGAATCCCAAAAGTTTCCATTTTGCATAATATTTAATAATTATATCCAATAAAAAAATAGCATGAAGCGACTTCCAAAGGTCAAAAATTCAGCTAACATATATTAATCTTTATTATGTAACAATGAGATAATAAATAAATTTATGAATTCACAAGACCTGTACAAAAAGCTGGGAAGCTTTTGGACCAAGTTAGGTACCAGTTATTTGGATTTCATATTTGTTCAACAAATGATCTGAAACTTTACACGGTTCTGGAGTTAAGGCAAAACCAGATAAGACCTTGAACACAACATAAGGGTTGGAAAATACACAGAAGTACAAATGGGGATCTCATCTCCAGCTGACAAAGTGGCTGTGGCTAAGGAAGGAATCCCTCAGGAGATGAATAGCACAGGGATTATCAATCATGTTAATTAAAATTGAAGAACAAGTACGAGGTGTCCTGCAGGGCAAAGCTGGTTTTGCAAAGTTGTGCCTGAACAATCACCTGTAACCCTGGTAGGTTTTGTCTGAATGGTTATAATCTGCTTTTCCTTTCAGGAATCAGCACAGGGAAAAGAGGAACCCCTTCCATATCCAACCAAAACACAGCCAGAACCCCTCAGATTTATGGAGGCTGGACTTGATTGTGACTGAGCTTAAACATTTGGGTGAGCCATCCAACTCAGGACACGCAGAGGAGAGCTCAGGTCAGCCTCTTAGCAGTAAGAATTACCTCTCTAAGAATTACAGATCATGGCAGTCCAGCCCCAGGACAGAAACAGTGACCAGTTTATCAGTACAGTTCTTTGGCAGCAACACTAACTCTTGATTGGAGTCTGAACACAAACTCTCCCGCATGAAAGACTTGGTGCCAGTCTTTTCACAGTTAAAGAAAATCCACTTCTTCCACGAAGTCCAGAGAGCGAAATTGGAATAAATCTTGCAGGCAGCTTTAGAGTGACACCTTAAGCACTGATATTTATTGTCTGCTTTAGTCTCAGTCCAAAGGTTTGAACACACAAAATTCTGTGAAACTTCTGAGTAGTTCAGATGGGGCCAAAATCCACAGAGAGAATCCAGAATCACCCATGAGAAAGCAACAAAGAACCACCACTGCCATGATGCCAAAATGATCTTCATGTAACAGAGGCGAGGATGAGTCCACACCTGGAAAATTGACTTTACAGGGGGAACACCAGGAAGCCAGAGAATGTGGAATACTGCCATCCCCCGACCAGATTGCCCTTCTCCAGCTTCAGGTAGACCTTGTCCTCCTTGTCCAGGTAGAGCAGCACCCCGTTAGTGGCGGCTTCACGGGTGACGTCCTTGTCCCCAGCGAAGGCAGAAATCACTGGCTTCCCATTCAGCATCAAATTCACCTGCAAGAGAGCCCCTGAGAAGCTCTAATTAACAGCAAAACTACCCCTGGATATAAACTCAGTGCAAGGGCCCAACCATCAGTGCTTTTTGGGTCGTTTTAAGCTAAAAATGACATTTATTTGGCCCAAGCACATGGATGTTCACGAGCTGGATGTGCAGTTGAGAGAGGCATCACCTCAGTTCCTATCACTTTGTCTGTCTCAGGGGTTATTTAGTCACACAGGAGGAAAAAAACAAAGATATTTTTAAGAAATGTGGGCACCCAGAGATGCTACAGGAGGGGTCAGAGGCTTGGCAGTGGGCTGGGAGCTTCCACCTCACCAGGCACAAAGTGTGTGTCCCTTCAGCCCAGTTCTGAAGTTTAGAGCAGAATTTTGGCTTTATAAACTGGCTCCTTTTGTTCTCTAAAACTCTCCTGCAGGCCAGCACAGCCTCTGCTCCCAAAGCAGCATCCCTGAATACAGATGGGCAGGGCCTGGGGGAAGGGGCAGACCCAGGCATTTTTCATTTCCCCCATGGCTTTGCTCTGTTTTTCCTCTCCAAGCAGCTCTAATGCAGTCACAGGGGGTGAATTATGGGATGCTTGCCCACATCCACTGTGCTGGCCTTGCATATGCTCCCATTAATTTTAATGGGAATAAATTAGTGCTCAGCAGAAGTCAGGGCAGCAGAGTCTGGTATTTATTTGGGATTCACCTATCTGGGAAATCCTCTTAATCAGATGTCTCCAGGGAACCAATTGCAGTTTAATGATATTTAATGGCACTAACAGATGCTGTGGGGGCAGAGGGACATCACTTGTGTGGGAGGGAAGCCTGCAGGTGATTTAGTGAGGCTTCAGTTGGGGTGTGGCTGAGACTTAAAGCAGTTTGATCCACTCCCTATGTACCAAACACAGGGAAAAAGGACATCAAGGCTTGGGTTTGGTTTATCTCACTCCATCTCTCCAGGCCAGGCTCCCCTGAAATCACCTGACAGGAATTTAACCACGGCAGAGGGCAGGTCACAGGTGTGATGGTCTCACACTGACTGTCCCAAAAGGAGCCAAGCAAACCCATCCAGCACCCCAGAGCCTCCCATCCCTGAAGGATTTGGGGCCATGCCACAGGCTGGAACATTCCCTGCCACGAGTCCCAAACTCCCAGGTTTGTGAAACACCAGAGTCTGGGCTGGACCTCCAGAACCCAAACCTTGGCACCTTCCTTGGCAATGTGCATTTTAAATCCACTGAAGGGGCTGACAAACAGTTCTTCAACCTTCAGCACTCGAGAGAGAGTGAAAAGAACACATTCTGAGCACCTTAAACATCTTATGAGCTCATTGCAGAGCTGTTCCTGAGGTCAAGGTGTCATTTAAGGCTCTGTCATTGAGCTGATTGGATTTAGGATTTCACCCAGCACACTGAAGGGGAATTTCAGCAGAGATGGGATCGTGGCTTTCACCAGCTCTCTCCCATCTCCACATTCACACCTCTCCCAGGAGCTTCACCAGCAGGGCCAGAGCAGCCACAGGGAAATGTCTGATGCCTCATCCTGCAGAAATCCAGCTCAGCTCAGCCTGGCAGACATAAAAGCACAGCCAGGAGCAGGAGAGGGCAGGGGAAAGCATCAGACACTTCACTGGAGTTCTCCTGGATGGAAAGGAGGGAAGGCACAGATGTTGCTCCAGCTCTGGAAAGCCAGAAGTGTCACAGGCACTGCGTGACCTGGCAGGGAGGTTCAGGAATCACTTCAAGGAATTTGCTGTTGGCTCAGCAAGGGGATGTTCAGGAATTTAAAGGCTTTTCCCTCTTGTATTTAATTAGGCAGCTCTGTTGTTATTGAGCTACAGAAGAAAGGGCAGAATTTTTCTCTGATGTATCACACATCTTTTATAGGTTATATTGTGGGGAAAAAAGAAGTTTAAATTGCTCTAAATGTTCCCTAGAAGACATTCCTACAGGGATCTAACCAACCCTGGTCCTCAGCACACTGAGGTCATAACCAGGGACCTGGCATGAGGTGCCAGGGCACAAAATATTCCAAACCCACTCAAATCCGGTACCCAGAACTCCTGAATTCCACACAGTGAGTTTAACCTGCAGCAAAATATGACTCTCCAACAGCATTCATGCAATTAAGTGAAACTCAGAGCTCTCTTTTACTCTTGGATCATTCATTCTGTTGAAGGCTTTGTGCCACCCCAGATATCCACGGCACAGAAGAGAAGCTGTGGTGATTTATCTGAGGTGAGGATCCTGCCTTAGGTCAGTTCATTTTGAATTAACAGACTCTACTGCTGGGAAGTCAACACCACAGGTTGCTGCAAACCAAATTGTTTTTCCTTAAAATCATGTGAAATGCTCTTGTGCTCAGTCAGGATCTTATCCTAAACAAATAATTTAAATAAAGATTTTATAATCATACTCCATCAACGTACCTGAATTGTTTGACTCTGATAGACTTTAATTACGTGGAAATTGAAACTGTAAATTCCTTTCCTTGGTGCTACAAAGACAGATTCCAACGTGAAAAAATTGCCCACGTTCACCAGGATCTACAAACAGAGAAATGTAGCATGGGGATTAGTACAGGTAGTGAGTTGCACAGAGTTCTAAATAAAAATACAGATTATTAACCTTCAAAACCATTCACCTGTGGCAAAATTAAAATCTACATCAAAGCTGGTTTATTCATTTTCTCACAGTTACCTTGGAATAACTCATTAAATTGGTATTTAGTTGCATTTATAGGACAACTTTACTACAAATAAACTAAAGTGGGAATTATTTATTACTTTGCTACTCCACCACACCTTCAAGTCCTCTCTTCTATACATTTTTAATGTTTTTAAAAGGCATTTTTGTTCATCACTGCCCCAACACGACATGAAAACACCAGTTCTGGGAGTGGCACAAGGCTTTTGGCTGAAAAGCAGTGGCCAAGCCAGCACTGCCTTCCCCAAGAGCCAGGTGTGAGCAAGGGCTGTGGGGAGGACTCCAGTCACTCCCAGTTCACAGCAGGGCTGGTTACTGGAGTACCGGCACATCCCAGCACGAGCTGGCCATGAGCCTTCCGTTGTTTTTATGAGCACTAATAACAATTTTGGTTTAATTAAACAGAGAGGAGAGGCAGAGGGGAGCAGATGAGATGAGTGCATCATCCATATGCTGCATATCCTCTGTGATGACTGCATTTGGCTTTCTTTCCACTTAGTTGTGCTCTATTTTTAATTGGTATTTCCAGGCTCCTTTGTGCCAGGCAGAGCCCTCGGGAGCCTCCAGGGCTGTCCGTGGAGTTTTAGGGTCCCTTGCAGTGCCAGCTCTGTGCCATTTCTGGCTCTGGCTGTCACGGCACTTTCCTGCTCACCACAGAACAAGAACCATCAGTCTTAAAGACTTCGGACTCGCCCCAGTACAGGAGCTGGGATTTAAACGTGAGTTGGCATCTGCACTGTGAACCTCGGAGTGTGCTGGCAAAGTTAAAGGGTTTGCCCTTAAAATTCTCTCTTTTTCCCCTCTCAGAAGCTGCACAAACCGCGTAAACCCCCCACAGGCTGCCCCTGAGATCTCCCGTCCCCAGCACTCTCGGGGCGCTGTCACCTCGCCGGTGCCACCGAGCGCTGCTGCCCCGGCACCTCCCGGGCTCGGTCCCCGCTTCTCGCCGGGGCCGCAGGCGCGGAGGGGTCGGTGCCGCACCGGGGGACGAACGGGGAACCCTCGCAGCCCCCAGCCTGGACTGCCCTTGCCTTCCCCTGGGCGGATGCCCAACTTCGGGCCGGGGTGCGGGGACGGGCGAGGCGGGCGGCGGCACCTGTTGATGTGCGGGGGATGCGCCCCGGCCCCGCGGCTCCCGCGGCTCCCGCTCACCTGGTCGAAGTAGATGATGCGCGTCTTGTTGCTCATCTCGGAGGGCTCGTGGTTGGTGCTCCGCACGGCCGAGAAGGCCACCTTGGAGTTGGCCGCCCGCACGGAGATGCCCAGCGGCGAGGAGGACGAGCCCTTGGCGTCGGGAGCCGGGTTGGAATCGCAGACCACCAGGCACTTGCCCTCCAGCACGATGGGCTCGGTGTCGTTCTGCGCGGTGG
>VZRX01002497.1:9202-45748 GCA_013398075.1 Notiomystis cincta | reverse complement strand
GGGAAAAAAGCCCTCAGGTGAATTATTGATGAGAGAGCGAAAGGAGAGGTGGCGAAGAAATAACCCCATTTGGCGCTGCCATGAGCGCCGCTGCCGGCAACTGGAGCGATCCGGGATGCTCGGAGCGGAGAGGAGGGAGCTTCCCCCGGGGCTGCCAGCTCCTGCCTCTGACAGCGGCGCTCTCCTCGCCTTTCCTCTCTGTCTCTGCCTCCGTTCCCCCTCTCCCCGCCACGAACCCCCCTCCGCAGCAGTTATGTCACAGCAAACCTGCCCAGCTCTCACCTAGCGGGGCAGCCGCGAGGTTCCATCCGCAGAGAGCCTCCCCTCGGAACTGCCCCCGCCACACACTCCTGTCCCCCTCCCGGGCAACTTCGGGGGGGGGCTGCAAAGCCCGCGGGGAAGCGCCAGAACAGCGCAGCATCCCCGATTTTCGGGAGGAGGAGGAGGAGGAGGAGGAGGAGGAAGCACCGCAGCCTCCCTGAGAGGCAGCACCTGAGCCTGCAGGAGTCTCCCGGGCACGGAGCTCCCGTGCAGGTGTTGGCAGCTGGGATCGGGCAGGACCCGCGACCTCTGCTCGCAGGAGGGGACAGATTTCCCCAAAACACAGCCCGAGATCGGCGGCAGGACTTTGCTGCCTGCTCTTGGAGGGTGAACGCGGCCAGGTGCTGCCTCACGGCGCTGCCACACGGCTGTGGTGATTTAACACCTCTGCCGCTGATTAATTTATTTCTGTGGTGTGTGCTGGCAGGACTGGGAGGCTGGGCAGGTACCTTAGCTTGGTTCTCCCACGAATTTCGAGGTTATTAAAAACATCAGTGGCTTGGTGCTGCTGGTGGCTTAGACAAGACCTTTCCTGCATCACCTGGCTCCATTTGAAATAATGGTAAAACCTAAACTCTCTGCAAGGACTGGCAGAAACAGCACAGCCCTCCCAGAAACAGAACTGGCTGCACAGATTTCCATCCAAACCAAAGAAGTGCCAGTGGTTTGTCAGAAATGGAGCAAATGATTTTTAGATAGATGCTTTTCAGTGCAGCAATGGTTTTGTGCCTGGAACAGCTTTGCAATAAATGTGTTGTCCTGGGTCAGCCATCAACCAGCAGCAGCCTCCACTCCCTGCTTGCCCAGGGCATCTCTGGCTGCAGACACAAGAAATTAAAGAGGAAGAATAAAAAAAGCACCAAAATCCACTCTCTGCTGGACACCAAAGCTTTCTGTAGGCAAACATGAGCTGGGGCTGGTTTTTGGTTGATGTGGAGAGCTGATCTGCAGAACTCAGCAAACTCATTGAGAAGCCATAAAGCAGCCAAAATTCTTCTTGGCAAGCATCAAACTCCCTAAAATTCAGAAGGCCAGACTCGGATTTTAAGGAATCCCATTGATCAGGCAAGAGGCAAAAGTATTTCTGTTTTCTAGGAATGCATCAATACCCTCTTGCTCAGTGGCACAGCCGAGATGGGTGGAAGGGTCCAGCTGGGAAGCATCACTGGCTGTGAGGAAAGGAAACCAGGAATCAAACTAATACTTGCAGCACAGCTTTGCACCTCTTGGAGAAAACTGATCTCCAGATTAAAAGATTCTCTCCTGTGCACAGGAACACCTCTCTGAGGACTCTGGCAAAACAAATCTGAGGGGGAAATATCTTGTAAATAAATACAAATGTGTAAATAGTTCTGCACCATTTCAACATCTCCTGCTTCTTCTGTCCCTAAAGCTGGGCACAGCCTTTCCACACTGCCCAAGTAACAGCAAATACAATTACACACTCACATAAATTTCAGTTGGAACTTGAAACTGCTGATGACTGTGAGAGATCAGTCATTTGTCAGAGAATCAAAACATCACAATAATTTTAGAAACTTGGGTTTGATTTTGTTTCGTTGTGGACAATGACATCAACTGTCTCTACAGATGTTCTTCCCAATATCCCATCCAGCCCTGCCCTCTGGCACTGGGAGCCATTCCCTGTGTCCTGTCCCTCCAGCCCTTGGAAATCCTCTCTCTCCATCTTTCCTGCAGCTCCTCCTGCAAGGCCACACTGAGCTCACCCCAAAGCTTCTCCTCTGCAGGTGAACAATCCCAGCTCTCCCACCCTTTGCTCCCAGCAGAGCTGCTCCATCCTCTGATCCCCCTGGGCTCTCCAGCAGCTCCAGCTCCTCCTGTGCTGGGAACCCCAGTGACTTTCACTGGAGTAAAACGGGCCAGGATTTGCCCAGGGGACCCCACACCTGGACCAGGTCAGAGCTGGGGCACAGCCATCAACTCTCTCCATGTGCTGCTCCAAGAGACATCAGGGCTATAAAAAATATCCGTAATCCACAAATCCACACCTAAGCCAGCAGCCTGGAGAGCCCCTACCATCAAAATACCAGGAGACACCTCCTCCTTTTTCCCACCCAAAGGGCAGGGAGAGAGCCCCAAGGTTATTTGTAACAATCCTTGTTTGGGTGGCTGAGCTGGGCTTTAATTGCTGAGCAAAACGAGCCAAGATTGCCGGGGATGCTGCAGGAGGGGTGAGCTGAAAAGTGGAGTTTGCATTTAATTCATAAGCAACAAGGTTAATGATCATTCTTATTTCATCTGACAAAGAATTTCTCAGTATCGATCCTGCTCCCTCGAAAAGGGATTTTGTTTTTCTTCCTTTGAAAGAAAAATGAGGAAAATAAATAGCAACAGTACACAACAATGGAAATTCAGTTAGAATAAGCTCACAGCTTCCTTCTCTTTCTGGACACATTCTGTGGAAGCCAAAAACTGTCTCCAGTTGGAAGAATTTTGCTATTTCACGGGAGACTTCCAGCACTGAGGCAGCTTTCTGACAGAGGGAAGAGCCACGGGGAGAATCAGGATGAAACACCAGGTTTGAATTTACATTTTCTTTTACTTGTAAACCGGCATTAAATACAATTTCTGTATCAATATTGCATGATCCCTTCCAAATCTCTTTGGAAACAGAACATCTTGCTGTGTATAATTAGCCATTTGCCTTACAAAAGGGAGGAATAATCTTCCTCAGACTTCCTCTCATGCTTTTGAGCTGATGTCTGGAGGCCTTCAGAGTTTCTCCAACCCCTCAGTGAGAGAGCCCTCCTTCCTCTCCTTGCCTTTCTTCTTCAGCCTAATTATATTTCCCTTCTGTCAGGCTGAGTTTTCTGTTTGCTGAGTGTGGAGAGGTTTCTGCAGGGAGCTCAGCACCCCCAGGATGCTCCTCTGTGCCAAGCCCACCCCAAGGAGGAGATGTGGGATGAGGGGGCACAGAGGGAGGGGGGGATTCCATCCCAGAATACTCACGACAATCCCAGCCCGTGGAGCTCCGTGGTCAGGTTTTTCCCCTTTTTTTGACATCCTTTCAGGCTGGAATTGCAATTCCTGAGCTGGCTGGTGTCTCCATCTGGCTGTTGGCTCGTGGACAGCTGGCCCAGGCTTGTTGGCCAAACCCCAGCCAAATCCTCCTGGCTAATGAGCCTGATGGGTCCTAGGAGCAGCCTGTAAATATTTTATAAAGTAAATTTCGCTTCATTTCTATGAGCATGAAGTGTGAACAGCCCCTGTAGGAATGTAAGAGAATCTTCAGCTCTACATGTGACTCCAGTGAACTGAAGTTTCTGGTCTTTAATTCACACAGATGCACATCCAGGCCTAAATTTCCTTGCTTTATTCTAATCTAAAATCCAATTTTCCTTGGTTATTTTTAAGTAAGATTATTCTGCAGTTTACCTGTTTTAATGCACCTCACCTCAGTCTATCCAATCTTGAAGTATTTTTAAAATTTCCTGCAGCAGCAGAAGAGAGAAAACAAAGAACAATTCTCCACCTGTATTTGTTGGGCTGCTTTAGTTTCCCTGTCACTCTGCTATGATAAATCTGTGTTTTGATGGGAAAGAGAATTTTAAAACTCCCTGTGAATTCTAGAGGTGATTAAGAAAATGAGTCAGCAGGATTCCTGCAAAGGTAAAACTGCTCAGATCTGCTGACAGCTCTGGCATTTGAGGTCTTTATTCAGCATTTCTCCTGCAGCCAGACCTTCTCTTTGGCCAAAGCTGAGCACAGTCCAGCCCCGAGCACCAGGTGAAAATTGGGGTTTTAATGCTCCCAGGCAGATGCTGCCAGTCCTCCCAGCAGCAGTTACTCCCTGATGGTTGTCTGGAATATTCCAGATTTTCTGTTGTGCTGAGTCCAAGACTTAGGCTGGGTTTCCATTGTGTGAAAGTGAGAGCAAAACGTGACCCTGGAGGTTCTTTTTGCTCCTTGCTACACCCCAGGTAGGATCAGTTGTTTGCCACATCAACAGGCCAGCAAATGCCCTCATTAATCTTCACTAAATATCCACAGATTTCTGGTCTTTCCTGTATTCAATTTTATTCAAAAGACTTCCAGGAAGTATTTACATGTTTAACCCTCCTGTAAAAAACAGGAGACAATAAAATCAAGTACCTACATTAACTGCTTTTAAAGCAGGTATTTGCATTTAAAACTCGTTATAAAGCAAAATTTAATTCTTGGGTTTATACTGTATTTCAGTTCGTATCTAGGAAAGAACTCCTCTTTTTTCCCATGTTTTTCTGTTAGTTTTCCTGATCCATCTGTGCAATCTATTGAAATAAATAATTTCACAAAGCCCTGCCCTGACCTGTGCAATGGTCTTGGGTGTTCTGAGAGCATTTTAATGAGGCAAGAAGTGAGATTTTTACTCAAATCAGATGATAGAGTGAGAAAAGCAGAAAAACAGCCTGGCAGGAGAAGCTTCCCCTTTTGGCAAGAGGGAAGGATCAAACCAAGGGATTTGTTCCATGCTCTGAGCAAGGTGGGAACAGCGAGCTCAGGATGGAGTTTGCAGAGCCTCCATCAATCTGCTGGTGGTCAATTTAACTCCAAATCTTAAATATATTTTGTGGGTATATTTGGTGCCAAGGAAACAGAGGGAAACCAGCTCATGAAGTGGTGAAACTGAATGCATCTCCTTCCACATCCATCCAGGTGCCCAGATCACCTCCCCTCAGGAGAACCTGGCCCAGATTTATTTCCCACCAAGGGGTTTCATAGCAAAGCCTGATGGAAACAGCAGAGCTGAGGGAGAAATTTGCATTAAAACAAGCAGGGGATAAGAGCTTGTCCATTGATCAGATTGCTGGTTTGGGATTCAGAGGGGCTGGATGACTGCAAGGCTTGTGTTGATATCCAGGGAGGAAGCCACAGGGAAGGGCTTTGCATTAGGATTGTTGGTGCCATCTATTGAGATTTATTAGATATTGGAGAGGTTGATTATTATCTATAGGAGAGTTTGATTTTTTATCTGTTGGAGAGTTTGATTGTTTATCTATTGGAGAGTTTGATTCTTTATATATTGGAGGGTTTGATTTTTTATCTGTTGAAGAGTTTGATTTTTTTACTGGAAGGTTTGGTTTTTTCATATATATTGGAGAGTTTGATTTTTTATCTCTTGGAGGGTTTAGTATAAATCTCATAAGAGCTGGGCACAGCTCTCCAAATCTCTACAAACCCCTGGCAATTGTGACAGGAATGTGCTATGACACTTTTTACTTCTCCCCAGTATCTGGCTCCCAAAAATGATTGGGTTTTTTGGATGCCACCGTTTTTCTGCTCCTCCAGCAGATTTTTGGAACCTTTTTCGCAGCAAAGCTGCTTGCAAGGGTTCATGTGGAGGCAAGGGGTGCAATGACCCCAGGAAAGCTCCATCTGGAGAGGCCTAAATGAGCAAAGCTGGGTGAATTCCTGAGTTCTCCAACATGAACAAAGAAAACCAAAAGGAAAATTTAAAACCCATCACCCAAATGCTGCTTAAGATCTGTGCTCAATAATCTGTGAGGTCAAAGTACTTGACAAGGGTGTCCTTCTGTGAGATTTCCATTCCCAAAGTCATTCCTGCCATGCAGTGTCTGATTCCCAGTCTACACCAGTCCCAGTCCATGGAATTTTCAGTTTGAGACATTGTCTTCCAGCAGATGAAATTTCCCTGCCTGCCTCACTCCGAGCTCTGCCTCAGAGCTGCTCCTCAGGATGAGTCCAAGATCAATGGCAATCAGCAGATCTAATTCTCAAAGGATTCAGGCAAAAAAAGCTTTGTATTTTTGGTTTTTGCATGACTCCCAGCCCTTTGGGGAGGGGGTGAGCACAGCTCTCCTGCCTGCAGGAAGGATTCACACACCTAAAACACAAAGTTTTGTGGTTTGGGGCAGAGGAACAGGAGAGCTGCTCCATCCCCTGCAGCCAGGGCTTGGAGAGGAGAGTCACCACAGCAGGGCTGTCCTCTCACAGGGCAGGTTCAGTAAATCCAACATCTGAAGCATTTGGATGGAGTTGGATTTTCCTAATCAGCTTAATTCCCAACAGCAAAGTGAGAGATCAGATTGTTTCCAATGGCAGGACTCCAAGGAACAAGCTTCAGTGTAAGCATTAATGACAGCAACTGGGGGTGTTTTTGAGGACTTATTTACTGACTGAGAAAAGTTCCTGGCTTGGAATTGATTGGAATTTCTATTTATAATTACACCATTGCAGGCTGAGTCCTACAGAGCCCGTCCAGGAAAATTTCTGGGAGCTACAGGAAGAATTTTGGTATAAATCTGCTCATCAGCACTTGATCTTTATGGACAATAACCTTTGGGGTTTGAGGGTTTTTTAGGTCAGTGCTTATGAGCAAATGACATCATTGTGGCAGAGATCATCAGTTATTTACCCTTGTGCAAAAGAGTGGCAATGATTTATGTTCCTAAACACATTACAGCATTTCTAAACTGCATCTGGGGACTTCAAATCTGCATCTGAAACCTTTTGTTTCAAGAGTTCTTATTTGTCAAACAAGCTTAAAGCAATATTTAGCTACTGTGTGGCTTTCTCTTGTTTAATTACTGCTGACTGCCGTGGCATAAAATATTCCCAGTGGGTGAAATTCATCCCTGGGTAAATAGGCAGCAAGTGGGAGGGTTTAGAGCTCATTTGGCAATGCCTGCAGTTATTTCAGTGTACACCCAAAGAGCCCCTGTGCTGCTCAGACACATCACACCCTGCAGTGAGGTGAAGGATTCAAGGCAGTGCTGAGGAAAATCTTATTTTCACAAAGTACCTGCAGGAGAATGAGGCTGAGCTTTCCAAATGCTCTCCTGGTCTTTGTTACTCTGGTAATAAAGCAGCTGGTTCAGCTTTCGGTACATTCTAAACAGTGAAAAATGAATATTTACATGGAATTTGGGGAGGAAATTTATCAGCTGAGTGTTTTGGCAGCCTGGTTGAGGCACTCAGTAGGGGCTGGGGTCTTGTTCCTGTGAACATCCCAACCCCTGGAGTGAGGCAGGGAAGGATCTGCCCAGGAGCTCTTTGAGTCACCTCAGCTCTTCACCAGAGCAGCCCCTGGGCTTGGGGTTTTCCACATTTTCTTCTCTAAGATGAGCAGTTTAAAACTTGTTTGTGGCTCTTCTGAGCCATCAACAGCAGCAGCTTCTTGAGCACAGGAGTGAGGGGATAGAACTTCATGCCAAGAAGGTGCTTGGGCATTAATTTTTTTAATTAATGCTCCAGGATGTTCACACAAAGGCACAGATATCGACCACTGGGCAGGATATATTTTTAATTGAGAGAGGCTGTGCCAGCTGAGCTCCAAAACAAGCACAGGCTGTTAAACAGAATAATGGAGAATAATGATTTGGGGGAAGAAAAGTAATGAGGGGGGGGAAAAAGGGAAAAAATCTTTAGTTAAAAGAGACTTCCCAGGATTTTAGAGCTAAAAATCCACATAATTTATGATGAGCATCAGGGTGCTGCTGAGGGATGTGGGAATCCCATGGAAATGGCACTTGTATCCAGGATTATCTGACAGGGTTCCCATGTAAAGGAAGATGTAACACCCCACAGGGCAGGCACAGGCACTGGGCAGGGCACTCTGGAACAGGGGTGCAAGGACTTGGAAAGGAATTTATTTTCCTTTTTCAGGCAGAAGGGAGGGAGGGACAGAAGTGAGGGCAGGAGGCTGAAGGTCCTGTGGATATCACTGCTCTGAGGCAAACAGCCAATGTTTTTGGGTGTGAAGTGAAGTACTTGAACTGCTTCTGCAAATAGTTTGGGGTAAAATAAGCCTCAGGAGGTGCTAATTTTGGTTTGGTTTGACTCCTTTGGCCTCTGGGAAGGTTAACTGGGAGCACAGTCCTAAGGAGACTGTTGGGAAGCCAAAATTACACATTTTTCTGGTTCAGACATGGAAAAAATCCTCCATGCCCCTTTCCAGGCAGTGCCCAAGAGTTTCTGCCAGATTTTATCAAGGCCCTTTTACAGCTTTTAATGTTAAACACACCCATTTTGCCTTTGCATTTCTCCTGTTCTTCCCATAAATTGAGCTGCAGATAATTATTCTAATTAAAGACATACAAAAGCCAACAAACACCAAAGAAATATTCTCTCTTCTGCAAACAAAGGATAATTCCCTCCCATATCCATTACTGAGATGCTTCCTGACACTTTCATTTTGCTGCTCTGACATTTTTCTCCTCCTGCCAATGCAAATCTTATATATTGATTAATTTCTATGGCATTTTACCCAAATTCATGACATTTGCCATAAAAAAACCACTATTTTATTGTCTTACCTGGGGGGATAAAGCAAACTAAAACACTCAGCCAGACACTTTCTTTATTACATACTAAGGTTGCAATGTTTTAATAGCAAAATAAACAAGAATTTGTTTAAATATTCTCCTCTGTGGGTAACAGCTCTGCATTTCATTATAA
The DNA here is from genome assembly GCA_013398075.1 of Notiomystis cincta. Lineage (NCBI taxonomy): Eukaryota > Metazoa > Chordata > Aves > Passeriformes > Notiomystidae > Notiomystis > Notiomystis cincta. The sequence goes on along the minus strand of VZRX01002497.1, from coordinate 37,009 downwards.
AAGGTATAAAGTCTTCTTTAGAAATGAGATCACCATGCAGAAAGTTGCTCATTGAAAATAATAATTAAAACTGGGTCAGAAGATGGAGAGTTCCAAGGAAAAGATTGAAAAAAGAAATGATAAAAGGTCAAAAGTGTTTCTTTTCTCAATACATGGGAATCTGAAAAAGCACAAAAATGAGAGGCTCATAAGTGATCTGGGATATTACAGGTTAAAAACCACTCCAAAATTACCCATTATGAATTGAATGTCTCTCAAAATCGAGGTGCTCTGCTGCACAGGGGAGGTTGGCAATGAGCTGCTTCTCAGTAAAGAAAAAAAAACAATTAAAAATTGTTTCCTGGACTCCTCTTTCCCTCAGCTCTCCATGGAATTGGTGTTCTCATGGTGTGAATTGAGCACAGGCCTTCCTAAACTCCCTGATGAATGAAGATATCCATCCAAAGAGTTCCTGGGAGTCCAGGTCTGGTGGCTCCCCAAACTTTACCTGGAAATTTGAAATAAAAGAATATTTAATATCTCTGAGTGATCTAAGCCATGTCCGGGAGTTTAATGAAATTTAAAGAGCAGAGAAAAGTTAAATATCTCCATATTTTTAATATTAATATAGGGAGGAAGAGGAATAAGAGGTGAAAAAGAAAGGGAAGAGGAGGAAAAAGCAAATTTTGAGCTGTCTGAAATCTCTGAAACCCAAAATATCCCAAATTAAAGCGATCCAAGGAGTTGCCATTGAACTACCCCAGTAACCTGGGTTAATCTCTCTGCCTGGGCTGTAGATCTCCAGCTGAAGAGGAGAAAAACCAGTAACTCCTGAAGTTTCCTGGCTCTGCAGCTCAGTAGATGGATCCAATAATTGAGGAAAATGTGTACAAATATTTCCTATTCCAGGGGGGCCTGGGGGCAGCAAAGCCAGAAAGTTTTCCTTGGCTGTCACTTTGCTTTGCAAGCAAACAAAAACTTCACAGAGCAGCAGAAACTTGGGAGGGGAAAAAGCAATTTATCAGAGAGCCACTTTTCTCTGGTCTCCTCTTTCCTTTCCTTTGCCTGGAATGGGTGGAAAGGTTTGGGAAAAGCTGGGAATGGTGCTGGAATTGTGAGTGCTGAGCTCTGGAACAGGAGGGAAAGGGACTCAGACTCAGAGCCCAGGACTGGGAGAGGGAGGCAGCACTTCCACAGAGCTTCTCCATCCAAGAATAGAGGATTTTTGGCATTAAATCTGTTGCCAAGGTTTAAATCCAGAGGTTTGTCAGCATTTGCAGGGATTCCTCCCAAAAGGGATCTGTGAGGTGGAGAACAAAACTCTGCCTGCAGCAGCTCCTGACGCAAACAGAACAGGGGGAAATCTCCCTGGGAGGGGCTGGGCTGGGATTCCCAGAGGAGCTGTGGCTGCCCCTGGATCCCTGGAATATCCAAGGCCAGGCTGGAGCAGCCTGGACAGTGGGAGGTGGGATGGGATGAATTTTAAGGTCTCTCCAACCAAACCATCCCACGATTTTCCCACATTTTTCTTGTTTTATCCCAGTCCTTCAATCTCTTTTGAGGGCAGAGCTCTTTGTGTGCTGCACACAAACCCAGCCCTCTGCATTTTTCCTGTTTGCAGGAGCCACAAATAACCCCTGGTGTCCTTTTTTTTACAATATCACTTTTAGTAAAAGGTTTTTAATTAAATTTCCATGGTCAAACATCTAAATGTCTGCTCAATGTCTGTCCCCAAAGGTCCTCCTGGGCTGCATCTTCTGGGTAACATTTGCTTCTTATCATTAAACTTCTCTACTTCTAATCCTTCCCCTCTCACAAAAAAAAAGAAAATAAAGGAAAAAACAAAAGAAAAATTAAATAAAAATGGAAAAAAGCCCCAAAAAACTCCACCACCACACTCAAAGTCATGTCCTAATCCCAGGATTTTTCCAGGTTCTCACTTCATTTCAGCAAACCTGTCCCTTTCCTTAAGGTCTCTGCCCTTTTTCTTTCTCTTTCTACAGCCAGTATAAATATACAGCAAGTGGGAATTTCTTGCACTCCTCTCCACTCCTTTCTTCCCTTTAAAAAAGAAATGTAGGTTTATTTTCATTGCAGTTTAATATGATATGTACCAGTACATTGCTATAAAGCTTCTTCATTTCCTCACATCTTTTTGACAGCTGGGAGAGATCCCCTTCATATTTCTGAATTAAATCCTGTAATAAAATAAAACTCCTTAATTTGCTGTAGGAGCAGGAATTAAACAGCAGTGAAAACAAAATCATTCAAGGCGAAATTTTCATGTCATAAAAATTTCGCATTTCACAAAAGAGAAGCATTTCCTTGCAAGCATTAAGACATCAAAGACAAAAAAAGAAGAAACATTATTATAAAATGATAAAAATAAATCCATTAAAAGTGGCAGAGCCAGAGAAGCATCACAAGGTCCTGATTTCCAGCACGTTTGGCCTTTTTGCAGTGCAGCAAACACTGCCAGTTTCTGGGTCTTAAAGGGCAGAAAGAGGGCCTCAGAAACAAGTCTGGAAATCAAATTTCTTCCTCTTGGCTTGTTTGTAACCCCACAAATCTCACCAGCTCCACGTCTGTGAAGGGAACACAAAGATGTGAGGGACAGCAGAGATGTCCCCACGCAGAGTGGGAACACCAGGAATTCCAGCAAGCTGCCCCAGGGCAGGTTTGGGTGGGATTTCAGGAAGAATTTCTTCATCAGAGAGGGTGGCACAGGGCAGTGGTGGAGTCCCCATCCCTGGAGGAGTCAGGAGGAGGGGATGTGGCCCTGGGGACATGGATTGGCTGTGCTGGGTTTGCAGCCAGAGCTCTCAAAGGGCTTTTCCAACCTGGAGGGTTTTGTAACTCTGTGCTCCATGGCAGGGGTGGAACTGGGTGATATTTAGGGTCCCTTCCAACCCATTTTATGAATCTCTGATCTCTGCTCTCTTCCCTCCTCCCTGAGGGCAGAAGAAATTGTAAGAAATTCACTCTAAAATTCCTATTACCCCACAGCACTTGTCATGGGCAGCCTTGGGGCTGCCTGCTCCTGATCCACTTGCCTGGGAAGGAAAAACAGGAGGTGCAGAAACTCTGAAAACCCTTCCCATGCTGCAAATTACAAAGTGAGACACGCTCAGAAGGGAATAAAAAGCCACTTTCCCTAAATTCTCCTGGCTCCCAGGTGTGTCAGCACAAACTACCAGGTTACTCATCCCTTACTCCAGGAAGGTTGTGGCAGAGTTACCTTTAGCTCCTTGCAGAACTGGGACTCCTGGGGTGTTGCCTTGCTGGCTCTGGGTTTAATGAGCCTCCTGCACTGGATAAGGTTCTCCAATTCCTTTTTTAGAACTGACAAAAGGGAAAGAAGAGGAGGAATTTCACCAGCACGAAGAAGTGTCCAGAGGGCTGCACTTGTCCAATTTAGAGCACAAGGAGAAGATAAGAGAATGTGGGTCTACAATACATTTATCCAGGAGTATTAACTTCAGGGCAGAGCTCCTGAAAGAGGCATTTTCTCATGGAAAAAATGTGATCACATCCCAGCAACTGCAGGATAATGAAGAGGTAATGCAGCAGCCATAAATCTGACCTTCCCTAGCTCTCAGCCCTGGGATTAGCCATGGAAATAACATCCTTCAAAGCCCAGGTTTTGTGTAGGAAGTTCTGGGCTCCTTTAAAGAGAAAAGAACAACAATCCTCTGTGAAACAGTAAGAAATCTTGTGAGCTGGCACTGAGCTGCTTCTCTGGCAGGAAATGGGGCAGAGAACTTGGCCTTGGCCCTGGGGGCTCCCCTGGCATCTCCCTCCCTGTGCCTGGGCAGTTCCTGCAGCACTGAGCCCCAGGATGTGCCTTGGATGGAGAGGAGCTGGTTCAGTGGCACTGGGTGCCCCCTTCCTGCCTGCTGTGAGTGCCCTGGGCACAGCAGGAACAGGGAAGAGCCTACCCCATCCCACCTGGCTCCCCTCAGTCCCTCCTTGGGCATCTCCCCACAATTTCTGGTTCTGTGCCCATTTTACAGCTTTGTTCAGCAGTTTCCAAAAGTGTCCTTAAATATTCTGTGATTTTGGGTTGTCCCTGCAGACCACACCTGAGTGAAGGTAAATATTGTTATGTTTTGTTATTTATGTCTCCTAAAAGGTGGGTTGGGATTTCTTGGAGTGGGATAAAGAACACTGAAGGAGCCTCAAGCTGCTCCCAAAGCTGACCCCAGGGCCCAGGAGGGGTGCAAGGGTTTGCCAAGCCAAGGGTGAGAGAGAGCATCATTCAATCTGTTATCAAAGGGAATATTGAGGATATTGGTCTGCAGTCACAGTCCAGGTCCATGTCACACCTCCAAAACACAGATTTCTATAAATTTCAACACAATAAACATCATTTCCACCCCTGACACTCCTCCATCAGCTCTCAAAGGGTTCAGTCTAAAACCCACTGAGCTCACAGGTGATGGCATGGCACTGTTCTGTGGGGAGGTGTAAATCCATGTGGCAAAACCATCTGACAAAACCCACCTGACAAAACTCACCTGACAAAACCCACCTGACAAAACCCACCTGACAAAACCCACCTGACAGAACCCACCTGACAGAACCCACCTGACAAAACCCTCCTCCCATTTGAACAACCCTGTTCTGTCCCTCCTGTAGACTTCACTGGTGCTGGAGCCCTTTCCAGAGAAGGAAACCAGTTTGGTCCCAGGGAGTTTTGACTCCAGGGCTGAGCTGTAGGAAGTTTCCTCCTGCTGCATTCCTGCTCCCAGAGACTCTCACTGTGATGGAGCCCTGGTACCACTTAACTTTTGTGGTTTATGATAAACTCTATTTACCATGGGCAGGACATTTCTTTAACATTTCTAAACCACCTGCACACACTTCAATATTTCTTTTTTTTTTTTAAATAAATTCTTCACAGTATCATGGCAGGTTAAGCATTGCCATGGCAACACTTCACCTCGATGTTTTGAACCTTTAGCTCTCTTTACAAACTACAGAGATGCAGAGAAAACCTGTTCCAAATGACTGCACAGTGCATGAAAATCTGTCTCTGAATGTAGAAACCACATTTACATACCATCAACTTCAGCACTGAGGCCCTTCATGGACGCTGGGAAGGAAGAGAGAGGGGAAAAACACAAAAATAAATATCATTTATACACTGAGGATGGGAGTTTGCACAGAAGTTGAAGGACTTAATTTTTTATTTTTTGTTTTTTTTTTGCCTCCCCCTGCCTTCTCTCACCATCAGGAACAGCTTCAAATTCTGTCAGCTCCTGAGGAAAGGTGGCCAGCTCGGGCTGGTGGAGGAGGATCTGTTCCACCAGGGCGTGGAGCAAGGTGAAGGTCCTGTCCTTGCCCCTCAGCAGAGGCAGCTGCAACAGAGCAGAGCAACAACTGGGGCTCAAACAGGAAATAAAACACAGAGAAAGAACAGCAGAGGGGCTGGCACATCTCAGGTATACTCAGGGAGAAGAGAAAAAAACAGAATTAAATTTCTCCTTTTCATTTTGCTGTTTCACACACATTCCTGACTCATATGCTCTGACCTTCCTTTTCTTTTGTGTCTTCTTATTCACAAAGGGCCTTTGAAATTTAAGGTTTCTTATTGACTGCAAGTGATTTTGGACCCCCAAAACAAACACAGACATTTTTCCTTTCCCTTTAGAATCACTGTGCTGTGAGCAAAGTTCCTTAATTGAATCTGGGAAGATGCTCTGTGGCAAAAAAGGATTTTGTAGGCATTTTTCATTGTGATAGATGTGCTATTACAGCCATTAAACATAGAAAAATAATTTTAAAAAGAATGCAAGTTTTGTCTCAGAGTTGTTACCAGAGTTATAAATCACTCACTCATATATTAGAGTCTCCAGATGGGAAAGATACATTTTAAAAACCAAATAAAAATCTCTCTTCTATTTACAGATTAGGCATAACTTTACAATTCTATCAAAGACACGAGGCAGATTAGGAAATGTGCATTGATTCCTTGCTTTTTAGGATAAAGAAATGATGCTCTGCAACTGCTGGGAGGAGGAAGGAAAAAATAAACCTGTTTGCAGCAGCAGCATTTTCTGATGGCAAATTCTGGTGAAGAGGGGAAAGGAGGTCGCTTAAGACTGGTGGAAAACTCAGCCTAATGTCACCCAAATGGTGGGTCAGTGAAGAGACAGTTAAAGGAGTAAGAACTAAATGATGTTTTTTTATAGCAGATCCCTGTCAGGAAAAAGTTCATGAGTGCCACTTTTGTCCCCAGCAGGGTAATGAGGGGGGGCTAAAATTGCAGGCAAATTTCACTCCCTTTCAATTGATTAATTGGTTTAATTCTTCACCTCAGAGCGGCAATGTGCCATTGGTTGTAAAGAATCTTAAATTCAGAGGATCCCAGAGCGACACAGGTTGGAAAGAAGCTTCAAGCTCATCCCAGCCCAGCCCTGCCATGGCAGGGACACCTCCCACGTGCCCGGGCGGATCCAAGCCCCACCCAGCCTGGCCTTGGACACTGCCAGGGATCCAGGGGCAGCCACAGCTTCTCTGGGCCCCCTGTGCCAGGGCCTGCCCACCCTGCCAGGGAACAATTCCTTCCCAAAATCCCATCCAGCCCTGTCCTCTGACACTGGGAGCCATTCCCTGTGTCCTGTCCCTCCGTCCCTTGTCCAAAGTCTCTCTCCATCTTTCCTGCAGCTCCTCCTGCAAGGCCACACTGAGCTCACCCCAAAGCTTCTCCTCTGCAGGTGAACAATCCCAGCTCTCCCACCCTTTGCTCCCAGCAGAGCTGCTCCATCCTCTGATCTCCCTGGGCTCTCCAGCAGCTCCAGCTCCTTCCAGAGCCCAGGGCTGGATGAGTTGGGGTGAAAGGAAGCACTCAGAAATTGCTGCAGGGCCACAGCAGAGTGACCACTGCAGCTCCAGGTCCTTCCTCTGAGCACAGGGAAGTGAAAGGATCCATAAAAACCCACTTTATCTAAATTGTGTCCAACCAGGGCCTGCAGCTCAGGCAGCTCTTCGTGCCAAGGGACTTCAACACCAGGGCAGGCAGAGTTTGGCTGCTCTGCCTCATCAGACACAGCATTTTCAGCACCACAAAGCCAGTGCTGCTGCCTGAAAGGGGAACCACAGCTCCTTGCCACAGACACAAAGAGGGCTCATTGTTAAACAGGATTTTGTTCTCCTCTAACCAAGGGAGGTGGTGAAATGCCAGCCCCTCGTTAGGATTTATTGCCTCTCTCCACACTCAGGGACAGTTCATGTTCATGGCTAAGGAACCTTAGAATGTGATGATTTTAATTACAGGAAAATATTTACTCACCTTGGCCAGAGAGGACAGTCTGAATCCTTTAGCCACCCCCTTTCCAGCCCTTTCATTCAGGTGGTTCCCCATGGCTAAAATGTACTCCAAGACAGCCACGAACTTTGGGCTGGATTGCAGCTGCTTGCTGGCTTGGATCTTCTGGATTATCAGCTGGAACAGCAAAGCTTCCCTCAGGCAGACTGAAAATGGGGGGGAATCCAAGCTGCCCGTGCCTTCCCTGAGCCCACCTGGAGTCACTCCCAGCCCAAGGGCATCTCCCTGTCCAAATCCCTCAGGGATTTTCAGCAAGGACCAGTTCAAACTCCCCCAGGACCAAGCTGTGTTGGCACAGTCACCCCAGAAGGAGTCAGATCCTTTCTGGCTGCCAAAACAACTCCACAGAAAGTGCACAGAAAATGTTTTGCTGTTTGGTTGCCCCAATGTCAGGGATCAGGGGAAGCAGAGTCTGGAGCTCCATCCTTCACCTCCCTCCCTTCTCTTTCACCAGCTCAATATCGTTATCAAAATTCTTAGCACACTTTCCCCACAAGGAAGAATAATAATTTCCTGTACTCAAACTCAGTATAATTCATTTTTCCCAGGGAAGCCACCTCCCTTCTAGAGCTTTAGGCACAAGAGGGCATTTTGTTCTCAGTTAGAAAATTTGTATTTTTTTAGCACCACACCTCTTTTCATCAGTCACCAAGACACAAATTTCAAAACAAGGAGAGGGTGAAGCACATGGGAGAGCTGAAAGCTGTTGTTAAAGCATTTATAGCACAGCTCAGGGCCAGAGGGTGAGGAAAGTCAATATCCACATTGTCCCTTAGGATTTTAGGTGCATAATCAGTGGTTTAAAAACAGGTTAGTGTGCCTAAGAATGTACTTAGACACTAATTAGGTCTTCAGTCAACATCAAATATCCATCAAAGCAAACAGGACATAGAATAACTCCCAGATATTCAATATTTGGCTTCAGTGGAGGACAGCAAAGGTGTAACTGCACCAGGCAGGGTCAGGAATTTCTGCATCTCCCCTGTGCTTTCCATCTGCTCCTCTCCTGAGCTTTCCTCACTGTTACTGTGGTTTTAATCACAGCCAGACAAAGCAGAACAACTTGGTCTTGCAGGACTTTCATATTTGATTTTCATTCCCATGAAGAATGAGGGCATTTTTGAAGCATTTTCAGGGTGTGGAAATCCCTGTTTTGAATCAAAGCATGGACAAAACCTGGCAGAAAGGCATGGCTTGGAACAGCAGGATCCAGTCACAAGACTGGCACAGGTTTATTTGATCCCCCCACCCTTGGGTCATCCTGGGGAAAGGGGGAGAGGGATTTGAGCTCTGGTTCCCAAAAGTTTCAGTCCAGAGCTGTAATCCTTAGGGGAACAGCTGCTTCAGTCTTCAGGAGATAATAAATCTCTTTGAGAATTGTCAAACTTCCTCTATGTCTTTGATTCTTTCAGCTCATGGGGCAAGAACCTCCCCAGAAAGGGAATTGAATTTTAATGGTGAAATTCACTCCTGTCTTATCAGTGGCCAAAGGAGGAGGAAAGTTTAACAGCACCAAAGAAAATTCTGAGAACCTTTTCCTGTTCTTGTCTCCCTCCTTTGTGGAGTTGGTTCTACTGCCACACCCCTTATCTTGAACCTTGGTGGAACAAGGATGATATTAAACACATGTGTGATAAAATAGGGAAAAAATAAACAGAAATAGTCCTCCTCAGCTAGAAATCCTTGAAATCTGCACTGAGGTGGCTCGGGCCCCTGTTAGCAAAGTGCCAGGTGTTGCTCACAAACACACCATGAAGGCTCCTGGTACTTACAGGCTCCAGGTCCCGGATGCTCTCGGGGAGCTCACGGACACGGAGCAGCAGCTCCAACCTCTGGCCCAGCTGAGGGATTTTACACATCTGCCCAGGAAGGAACAGAACAGGGATCAAAACTCACATTTATACCCAAACATGCATATATCTTTCATTATTTATTGAAATAATTTAGCTGTGCTGTTGTTTTCCTGATTTCTGTGCTCATTTATTCATTTTATTCTCGGTCCTGTGGACACACCCTGGCACATACCTGCAAATTCACTGTATGCTCCTGGGGCAGACATGGTTAAAATCAACTGCAATCCTTTCTTGAGAGTAAAAATGGTTAAATAAACATAATTTTATAGATTATGGATTCTAGATTTTGGGAATCTAGCTCAGAATAAATCAGTTCCTACAGAGGAAAAGGAGGGAGTGTGACTTGGAGACACAAAGGGATCCAAAGTTCTCTCCCGCCTCAACTCTTTATCAGAATAATCCTTTTATACTGATTCTGGGTGAGATTGTAAATTTAAGTTCTAAGCAACAGCTTCTTGTAGTGGTTTTAGCTTGGAGAATGTCTTAAAAATAGGATGTGGTGTCTTTTAGTGTGGAAACTCCTCACCTCTAACATAAACTGGTCAACCACGTGCAGCTCTGAGCAGGGCCCCTTGAAGGACAGGTACCTTTCTGCATCTTTGGGTGTGGGCAAATACCTGTAAAGACAAAATTAAAATTAGATGTCCTCTTCCTCTTCATTCTGTATTCTGATAAAATAATTATTCCGTTCCTTGCACTGGAATTTGCCACATTTTGTGTGGTTTGTGTGTTTCTTATTTATTCTTTATCCTTTGTAGGCATTTGAATCAGCTGGGAGATGGGAAGCAAAAGTGATCTGCAGATACCTCTGGGTACTTGGAAATGGTTATACAAAAATACACAAAAACAACCCCACCCTGGGAGTGCTTCTCTTCTGTACATGATTTTCACATGGTTTTTAATTACATAAATGTGAGAGCACAAACCCCAGACCCACAACTTCCTCCCTCCTGCCCAGGGTCACAGAACATCCTCCAGGGCTGTGGGTTTTTAGGAGATTGATTTCTGCAGATGTGCCTCCACTTGGAAAAACAAACACAGCTGCCTTCCTTTGGAGATCTCCCTGCCTGCCTGAGCCACCACTGGGGGAATTCACAGCGTTGCTTTACAAAAATGGAATCAATCACACGTGAGCAGGAGTGTAAAGAAGCTGAAATAAGTATTCAGGTCTACTCTCTTTGCTTTCTCTTCAAATAACCATCTCAATTTGCAGCCAGAGTGATTAAACATTCATGGGCAGAGCTATACATTTCCAGGAAAAGTCAGGGAATTTACTCAAAGATGGGAAAAAAGCAAATATTTTAGCCTGTTAAACACAGGACAAACAGTAAGATTTGTCTTACTGTTGTCAATAATTAATATGAAATTTTAATTGTTAAATTGTTGGGGTTTTAATTATTAAATCTGTGTTGTAGCAGAGCACGATGCAATCCTTTCAGCACACTCTACCATCAAGGAAAAGAAAATTAATTTTCATTTAAAAATATGGTAACTGTTGGCAAATGAAAGGGTGTTTATTCATCATTAAAAATAGTTTGAGTTTCTAAGCAAATTCATATGTTAAAAGGTGACAGCAAACATCTTCATTTAATCACAAGTCTGATACCCCATAAAATTCTTTAGCTGCATTATGCATAGAAAATGGAACTAAACAGATTATCTGGAAGGTTTAAAGCTTAAAGCATTAAACAATGGGAGCCATGAGGAAGGAGGCACAAAAACATGTGAATACATCCCATAAATATCTTTTTACACAGATGCAGCTCAGATGGAATTTGCACAATGAAAAAAACTCTCGTTGCTTTGAAGAAAATTAAGTTTAGAGAGACATGGATATCAAGACAAGAGGATAAAGAATCATTCAGGGAATGATGGAGAGGTTTCCATATCAAATTCAGTCTTGAAGTGTCCAACAATATCCCACCACTTGCACTGGATGAGTGAGCTGCTCCCTGTCACAGCTGGAAAATGGGATCTGGGGTGGGTTTAAGCATTTCTCACTCCCCAGCAGCAGGGTTCAGACCCCCTGCCCTGCTCAGGCACTCTGACAGGTGGGATTTGCCCCAGGGGGAATTGTCCAGCCCTGCACCATCCTGTCTGAACCCCTGTGCTGCCCAGGGGCTCTCAAACTGGAGGCCACAGCTCTCAAAGGTCGAATTTTCCACCAACACCAAAATCCAGTGGAAAGGTCTTCAGAAGTTCTGAGTCCAACCCAGAGCATTGTACCAGAGAAACTTGGAAGTGCTGATATTCCACGAAAATATCTGTTTGCTCCTTCCATTTTGCACTGCCTTGGGAATCCAGGCCTTCATTTTGAGATGCATCTCAACTGTTCCAGTCACACTTAAAACCCTTGGGGTGGGGAAAAAAACCCACCAAAATCTTTCTTTCAGTGCAAGATTTGCACCTGGATTCATCGATTTTGGCAGTAAATAATAATAATAATCCCAGAGACAGAATCCTTGAAGCCACATAGCAGAGTTTGAATCCTTGAAATTATACAACACAGAGCAATACAACAATCAATATCCTTTACACATTCCACTGCTGGAAATATTCCCTCAGCATTACTGCCATCAAAGAAAGACTTCAAGGAAAAAAAAAATGATATTTCAAGCTTCATTGCCATCATTATTATTGTTATTGTCTGATGGCAAAGAGCCCAGGGGCCATAAATCAGTGATGCCACAGCAATTTCAGCAGCCTGGAGATCCTGGACTGAGTCTGCAGCATCAGGACTGAATCCTGGGCACTGCAATAAAATATTTCTCTTTTCATCAAGGTTTTAGGGTCAGATTTTCAGCAGCCCCCTCAGTGAGGCCAGCACCTTCCACCAGATCCTAATTCATGTGGGGTTTAACTGGGAGAGCTCTGGGGCAGCAAGGAAACACTCTTCAGAACAGATAAAAATTTAAATACCCAGTGCCCTGCCCATATCCCTTCATCCTTCAAGAACCATCCCACAGAATGACACTAATTCCATGTTCTTCCTGCTCACATCACTCCCCAAGTACACACATGACCCTGAAAACTTCAAAATTATTGTCTCAAATCAGTATTTTAAGGCCAAAATTAAACAGATTCCATGAGAAGCAGCAATAGCAATTATTTACTTCCTTACTTTCTCTGTCAGTGACTTCTTTTTCCCAGTTTTCTTTGGCAAAACACTCATTTTTTGTTTGATTTTGGAGAAAGGAACAGATTCACATCAAGCTTTCACCTGTAAAAACGTTTATTAAAAAGCCCAGGTATCCCATGGGGACTGGGGTGTGGAACAGATCCCACTCTAGATCCCACTTCTTTCCTTTCTTCCTACATCTCAAACCACTCAAACAGATAAAATCCAGTTCCTGTGAATTTATCACACTGATATTTTGCTTACACTCCTGAAATCAGTTTTGTGAAGGCCACAGAAATCCCCACTCTGCTTTAAAGCCCAAGTCCCTCCTATTTAGACACACCAATATTCCCAATATCCCATCATCCTTTCACACTTCCTCCTCTCCAAACCAACTTTCCAAACTCCACACCATTTGCAGAAGATTCTGCCTTCTTCACAAGGTCCCAAACCCAAAGGATTCCCCCCCCAAAATTACCTTCTCAGGGCTGTAATCTGCTCATCTGTAAGGCCACCCCTCTCCTCGTGGATGATGAACAGTTTCTCCTTCAGCTCACTTGGTTTTATACGGAAACTTTTAAGAAAAATGTCTGGAGGAAGAGGATTCTTGGGTTACCTGGAAGCAAACTCTTGAGGGAAGGAAAAATCACCAAAATATCTCATCTATACTTAGCAGATTTTAAAAAGAAAGAAAAAAACCCCAAACAGACAGAAAAAGAAATATTTAGCAGCTCCTATCATAAGGAAATAACTCAGTCTTCATATTTTCTTTAAATTTAAATAGCAGGAGTCAAGGAAAAACAAATCTGAGGACGTTTTTCTTGTCTCTTACTGATACCTGCTCCTTGTGTGGCAAAAATTTCTTTTTTCAACAAGAACCCATTAGAGAACTTAGCTTTTATTTGTATTTTCTCCTCTATTGCTCTTGAATTTCGTGTGGAGGTCTCTCAGAACTCTCATTTTCCTCTGGCGTTCACAACTCCACTCAAAAGCTCCAGAATTTTTAACCTACTGGCATTTTAGAGCTTCATCTTTTTATTCATTAATTTAAGGACTGTGGTTTGCAGCACTCATAGGAAGATTAATCAGAATTCTCAGGATCAAATTAACTTTTGATCTGAGGAATGTCCATTATAATAAGGATATGCCAAAACTCTCACTGACGAGGGGAAGATTAAGAAACGGATGTAGAACGTCCCAATGAAAAGAGTTGTAAGAGGAACAGGATCAAAAGGAGGAATGGTGCTATTTGCAAAGCAAAAGAAAGAAATTTCCTCAAAGAAACTGCAATAATTTAGTAGATAAAAGTGCTATTACAAGATTCTTTTATCTGAAACAGCACTTTCCCATCACTCTTCCTTCTAACCCTTCAAATTGTTAATCAAGGGATGCAATAATTCCAAGTTCTCTCCATTTACATTTCCCAATTAAAACTTTACATGCTCTCCAAAATACATTTTTTTCTTATTCATATTCATCAAGATGAAATCATTAAAACTTCAGAATTAACTGCCCCAAATTCTTTACACGTGTAACACTTCTTAAAGCATCTCTAGGTTATAGAAGTGTTTTGGAAATCTGTTTTTCTAACAGAAATCAGAGTTCTCTTTGCACAATTACTGCAGCTCCTTTAATATCTGCCAAAGGAATTAGAAGACCTTTAAAATATTTTATTGGGAGCAGCAGGACAGGGTGCTGAGCTGCTTCATTAGCTCTGAAAGGCTGTTCTAGGTCAGGTTTTTGGTAGAATCCCACCTGAGATAGGAGGGCAAAGGGTTCTGTGCAAGAACAGGATCCTGTTCAAAGCCTGAGCCCCTGGCAGGGATTCCCATGGCCTGAGCTGGAGCTGCCCCAGAGGCTCCTCACACCAACCCACCTCCCCCTAAGAGAGTTTCTTGTCCCCACTGCAGCACAGCACCCAGAGTTCTGCCTCCCAAGCTGCTCCTGGTGACTTTGCAGCCCACAAAATGTGGAAAGCCTTTGAAGTCAGAGGTTTAACGAGATTTCACAGGTGTCGTGGATGATTTTACACGTCTGCCCCGAGACAGCAGCATCACAGCTCAGTGGCACCCCCAGGTTTGGGACAGCAGAAGCAGCCTGGGGGTTCATCTCTCCACCATCAAGGGCCACGTTTGGAGCAGCTGAGCCATGAGGGGTTTTATATAAAGAGAGAAGCACTGAACGAAAAGATGATTTACACACAGCCTCGATTGCTGCCCGTGGAATGGCACAAAGCACAAACAGCAAATGCAGAGCTCAGCCCAGGCTTCCAGCCTGGAGCACACAGCCCCTGTTAATCCACCTACTGAAGTTGTGTGCCACCTTCCTGTCCAGCAGGATGTGCTGATTCACTGGGGGCTCGCTGCCCAGGAGCACTGCGGTGTCCTGGATCTGGAACTGCTCACAGAGCCTGGACACATCTATTCTTCTCTTGCACGGGTCACACGATCCCCAGACAGACTTTTGAATCTAAAAATACAGCAGGGACACGGGGTAAACAGAGAGCTGGAAGAACAGAGGCCTTTTGTTCCACCCAAACACAGAGAAAGGCATCCAGGTCGTTTTGTGGCACAGCTGGATTTTTATAACCATCCATGTAATATAGGCTACAATATTCAGAGTTTTTTTCTTTTAACTACCACCGGTTTCATCCTCACCTTGTCACATGGAACAACATCCCAGTGAAAGGCTTTGGTTCTCTTTGCTGCTGGAGAGAGAGTGCAGGGCTGTGGGAGGGCAGGTGGGGCAGGTGGAACCTCTGCCCTGCCCGTGGGAGGTGGCAGAGCTGGGGCTCCCTCCTGCTCTGCAGCC
The DNA here is from genome assembly GCA_013398075.1 of Notiomystis cincta. Classification (NCBI taxonomy): domain Eukaryota; kingdom Metazoa; phylum Chordata; class Aves; order Passeriformes; family Notiomystidae; genus Notiomystis; species Notiomystis cincta. Next base: position 21,918 of record VZRX01002497.1, on the reverse strand, counting down.
TTGGCCAGGGGCACCAAAGGCTCGCTCAGGCTGCTCCTTGCAGAGCTCCCACCGAGGGGGAGAATGTCCTCCTTCTGCTCGTTCAGAGGCACGGGGAATTCCTCATAATCAGCCTCGGGGGAGCTGTGTCCCTGGGAGCCGTCCCAAGGCAGGGGCGCAGCGCTGCAGTGCCTTTCCAGGAGAGACACCCACTCACTCTGCAGCCTGCCTGCAGCCCCGGGCCTGCAGCTCTGCCTGCTGAAGGGTATCCGGAACCTGAAATGGGACAGTGTCATCTGTAACTGCAGAAGTGTCAATGACAGCCTGCCTGACACAGAAGCAGAGTGATGCCCCTGTCAGAGGAGCCCGGCGCTGCCGGCTCCAGCCTTTCCAGAGTTAATTGCCCACGTGTTTGAGGGTGGAGAGCTGAAGTTTTGCCCTGTGTTGGCTCTGCAGTGACCTCCTTATCCCTCCCCTCTCCCTTGGGAAGGGAGCAGTGTGTTCCACCTGCCGGGGGGGTACCAGGCACTCCGACCCTGCTCACATCTGTCCCAGCAGCTGGATGAGGCATCTCCTCCCTGGCTCCTGACACGACAGCTCCTCCAGCTGCTGTGGGCAGGACTTCAATGCGCCAGCTCCATTCCCCTTTGGATTCCTCCTGAAAATCCCCATCAAACCTCTGCAGAGCAGTGGGAGTGGCAATCTGTGCCATCCTGGTGGCCTCATTTCTCCGGTGGTGTTGTGTTGCTCTGGGATGTTGAGACCCGCTGCTGTTAAAGCAGCTCTGCGTTTCCAAATTCGGAGTCCCCACGGCACTTACAGGTACTGGTGCTCTCTGGTGTGAAGGCAGAAGGTGCTGCAGCCCTGCTCCCCGCTGACAGCCACGTTCTGGGCAGGCAGAGGAACCGAGGCCGTGGGCTGGCTCCATCCCCACAGCCCCATGCAGTACAAAGCCAGCTCTCCTTCCCGCAGCTGTGCCACGCACCTGGAGGACAAGGGATGGACAGACAGCTCCTTCTTCACTCACTTCTTATTCACACAGCCTGGCCCTTGTTAAAGCACTTTGTAATGTCAACAAATCTCCACGTTTTTACAGCGCCTTCCGTGGAACACTCAAAAAGTATCAGTACTAAAGCATAAAATCTCTGAGATGTTCTTGTCCGGGAGTTTTTTATTCTCATCTGACACCTAAATCAACTGTGACATAAAATCCAAACAGTCTGCCATGCCCAGTGAGAGCTACAACTAAAATCTGACCATCAACCAAAAATCACCCAAGCCCTGATAATTTTTTAGCCATGCTCTGCCCCTCCCTCTCCATTTACTCCTCTGGTTATTTGGGATGGTGGATCTTTGGGACTCAGAGCTTTTAAAGAAGTGCACTGAGTGATGAGCAGTGCACAACACAACAAGGCTTCAGAATTTCTGTGTCTTCCAGATTTCACTCCACCAAGCTATAAACAAATCACCAAATTTAATTCCCAGTCATGCAGTCCATGGAAATCCTGTTACTCCATGACAACTCATCCTGGATCCCCTCATTCCCAGAAGTCATTTGGCAGGAAAGGGTCCAAGTATTCTGCTTTTGAGGGCCTCCAGCAGAAGTGACTCTGCCAAAATTTGGGGGAAATATATTTAAATTATAATTAACCCTGGAAGAAATTGCCTGACCATACAGAGCTTCTTCCATTCCAGCAGAATTCTCTGCTTCAGCCTCTCCTCTGGAATTCTGCCCTGCTCTTTATAACAAAGGTCCCAAAAAGAGTTTGGGCTTTACTGTATGTGGGTTTTATTCTTATTTAAGCTTTTGCTTTCTCGTTTTTCTGGAGGGTTTCTGCCTTTCTTTATCATTCTGGCAGTTCTCTCAAACCTCTCTTTCCCTCCCTTCTCTCTTCAAGGTGTGGCTGGTTGATTAAGGTGTTCTAAGAGGAATTTAAATAAGTGTAGCTGCTCCAGAACAAATTAAACATAAAATACTAGATTGCATCTATTCCCACACAAACAGTCAAGGTGATAAGAATTGTTTAATGGAGCTGGCAGTTATATTGATCTCTCCTCTCTTCAAGGCAGGGACTTATGGTTTAATAGGATCTCCAGATGCTTCCACCATCACTTACTTTGCCAAAAAAAAAATAGGAGAAAGAGAAAGGATTAACATCAAGAAGAAAACAACGAGGGCTTTGATTCACAAGATAAATAAAAATCAATTTTTGTTTGTTAACAAACCTGTTCAGTGTTGCAAGGTAACAAATCCTGGACACACTTGAGGATAGTGTTTACAAGGCATACAGTTGTAGCCTTTTAAAAGCAATTAAAATCATTTTCTGTGAGCTGTGAAGTCCTTTGAGATAATTGCCCTGTGCAGATAATTACAATGTGAATTCTTTTCATTAGCTAGACAGAATTTTTTTCCTGTTTCTCTCTTTTGATGGTGTAAGACATTCCCAGGAATGTTTCAGGAGCTGCCTTAGGGAAGGATGGTTTGTTTGCAGAATGGGGAGCAAACCATGGAAAACCATTCCCACCACTGACAATGGAGAGAAAATTAAAAAGAGGAATCAAGTCCCAGCATCAGCATTTTTTCTGAGCACCATCACTGTTACAGGTTCGTGTTGCCAGTGCTCACAGCAGGCTCCAGATCACACCACAACTTTGGATTTCTGGCTACCACTACTGCTCTGACAGCTCACTGCAATCCTTCATCTCATGCACATTGGGCATCCACCTTTAAACTTGAAAAAGAAACTCAATAATGAGCTTCTAATCAGGACATGCAAATCTAAATGCATCAGTCAGAAATTTTAACAAAATCTGGAGTTCATACTTCACCCATTCAGTAGAGGTTGAAGTGTTCTGCTGCAGATCCAGCAGCCCTTCGTGGATCACATCATATTCTGCAGCTCTCCCAGGGCAGGACTCTGCTGGTCTCTTGCAGGAATTGCTCTGTAAAACTCTGCTCAGCAGGTAGATTATCTAGATTATAAGTGGCAGTGGAGAAAAAACACTTTCCATGTTAATTCACTCGAATAAGACACTGATAGCTGGATTTTACAAGTGAAAAGCTGCAGTCAAATAGGTAAAATAAATCAGCATACAATAGCTCAAGTCTTTCTATGATGCAAAACTACTTAACTGCAATTTGGGTTTATGCCCTCAATTCTAAACCTATCAGTCTAGGAAGAATATAATTTTACTCTGAAGGGGTTATTGTAAAACAGAACTTTTTTAATTCATGTACAAAGCAGTCCAGGACAAAGTTTCTGCTCAGCTCAGTTCAAGCCCAAGCAGCACTCGATTGATTCAGCTGAAAATCTCAGACAATGGTCAAAGATGAACCACTGTGTCTTTTCTCAGCATGAGGACAATCCTCATTCATCCTTAAAATCGGGCATTTTAAGGAATATTTTATAGAGAGAACAAAAAGTGCTTCGAAAGTTCCAATTAGGATTCAGATGTGCACATCACCAGCTTTGTTTGCTTGTTTAACACCCCAGAGCATCTCCATCCCCTGCGTGGCTGCAGCACTGCCCCCACTTCCACACCTCACCTCGAGCTGGCTTTACATTCCCAGCCCTGTGAACTGGGCCAGAGTCCTGAGGCCAAGCTCCATCCTGAGCTCACACTCCCTTTGTTCCGTGTCCCAGCGCCCGCGGAACAAAGGCGCGAACAAAGACATCCCTCCTCCCATGCCCGCACAATGCACGGCAACGCCAGGGGCCTGCTGGCTGCCACCGTGCCCCCAGCTGGGATTTGCAGCCATGCCTGGCATTTTGGGCAAACTCACCTTCCTTTTATCCTCGAGGGACACAGCCTCCAGCTCGTAGTCCTGGCGCCCGTGGAACGCGATGCTGAAGCGCCTCCTCTCAGTGTCCTCGCAGCCTTTGACTTGTGAGAAGGGGAACTGCTTCTTAATAGTTCCTTTCTCAATGTTAAAAATGGTCCTGCTGTTGAAATCGAGCTGCAATAGAAAATTCTTCATCACTTCAGGCAGTCTTTGTTGAAAGGCAAAGGCAGCATCCCAATATTCCCACATGGAGGTGTTCAGATAAAAGAGCAGAGTAAATGGAATTTTAAAAATGGCATTTCACCATCAAGATACTGCCCAGTGTTTGTTTCAGCCACCAAACAAACAGATATTCCTTGTAAGCTGCACTTCCACATGCCCCTTTCGATGGATATGCATCAATCATCACTCTGAAATATGATTTCTTCTTAAGTTCTCCTTGTCTCACAAAAGCCAGCGCAGAAACTTCCCCTACAGCACAGACTAATGGCAGGACCAGCTCAGCACGGTCTCACTCCTTCAATCCCTGCCCCAGCAGGTCAAGGTTTCCAGAACAGTTCTAAGCCAACAGTTAAAAACTTGTACGTGCAGAGCACACAACCGAATGCCCACACCATGGCCTTTCCCTCTGTCCTGTTTATAGCAGGAAACCTCCAAAACAGAACCTCTCTCGTTCTTACCTCTGACTTTTGAAGGCTGCTGGTATTTAGAGAACTAATATTAAACTAATTCAGATTCCCAGCCTGATAACTTCTACTACACTTCTCTTCGTTTTTCCATAAGTTTTATGCCTAAACAAATAATCTTTTCATTCCAAAAAATGGTGGATATTTCTGGAACCATTATATTTTGTACAGTTAAGATGTAGTAAATAAAAACCACCCTGTAGCACACATGATATTTGGACTTGCTCATTATCAACGTTTGTCCAAACTACAGGAAGTTTTAGTGAAATCCAGGAAAAATACCATGAAACCTTTGTCCCTGAAATCACCATCAAGGGTTGTTGACAGAAGTTTTCTTTAATATATTTTCATACACTGCACCAAATGTGAGGATTTTTGAAGTTACCTGCAAAATTCGTTTCTGCCACCGGTAGTGTTTGTATTTGTAGATGATGAAGTTAAATTGTGACCCAGTCAACAAATCCTGTGCATCCTGGAAACAGAACAGAAATCAGCAACCCTCCACCCTGGGGTTTGGCCACCCAAATCCAGCTGTTATCAGGGGAAATCTCCCTCTGTGAATAGAAACAGCACTTTGCAAGAGAATTCCACATGGGGATGGATGGAAGCATCCTCCTGACCTTTGTTAATCACATTAATGAAGATGGGGAGATTATTTCCAAGGGCACAGATTTACAGGACGGGGGGAATGGCTTCCCACCGACAGAGAGTGGGCTTGGATTGAACAGGAGGGGAAATTCTTTACTCTGAGGGTGATGAGGCCCTGGAAAAGAGAATCTGCAGCTTCCCCATCCCTGAACTGTCCAGGGCCAGGCTGGATGGGAGACTGGAGCAGCCTGGGAGAGTGGGAGGTGCAGGGAGGTGGAATGAGATGAGCTTTAAGGTTCCTTCCAACCCAAACCATTCTGTTCTTCTGCAATCCCATGATTCTGCCCCACATTTCTTAATCCAGTACTTGGAATATCCAAAAACTCAGAATATCCAGCACTCAAATCCAACCCTTGGATGGATCTGAACTCCTTAATCTAGGAATGCCATCAGAGGAGCTGCAGCATTTCCACAGAACACCCAGCACCTAGGTCACAGGCAGCACCAGCTGTACCTGTCCTGTTTGGTGAGGAGCTGGGCTCTTTGTGATTCCCAAACTGGGATTGCATCCTTGAAAGCAATCCAGACATGCTCCTCATCTCAACAGGGCTCTCCAGAATATCTGAATATATTACAAAATAGATCAAAGGAGTGGCCTTACCTTTTCAGCACACACTTCCTTCTGAGCCAAATGCAGAGCTCCTTCGATGCTCACTTCTTTATTTTTCACCATGTTCATAATTTTGAGTATTTTTTCCTGGCTTAACTGGGGAAAAAAATGTCAATCAAATGTTTTTATATGCTGGTTTTTCATCTGGCTACAGAGGACATGGAGTGCTCATGACACAGCCATGGTAGCTGCCATAAAATTACAATTTCATTCATATTTTATGTTCTACTGACAACCTGCCCAGCAAACATAATCTCCCTTTGAAACCCGGTGAAAGTCCACAAGACATCAAATATACAGGGGCTTTTACAACTTTAGAAGATGTGGTGGTAATATCTGGAGATAAAACTGCCAGGGGGAAGCCTTTTTTAGTTAGAAACCCTGGCAAGAAGTGAAAACATCAATTTTGCGTGGGAGCCCGTCTCATCCCGAGTATAAAACCCTTCATCCAAGACAACATGAAAGAAAAATCGGGAGCATTTGAAATTTACAGGGTGAAGAGGGGGCAAACTGCTGTTGGTACGAGGAGGTGCAGCTGCCGCGGGGACTCAGCGAGCCACGTGAGAAGCCGGCGTTGCACTTCCCCTTTCCCTCGCCCAAACAGGAGCCTGAGCTGCCCACAAACTTCCCCAGCAGTTTCTGCCACCCCTGAGAGCAGCAGGTGTGGCTGCAGTGGCAAACAGGAGCCAGGAAAGGAACATGGTGAGGGGAGGCAGCGGGGACGCAGAACTGCCTCACACCGCTGACAAGGCGCTGCCACCAGCTCTGCAGAGGAACAAACTTTCCTCTGGGACATCCTTCCTCAACTGCAGCAGAGCTGGGAATTCGGGAGGAGCCTGGAGGTTGTACCTGCAGAGCTCAGGAACTTGGGGTTTTTTTATCCAGATTCAGTTAGCTCCGAGATCCAAAGTTCCCTGGGAACTGCTTCACCACCAGGAAAGATTTATCACAGGAAAATCTTGTTTTCCAATCATTCAAACTCTCCAGAGCCCAGCCCAGGCTGTGCAGGGGCAAGGGAAAAGGACGGGAGGGTTGGGAAGGGACAGGAGGGTTGGGAAANCAGGAGGGTTGGGAAAGGGACAGGAGGGTTGGGAAAGGGACAGGAGGGTTGGGAAAGAGACAGGAGGGTTGGGAAGGGACAGGAGGGTTGGGAAAGGGACAGGAGGGTTGGGAAGGGTTGAGAAAGGGACTATGAGGGTTGGGAAGAGGCCAGGTGGGTTGGGAAGGGGCCAGGTGGGTTGGGAAGGGACCAGGAGGGTTGGGAAAGGGACAGGAGGGTTGGGAAGGGTTGAGAAAGGGACTATGAGGGTTGGGAAGAGGCCAGGTGGGTTGGGAAGGGGCCAGGTGGGTTGGGAAGGGACCAGGAGGGTTGGGAAAGGGACAGGAGGGTTGGTAAGGGGCCTTCCCTGCAGCCGGAGCTGGAGATGCTGAGGGACCTGCCCTGTTTTTTCTACAGCCACCACCCTCCAAACACCCATCAATGCAGCACAAAGTCCTCTTGGAGCCACACAGGATCCCTGAGGTTGGAAAAATCCTTCCAGACCTTTGTGTCCAACCTGTGAGTGATCCCCACCATGTCCAGTCCTTCCTGGCCACCTCCAGCCAGCCAACCCCCCCAGACCAGGCACAGCTGATGTGCCCCATAAAAACCACCAGCCCCAGCACAGAGATCCACCAAACCCACAGGTTCCCCCTTTTCCCAAGCTACTCTAGACCCAGCTCTATTTTACCAAATTTCTGTCAGCTCCCCAGTTCCTGGGGGACAACACTCTGCACGTTTTTACAGCCTCCAAATAAAACCGGGAGCGTGAGAAATATTTTGTTTTTAAAGCCCTGGAATTTTCAATGCTAATATAAAGGTAACTTATGGCACAGCTCCCAGCTGCAGACAGGAATGGGAACAGTGAGGGAAGAGGGAAAGCTGCCTGATAATTCATTCACAGAAGGTGCCTACGGTGACCTCGTTGGAATTTTAAATGGCCACACATTCACACCTCACATGCACTGGGCAGGATTAGATCTTAACAAGACAATTCCCCACCGCCCAGGCTCTGTGTGTGTAAACAGGAATATGGATATGTTTGAATTGAAAAATGTAGCTACCTTAAGGCTAAACTCTGCCAGCTCCAAAGTGCAAGAGCCTGTTTATTCAGGATAGCAGCTCCTGAGATGAACTTGGAAAGTATTTTTGCTTGTTAGGCCTCTTTGTATGGAGAAAGGTTCAAAGATTTTTTTTGCAGTACGATGACAATTGTTATTTCATTTTTTTTTCAAATTTAAATTTTTAAAGGTTTCTTTCTTTTTAAAAAATAACAAGTGCAGAAAGGAAGGCATTCAATTCAAGGTTCAACTCTTCCTTCTCCTTTACCTTCACAAAGTCTTCTTTAGACTCAAATGAATTTCTACCAAGGATGTGAAAGCAACAGGGAACATGCCTTAATTTGCTTAATAAAGGATGAAGGGGAAAATGTTTACAAAAGAGAGACAAATCATTCTGTGTATTTAAATCCAGGGAAGATTTAAATCCTAAAGTTTGTTAGGAAGTCAGACCCCTGATGGAGACTCCATTCCTGAGGAGCTCACTAAAGGCACTGCTTGGGGCAGGTTGATTTTAAGTACAGCTCTTCATTCCTCTCCCATCCCAAGCAGGAGGGGAACATTTCCAAAGCCAAGAGAGGCAGAAAAAGCACTTTTCAGCTCATGAGAACTGTCAGAATTCTGTGTCAGAAGTCTGGCTCACTGAGGTTGTTGACAATCACATGTTTCATGGTATTTTTACTTGCAAAAAAGACTCCAGTAACAGATCCTGACCTTTATCATTTTATCTCTGGGGTTTTTCTCTCAACATGGCACAATTTTTGTAATGTGTTTGTTTTGGTTATATTTTTCTTAAAAAGAAACTAAATCTGTCATTTAATCCATCAAAATGCCACTAAGCCAGACCATGTTATACTGCCCAATAAAATGTGACCGGAGCAAACAAAATGAATGTTTTATACAAGATTGAATAACAAAACTTGAAAAAAATTAAATTCTTCTATTATAAAGCAGGCACATTAAAGGAAATACATGAGATTGTGTTAATAATGCACTCGTTTACCTGCCAGGCTAAAGCAGTTTGTTTAAAACAGATTAAATTTTCATCACCACCCCAAATTCAGTAGAGCCACACATATGATTTTAAAGAATTCACAATTGAAGGAAGAGCTTGGGGCTCCAGACATTCTCTGGAAGGAGAGGGGAGGTTTTTATACTTCTGGCCTGCAATAAAATGTGTTTTTTGGGGGAGAGAGGAGATTTCTGGCTTGTTCTGGGGCAGCTGCCAAGGCTGCCCTGCACATGGCCCATCCCAGGCCTTCCTGCCTCTCCCCATTTATCTAAAAGGACCCTCAGAGAGTTTGCATGGAGTTTCCACGTGTGGAAATATTTCTGGAGTGATCCCAGATCATCCAAGACCCCATGAAGGAAAAGGGGTTAAAGCCACATCCTCGAGCAGGGCAGTGGAAAGCACGCAGGACACGGGACATTGCTCAAGGGTAAACACAAAATGTGCTCCTCTGGCTCTTCTTCCTGACCTCAGCCCACAGTAAACCCCCCCCAGAGGGTCACAGAATGGCTCTGACTCCTTTGCAGCCACCTGAGCTCCCCGGGTTCTCCAGGGGACAACCCCCCCCCCTCCCCAGACCTGTCTGGTCACCTGAGAACCCTTTCCCTGCACTACCTGCAGAGGAATTGGAGCTCTGTGGCTCTTGCTCAGCTTGTTCTTATTCCTTGGAGTACCCAACCCAAATTCCACAATGTGACAGCAACCTAATGCAACAAAAAATGCTCCTGGAATGTGTGTTTTTGCACCCACAGAGACCCAGAGCAGGAAATGTGCCCCCACAGCCTCACACATGACCATGATTGTCCCAAACACTGTTGTGACTGGGTGAGACATCATTCCAGGCTCACCTGGGAGGAGATCACAGCTCATCTGCCCCAGCTCTGTCATTTCCTGAGGCAAAAAAACCCAGCCATGCAGAAATCGTGCTCCCTGCACCAAGAGGAGCAGCTTGGATTCAGTTCTAGCCAAGCTTTTGGCTGGTAAGCATTCCTTAAACTCATCCTGATTAAACATTAAACATCCTCATCCTGCAAGGAGCAAGAGCACAGCAGCTCCTGGGTGTGCAGGACCAGAGGGGCTCACAGGGCTGGTTCCAAACCCTCTGCCCTCCACATCTGGGTGTGCAGGACCAGAGGGGCTCACAGGGCTGGTTCCAAACCCTCTGCCCTCCACATCTGGGTGTGCAGGACCCAGAGGGGCTCACAGGGCTGGTTCCAAACCCTCTGCCCTCCACACCTGGGTGTGCAGGACCACAAGGGCTCACAGGGCTGGTTCCAAACCCTCTGCCCTCCACATGTGGGTGTGCAGGACCAGAGGGAAGTTGGGCTCACAGGGCTGGTTCCAAATCCTCTCCTCACAGCAGCATCTCCCTTCTGGCACTTCCATGCTCCAAGGAAAAAGGGGCTTAGCCCAAAATGAAAGGATCAGGTCAGGGCTAATTGCTGCTTTATAGAGAATTCATTAATTTTGGGGCACAAATCTGGCTGAATTTCACTCTGCCTGCATGCTGAGCGTGTCATTTTAGTGAGTTTGAAATCTGGATTGCCTTAAAGCTCCAGCCTGGTGTTAGCAACTTCCCTCTCCTCATTTATTCACTTCCACCAGGTTTGAGCTTGGCCCAAAACGTGCTGAGTGCTCCCACACATTTCCAGGGCAGCAGTTTTCTCCTCAGACTGGGGGATCTGAAAGGTCTCCACTTTTAATTTACATGAAATATCAATCCAGGTGAGTGATGGGGTATTTTTATGTGGCAATACCAACTTTTGTAGCCAGGCCTAGAGACAGACTAATATTATTTGTCAAACAGAGCTGCTATTCATCTCATAAATTATCCATCTGTAATAATATTTTGCATTATTTTTTCAGATCTGTATCTGGCTGAATAGTATCTGTCAACATTTATTCAAAGAAGAAGGTATTCATCAAACAGGAGCTTGATTTCCTTGAAAACACTGGAAATTCTGCCACTTCCAGAAGGAGCTGGAGGAGCCCAAAGATGTTTTATTGGAATTTTCGTCTTACTGATATAAAGGTATGGAGTGATTGATTATAATAACAGAAAAAACCTCAAAGAACCATTCTCAAAAATATGAAGACATAAACTGGTGCCCAGTGCCACATCCACAGCACAGCTACAACACCAACAATTTTAACTATTTTCAGTATGGAAAATAACACCACATTGAGGAATCTCAAAGCCTTAACCTTTCTTAAAATTCCCTCTGAAAAAAATGACATTTTACAGGTCTCACAGGTGGCAAACACTTCAGATATTCCCTCAGTCACCAGCACGAACCCTCCTGCTCCAACAGCTCTGAGAACTCCTCAGGAAATGACACCTGGAAAGTAATTTCACTGTGGAAATTCAGGATAAATTGAGTGGTGCTGCTTGCACAGGAGGCTGACTTCATCTTGTACTATTCACTGTTTCATCAGAGATCTGCTGATCACTGGAGATTATGGTTATTAAATTTGCAGATTTTGACGGGCAGGTGGAAAGAACCGAGAGGAAGATTCAAATTCCAAACAACCTTGACAAATGAGAGCAGCAATAATCTACAATTCAGCAAGCAGCGGGGAAAAGAAATCTGGATGTTTAGCAGGAACTGCCAGCTTCACAAGCACTGGCTGAAGAACACATTTTTTGCAGAAAAACCCAGAAATTTGAGCAGTTTGCAAAGTGACAGCAGTTCCCAACATGGTGCTGCTGCAATAAAAGGGAATTTCCCTGAGGGAGATTCCAGACAGCAGCACAGCACTGAGAGCTCAGCACTGCCAGAGGATTCTGCTGGAATAGGGGGGAAAATTTCCATGCCTCCAGACAAGAGTTGGAGGAGTCCAGCTCAGGACAATGAGAGTAATTTCCTGTTTTTCCAAACGGGATTTCCAAGGAAAGGGAGGAAGGATTGGGATTTCAGAGCCTGGGGGAGGCTGGGGCAGGCAGGTTCCCAAACAGAGAAGGAGCAGGCAGCTCCCTGTGTGGTGGGGTAAGGAGAAATATGAGATAAATTACAGCTAAAGAGGTTCTGCTGAGATGTTTGGAAAATATAAGGATAACACTGAGCCATCCAGGGAAAATTGTGGAGTTTCCCACCACTAAACACCTCTAAGAAGAATTAAACAAATTCTTTGGGCCATTGACCCACATTTTGCACGCTTGTTTTGCACTTTAATTCAGTCCAAGCCTGCAAAGAACAGAAGGTTTCGCTGCTTTTCCAGGGAAAAAGAAATTTTAAAATGTTGGAAAACTCCAACTATGAGCTTTTATTTCCAAGGCAGAGCCGCTCCCTGGAAATCTCCTTCAGGGACCACGTGCTGCTTTATCAGAACCAGCCTCAGCATCACCACCATCTAGGGCCTGAATATTTTAAATTAGCCTTGATTTCAAAACAATACTTAAGAGTGAACTTACCCAGCAATTTCTTGGCGTGCTAACGTGTAATTTGAATGCTCTGCTACAAAATAGACTGAAATAGAAAAAGGAAGTGTTGGGGAAGATGAAACAGGAAAACCTTATAAAGATGACCGCTTAAGTCTTGAGAATGTGAGACCTATAAACGAAATAGAATTGAAAGCAAGTTTTGATATCTAGGATGCCTTAGTTACTGAACAACTGGAAAACAATGCCTTGTTGTTCCAGCTGAAGGTAATCCCCTTTTGGTTAAACAATGCCTTTTTTGTGTCAACTGTCTGAAGGTCAGTACGGACCCTACTATCTCAGCAAGAGGGAGCCGAAGAGTAGATTCTAGGGTGCAAAAGACAACACAGTATTCTCATAGGCTAGATGAAAACACTACACTGTTTGTATCTTGCACTAGCCTGGTTAGTGTAAATCAGAGGATTCAGTAGAGAAGAAGATTTAATGGATTGTAACGGGTTCTTCGCGCCCTTTTTCTCTCTTTG
>VZRX01002496.1:16004-34244 GCA_013398075.1 Notiomystis cincta | reverse complement strand
TCCCATCCCATCCCATCCCAGGGATGGGAATGGAGAGATCTTTCCTGGAGACACAGGTTTGCTGCCACCAGCTAAAGGCTGCTTGAGACTGTGTGTTGAGACACCAACGACACCTCTGGCCCTGCAACAGGTCAGGAGGGCTTTGGACATGAAGGAAAATCCCTACCAGCAGCTCCTGGTGGGAAAGGGGGCTCAGACATGCAGTGGGTCCATTGCCAAGTCTGCAGACAGAACCAAACTGGCCCCTCTTTTCTTGTGCTGGGCAGGGCTGAGAGCTTGGCCCCTTCCCAGGCCTTCCCAGCTGGAGGCAGCTCCCTCTCCAGAAGGAGGGATACTCCTTCCCTCTCTCAGGCATGAAGGGGAGTGGGTATTTATGTCTGGTTTTTCCCTGTTGGTGTTTAATGGGCGTTTTAGCAGCACAAACAGAAAATGCTGCATATTCATCTTCCATGTGTGGGTCTGAGATGGAGAGGAGGGGAAAGGAAAGACGCCTCAGGCTTGTTGCTCCAGTCTCATCCTCAGCAGCGATCTCAAGGATGAAGAATAACTTCATTTCCTGCTCTCATTTTGTATCCTTTCCCTGCTCTTTGTGGCCCTGCTCACCCTGGCACATGGGCAGCTGGCAAACCCCTGTGTGGTTAAAATGCCCAGTAGAGCCCTGAGCCACCCCGGGCTCCCCAGGAGCAGGAGAGAGGTGATAAAACTTGGGCTGCATCTGGAAAGATCAGGATGTGCAATGCATTCCTTGCCAGGGTGTTGGCTGGGCAGAGCAGCAGTGAGGCCTCCAGAGCAGTCCAGGCTGAGAAGGACACGAGGATCAATCACACTGCACCTGCCTGGTTCTCTTTGCTCCGAGGAGAGTTCGTTGGAATGGAAAAACGCAGCCTCGGGATCGTTTAACCCATTCCAGATGCAGCTCACGGTGTGTTGATGTTCGTGCTTGCCCAGCAGGAAGTGTTAATGACTTATTAATGCCAGCCCAGGTTTGCAGACTGTCCTGGCAAAGCTCTGGCTGCAGAAGCTGAACAGAAGCACTGAAAACCAGCAGAGTTTCTGCCACGCAGACTTGTTTCACACAAGCAAACCCCACCAAGAATCATTCTGACTTGCCCTCCAGGAAATAAAAATAGTGAAGGGCCTTTGTGCCACAAGTGGAAAATGGCACATGGATAATTAAAAGTGTTCTTTGGAAGCATCTGGCAATATATTGCAAAGCATTTTAAGGAGAGCAGTAAATGTCATGTTGGATTTTATGCAGGAGAGGACATGCAACCTGCCAGGGGTGTGACTTGCTTTCTTCAACTCAGAGTGACTGCACAGCTTTCCAAAGAGCCATCCCAGCTCCCTGGGCTCCAGCATTGCTCAGGACCAGGATCTGCTTTGTTCATTGCCTTCCTTTGCAGAAGGAAAAACACACAAGAAGCCCTCGGTGCTCACAATGAAATCCCACACAGAAGTTGGTATTTTAGCAGAAACTGGGGGGAAGACACCTTGGGAGCTGCATGGATGCCAGCAAAGAGTATTTCCCACTCAGTGCTGCTGCTCCCAGGGATGTTCAGGCCCTGGAGGGGCTGGGACAGCCTTTCTTGGGGGTTGGTTAATGCAGCCCAGGCTCTGCTCCTCTCCCACCCTTAACATGCTCTTAACACAGCTCCAGGGAGGTGTTTCATCTTGGGCTGGAGTCTCTCAGGACAGGAAGGATCTGCTGCTTCCCCAAGTGATTAATTCCACTTTCTGTTCTTTAACCCAACACCCAGTCCAGGCTGGGCACCACCAGCACTGCAGGGGCTGGGGCTGGACAGGGAAGGGAGCATAGCTGGGAGAGCCTGGGGAAAGAGGAGCCTCTTCCTCAGCCTGGGGAAGAGGAGGCTCTGGGGAGACTTCAGAGCCCTTTTCAGTGCCTGGAGGAGAGCTGGAGAGTGACTGGGGACAAGGGATGGAGGCACAGGACACAGGGAATGGCTTCCCTGGGAAGGGCTGGATGGGATATTGGGAAGGAATTGTTCCCTGAGAGGGTGGGGAGAGGCTGGGCTGGAATTCCCAGAGAAGCTGTGGCTGTCCCTGGATCCCTGGAAGTGTCCCAGGCCAGGCTGGATGGGGCTTTGAGTGGCCTGGGACAGTGGGAGGTGTCCCTGGCATGGCAGGGGTGGCACTGGGTGAGTTCTCAGGTCCTTCAACTCCAACCATTCTGGAATTCTGTAATTCTGGCTCCTGGGCCTCTCTGAGGGCCCTTCTTGCTGTCCCAGCCCCCTGGGCTGCACCTTCCTTCTCCCCTTCCTGCTCTGCAGCTTTCCTTGCTGTTTTTACATTCTGGTTCAACTGGGTTTTAATCCACATAACACAAGAAGCAAAATGTAAAATATTATGATATGATGAATATGATTTTATATTGTAGTTAGCTCTAGGCATTCCCTTCTTATTACATCCTGATTGTTAGAGTTCTTTTATTCCTTTCATAAAGAAAAACATTTAATGTAAAAATAAAAGGAGTTTTGATGATTTGGGTGAATTGCAGTGCTTAAGGCTTTCCTCCACATGTGCTTAAAGATGTGTGTGAACTTTAATGCAAGAGCCTGGGGAGGAAACACCTCATCCAAATGCTGTCAAAGGCAGGAGAAGCTGGATCATGGAGCAGAGAGGAGCAGAGTGGCTTCGGGTGGGGAAAGGAGGGGTCTTTGCCACCCTCACATTTGGGACCAGACTGGAACTGTCTGCCCAGACCAGGACACCCAGAAGGTCCATGGTGATTTGGAATTCTCCTCCAGAATTCCCAGCTGGTACAAAGCAGGCAGTGCTGCTGCTGTGAGCAGCGTTGTGGGAGAGGCTGCTGCACGCCGAGCCTTGCAGCCCAGCTGATCTATCCCCTGGGATAAACCCAACAGGTGGGATGAGCACTGGGGCAGGACTGGGGGCCCTGGGGGCTCCATGGAAGGGTGGATTGATGAGCAGAAGCAGACTGAACTCTTGCACTGCCACCCACTCACCAGGGTCTCCATCAGGCCTCTTCCACTGATTTCTGTGATCAAATTCTGCCCTTGGCACAAACACTTCAGCCAGGAAATGACTTTTTAAGATAGTTTTCCAAACCAAAGCTACTTAGCAGAAAGGGTTCTGGAGTTGAGGGGTTCATGGTGGGAGCCAGCACAGCCAGCTCATGGGGATCACCATCAGTAAATCTCCTGGGATTCCTGCTCTGGACCCTTCCAAGCGTCCCCAGTGCCCCAAGGAACAGCACTGCCAGAAAAGCACTGCAGGAGTTGTGTTCCCATTCTGTGTGGAGCAGGACCTTGCCCTGTGCTGAGGAGAATCCTCTGCTGGGTGTTTGCACCTGGGAGAGGCTGTGCCTTTTCCCCTGGAGCCCAGCCCAGGAGCACCAGAAGGGACCTGTGGCTTCCAGACTTCTGAGAGACCGTCACAGATAATAATCAGCCTGATACAAAGCCAATTACCAACTATTTTTAGAAAGCCTTTGACAGCCTCCCCTCTTCAAACCCAGGGATATTTATTCATTATATTCCAAATCAGCTCCCTACCCTGGGGTTGATGCACATGTCACAGGCACGGAGTGTCAGCAGCTCTGCATTGGCAGTGGCACCGAGCACAGCAGCCCTGTCACAGCATCACTGGCTGGGGGTGGCAGCAGGTCACAGACATCGATAGCAGCGCTGCCTCCAGGGACAATTAAACACTAAATGGGCATCAGGCAGGATGACACCAGCGTGGGGAATATTCAGGTCACTGCAAAGTATTGATGGCAATAAATCCCTGATGCAGCAGGAGCCACCTGGCTGGGAAACAACGTGTCCTGTGCAGGGAGAAGTCAGCTCAGAGCTCAGCTGGGAGGGGGCTGCTGCTCCATGGCTGGAATGGCCATTCCTGGTGCCCTGAGGACGGCCCTGGTTTCTCTCTGCCTGGCAGAGGTGTGAGCAGACAAGGAGGGAGCAGCACTGGAAAATCCAGCAGCTCAGCCTCTGCCTCCCAGCCAGCCCCGCTCCTCAGCCTGCTGAGCCTCATGTCCCTTGGCCAAAGTCCTGGGGAGGGGAGCAGAGCCGTGTGTGACCTCCTCCAAACTAAACCTACTCCTTATTTTTAAAAGCTTTGAGGCCCAGGGCCAAATTCAGAGCTGATGCTCTACATGGCACAAATTTCAGTCTCCCCTTGTCTCTCCCATTCCCCACGTAGAGGCTATTTTAGGCTGGGAGTTAGTTTAACTCACACCTTTCCTTTGGTGCATAAATTACACTTATTTAGATTGCTTTCTGCATCAGCAGCCAGGGGGTAAGAAGTGCTCAGGGAGCTTCAGCAAACCTGAGAGGCTCTGAATCATGTCACCTTCACCAGCAACGCTGAATTTGCCCCTGGCATCCCAGAGATGCAAACATCCTCACTGGAAAGGCCAAGATGGGATATGGATATGGTCAGCACTCCTGTCCTGCTCTTCTGACTGGTGTGAGTGGTCCATGATGTCCTGGCCAGGCTCAGAAAGCCTCTGGGAGTTTGTCCCTGGCTTTGGAGGGGGTAGAGCAGGGGCTCTTGCAGGGCTCCTGCCAAGGGGAGCATGGAGGTGTCACCGAGGCTGCACCATCCCAGCAACATGGGCTCCTCAAATGTCCCTGATGGAAAGGGCTCCCCAGATATCCCTGCTGGAAAGGGCTCCCCAGATATCCCCCCTGGGAAGGGTTCACAAATATCCCCGATGGCAAGGGGAGGGTGGGAGCTGCCCAGGGTGTGAGCCAGGCTGGGACATCTTTCTGCCACAAGAGGAAGTCATTAGATCCCGCAGATGGTACTGAATCATGGCTTTTAAGACAGGACTCCTGTTCAAACAAACTGGAGTTGATTCTAGGCTGACAGCTCCTCCAAAGCCCAGGTGATCTGTGTTCACCTCTTGCAGGAGCAGTTAAAGTGTAGTCAGCTCAGCCTAATTAACGAATTCTGCCCCTCGATGTGCATCTTACCTTAAGCTGAAGGTAAAGCCCAGCTCTAAAGGTCTAACCAGGTCCTTCCCAGGCTAAACCCCACTGTTCAGCCTGGTTAAAGCCCTGAGGGTTTGACCCTGGGATCAGGATTTGCAGCCTACGCTGTGTCTTGTTGGATTNCTGCCTGGCAGAGGTGTGAGCAGACAAGGAGGGAGCAGCACTGGAAAATCCAGCAGCTCAGCCTCTGCCTCCCAGCCAGCCCCGCTCCTCAGCCTGCTGAGCCTCACGTCCCTTGGCCAAAGTCCTGGGGAGGGGAGCAGAGCCGTGTGTGACCTCCTCCAAACTAAACCTACTCCTTATTTTTAAAAGCTTTGAGGCCCAGGGCCAAATTCAGAGCTGATGCTCTACATGGCACAAATTTCAGTCTCCCCTTGTCTCTCCCATTCCCCACGTAGAGGCTATTTTAGGCTGGGAGTTAGTTTAACTCACACCTTTCCTTTGGTGCATAAATTACACTTATTTAGATTGCTTTCTGCATCAGCAGCCAGGGGGTAAGAAGTGCTCAGGGAGCTTCAGCAAACCTGAGAGGCTCTGAATCATGTCACCTTCACCAGCAACGCTGAATTTGCCCCTGGCATCCCAGAGATGCAAACATCCTCACTGGAAAGGCCAAGATGGGATATGGATATGGTCAGCACTCCTGTCCTGCTCTTCTGACTGGTGTGAGTGGTCCATGATGTCCTGGCCAGGCTCAGAAAGCCTCTGGGAGTTTGTCCCTGGCTTTGGAGGGGGTAGAGCAGAGCCCACAAGGCTCTTGCAGGGCTCCTGCCAAGGGGAGCATGGAGGTGTCACCGAGGCTGCACCATCCCAGCAACATGGGCTCCTCAAATATCCCTGATGGAAAGGGCTCCCCAGATATCCCCCCTGGGAAGGGTTCACAAATATCCCCGATGGCAAGGGGAGGGTGGGAGCTGCCCAGGGTGTGAGCCAGGCTGGGACATCTTTCTGCCACAAGAGGAAGTCATTAGATCCCGCAGATGGTACTGAATCATGGCTTTTAAGACAGGACTCCTGTTCAAACAAACTGGAGTTGATTCTAGGCTGACAGCTCCTCCAAAGCCCAGGTGATCTGTGTTCACCTCTTGCAGGAGTAGTTAAAGTGTAGTCAGCTCAGCCTAATTAACGAATTCTGCCCCTCGATGTGCATCTTACCTTAAGCTGAAGGTAAAGCTCAGCTCTAAAGGTCTAACCAGGTCCTTCCCAGGCTAAACCCCACTGTTCAGCCTGGTTAAAGCCCTGAGGGTTTGACCCTGGGATCAGGATTTGCAGCCTACGCTGTGTCTTGTTGGATTCCGAGTGACAATTCCCAGGCACTCCAGTGGACTTTGCATTGAGCCACATTTGCTGCTCTGAGTGCTGCCTTCATTCTCTGCTAAGTGTACCCGAGTTTTAGTGTTTAATATTTAAACATGAAAGTTCTTTTGAGACATTTAAAGCAGAATTATTAACAGCCCCATGTAGAACTGACAGGTTAACAGTGCGACAATTAAAAAGAAAGGTTAAATACATTTTCTTTTCAGACCAACTGCTGTTGCCTAAGACTAATAAATCCACCAGGAGATGGTTTTTAGAGAGTGTGAGGGGCTGTGTGTCAGCTTTTATAGGCTGGAGTTTTTCAGAAATCACCACACTTCTCTTTCCAGGCAGCTACAGGTTTCAGTCTATATTTAGCAGATGCAGCTTCTTCCAAAGAGTTGTGTGAATCAAGCTGGAAAGAAAAAAAATTGGAATATGATAAAAGCCCTACAGGCTGTGGGGCTTTAAACATTCAGGCTCACAGTTTGCTTGGCTTTTCTAATGTACCGTGATTCTCTTTTGTCTCGATGGCTCTGAAAACACAGGGGCTGGGGAGCAGCAGAAATTCTGGCTCTCTGAGGGGTCAGTTCAAGTGCTGAACTCCTCTTTCTCCTTTGGAAAATTGATGTCCCCTGTGGCTGGCAGAACATGGCCTCGGGAAGAGCCAGGGTGACCTTCTGGGGACAGCGAGGCACCAGCGGGGACATCCAGGCTGTGAAATGGCCCCCAGCCCCTCCTGGGTGTTTGTGGGCAAACTTCAGAGCTTTCAGAGAGATGATTTCCATCTCTTTGCCATGTCCAGTCACACAAACGTCCCCTCAGTGTGATTCTCACGTGCCTGTGACTGCTCAGAGAATGTGTGGCTGCAGGAAAAGCAGATTACAGGGTGACCCTCTGACACCCTGAGCGAGGTGGCCCTGGGGGAGCAGGTGACCTCAGGCGGTCTCTGAAGCCCCAGCTGCCCTGTGACTCTGTGGAAGGAAGGGCACGGGATGTTCAGGATAAATCCATCCATGATTTTGGAACGTGAGGCCCAAGGACAGCCTCCAGCTCCCTGCAGAGCCTGGGCACAGCAATTGCTGCAGAGTGGACAGACAGACCAGGGAGGGGGTCTGGCTGTCCCCTTCCCTATTCCCTCCCTCCCAAGCGTTCTCTTCTGGCCCCTCACAGACCCTGCAGGACCCCATCCAGCTCAGCATCACCTTTCCTACAATCTCTCTGTCAGCTTCTCTTCCAAACTCCAGGAGTCCCTCCTTGCCAAGGTTCTTGATGGACATTGGTTTGGACCCAAATTTGCCACCATGAAGGGTCATGTGACTTACAAGTAGAGAGGAATATTTACTCACACTGTGCTTTTAGCGTGTTAAAAAACACTGCCTGGTGTTTTAAATGAGTTCCTGACAGCAGCAGTGGAGGTTCCAGACTATTAGAAGCACATCAGAGGAAGGTATTATAGGATGGCCTCAAGCCATGGTTATAATCAGCCTGGGGTTGATTTATTAAACTCTATAGCAACCCATATACATTGATTAGCCATTCATTAAAATGGCTGTTAATCATGGATTATCCCTTTACACAGATTAAAAAACTTACCTGGGTTACAACCAGCCTGAAAGACAGCAGGAGAAGCCCAGGGTTAAAACTTTGGGGAGAGCACCAGGCTCCCTTCCACGCTCCATCCTCTGAGATTTCCCTCTTCTTACCATCCTTCAGGCCATGGAGTGAGCATGGAGTGAGCGTGGAGAATGACACAACACAGCCAGCTCTGCCCACGGGGTCCCAGCAGTGTGGTCGCCCCACGGTGTGATCAGCATTCCTGGTCAGCCTAGGGCAACCTCGGTGAGCAGCAGCTCTGCAAGGCTCCAAAGGATCCCTGGGCATTAAACCACCTTTGGAGCTGCTGATGTTCAGAACCCGGGAGCAGCAGAGGGTCCCCTTTAATGTCAAATATATATTTGTAAAAGGTCAGTGTGACAGTGTTATAGGGGACCTGGGCATATTCCACTCCTGCCTCAGCTCTGCTCTATCTGTCACCAACACGTGCCGGTGTCAGCTTTTCCACCCTCAGCACATCCCAGAGCTCCAGCCTGCTCTGATCTTCCCTCTTCCCGCATCCCCCATGAATCCACAACCACCAATGTGATGGGAAGGAATTACTGTTGTCATAAAACCAGCTCATTACATCCTTCCAGTCAGAGGCTTTAATGAGCACCGGGGCTGCCTGGTGCTGTGATGCTCCCTCTGAGGCAGCTGCACATGGAATGAGTTCCGTGGTGCCTTTAATTCATTCCGTGCAGGGGAGCAGGCAGTTCCTTCCTGCAGGGCACCAGGGGAGCAGTGGAGCCATTAAGGAACACCTTGGCCTGCTGTAGTGGTGCCTTGGGCATCCTGAAATGGCAGCTGAGGCTCCAGAATGGAGCTGCTGCATATCCAGGGGGTTCAGGGCACCTGGAGAGTCAGGCTAGTTTGGAACACTCCTGGGATGCTCTGATTCAATAGAGGTCAGCACCTTCAGAGAGAGGAGTTTTCCCATCCTAAATCATCACAGAATTATTGGATGGTTGGGTTGGGAGGGACCTCAAAGCCCATCCCATTCCACTCCTGCCATGGCAGGGACACCTCCCACTGTCCCAGGCTGCTCCAAGCCCCATCCAACAAGGATGTTATTTCTCAGTATTCCCCATGGTTTTCACCCAGCTGGTTTATGGCAAACAGACCCTTGAGAACAGTCCAGGAAAGCTTTGGTGATCCTGGAGTTGCTGTGCTGGCATCGGTGCAACTCCAGCTGCTCCGACCTGGCAGGAGCAGGACAAGGGATGTTTCTTTGTCGAGGTGGGCAGAGTGGAGCTGACACAGGCCCACAGGGCTCCCAGTGACTTAATTAAAGTCACTCTGCAAACACATCACCTATCACCCTGGAGGCAGGAACAGGGTGAACCTTAGGAAAAACAGCCCTGCCCTGCAGTGGGGCTTGTTTCTTTGGAGATACCACAGTTTCCAGCCTGGGAAGCATTCCCATGAAATCCCTTCTGGCACTGGATTTTATGGCAGCTTTCTCACCTTGAAGCTCTGGTGATCAGGCTGAGATGCAGCATCATTTCCCACCCCCAGCTGCTCTGGACTCAGCTGTGTAACCCCATTGTCTCCAGCAACACCCAGAGCTTTAACTGGGGTGGGTGTAAGAGTGGGAGGCTGGAAGGGATTTGTGCAGCTGGAAGGGATTTGTGCAGCTGGAAGGTCTTTGCCCACCATTTAGCTGGGAGCAGGAAAGATGGCAAACAAAACATATCTCAGCAATTCCAACCAGTTTGTCCCTGTGGCCACACATGGCAAGGCTTGGCTGCTGTCAGGTGCCTCAGGAGATTTGTCCATGCAGGGACTCTGCAAAATTAATCTGAATTAAGCAAGCCCAAATTTCCAGTGGATTTGCTAAACTGTATTAAGCCCTGGTGTGAGTTATGATAAATGAAATGAAGACGATGTTAATTTTAAGAAGGCTCCCGTGCATGTTTGAGGAACATGTAATCATCATGGATATCTCCCTGGAGGAAAACCAGCTGGGAAGCTGGGGAGCTGGGGGATGAGGGTGCCTGCTGCTCATTCCAAAGTGTGGGAGAAGGATGTGATTTTCCCACCTTGAAAAGCTGTAGGGAAGGCAGAAAGGACAGTGGCTCTGGACACTGGGCCATGCTGGGGTTTAGGGCTGGATTAAGGAGGGGTCTCTTTGAAGCCCCCAAAGCTGAGCCCCCTGGTCTACCCCCAGCACAGCTCTATTGCAGCCTCTGAGGAACAGCAACGCAGGGGATCTGCCATAAGAACTCCCTTCCCAGTCCTAATCCATGTCACTTTAAGTACAGAAGAGAACCAAATCTGACAGCTGGTTGGGTTTACCCCAGCACCAAAATCTCCATGTGAAATGCTCTGGGCTTTTAAGCCCTGTTTATGCCCCAAAGTGAGAGCAGCATTAACTCCCTGAGTGCAGCAAACAACCTGACTGACACAAATGCACTTATGTGGGGAAGAGGAACAAGCTGTGCTACCAGGAACGGCTTTATACCTCCAACTAAATCCACTCTTGCCTTTGTGCTGATACAACTAATCAGCAGTTAATATGCAGTCCCATCAGCACACAGAATAACAAAACCCTGTTTCCCTAAGATCTGCATTTCATGCTTGATTGCAAGCACCGATCAAATCCTTTCCTGCCATTCCAATGGGTTTTGCTAAATTCTCTCCCCTAGTGTGGAGCCTTTGATGACTGGTGAGCTAAAAGCCCACACTCTGGCTTGTTGTTCAGACAAGAAATGCTGATTTGGGGCATTTATGGGCTTTCTCTCCTCTACCTGACCAGTGTTTTCACAGTGTGGCTAAAACCTTAATTGTATGTGAGACTGCTTTCCTCCCCCATCAAATCTGCTTGAAACTGCCAAAGGCTTCAAAAATTATTAAGGTCAGAATGAACATACAGGAACGCTCACACATTCATTCCATCATCATATACACTTAATTTCCTTAGGCAAGCAGGCTAAAAATAGCCCCATGCCCAGAAGAGGTAATTACACCAGTATAAAACTCCGTTGTGCTGGTTCTCGCTGTGGTTTGAAGTGGTGCCCTGACACAGCACACCCCAGCCACTCTCTGCACACCCCACACACCTCCCACAGCCACAGCAGCTCCCACTCAGGACAGGGAAAATGCTGAATTATGAATTCCCCTTGACATGGAGCAGAATCCCACTTCTCTGTGCCAGGATGGGCAGGGATGGCCAAGCCCAGAGGCAGATGGGAAAGGTGTCCTCTTGGATCATGTCCTCGCCCCCAGGACAAAACGCTCCTGTCAGACTGGGTTTGGAAGGCCAAGTGCTATAATGATGACAGACAGTTCCAGATCATCCTCTGCAAAGCCTCATCCCAGAGCTGCCACTCCCTACCAGGCCCGGGAGATTTCCCGAGGGGTTGGCACAGAGCAAACCCAGCAGCAACTCGTGGGCAGGTGGAGCCCCCAGCCCTCCTGCTGCCCTTACACCTCACAGGGCAGGGGCTCTCTGTCCAAACCATGACAATTCCCACCAAAGCTCCAGATTCACCCAGCCTCTCTTTTCAGGGAGAGAAAAATCCTGTGGCAGCTACACCCACATTCATGTGACCACTTGAAAATACATTTGATAACCACAAGCACAGTCTAAGTGTCCCTCTTCCCAATAATTCATACAGAAGGAAGGAATTATAATTATTCCTAAAATTATTTTTAACCAAAGGAAGACCTCTCACTTCTGATTTTGGAGTGTTCAGGCTCCCCCGTGCCTTTTGCCGGGCAATCAGGGGCAACAAGAGGAGTTAACAAGGAGAGTGACACCTTCATTTCACACAACTCAGCTCCAGACAGAAGATTTGGCTTTGCCCAGTGACCCCAGTGAAGTATCTGGAGCCTATCTCCTGTTGAATGGAGTCAGTTCCTCCCCTGCAGGGCTTTGTGTGGACAATCTCTTGGGACCGAGTCCTTCTTGCCAGGCACAAGTGACCTGGAGTGGTAAATTCTCCATCAGGGGCCAAATCACATTTCCCATTTGAAGCTCTCCACACTGGTAATTAGGTTGGCTGTTTGATGCCATTTCCTCTTAGACAGTCCAACAAAGAATAATTAACCCTTTAGGAGAAACTACTCTCCCTTAGCATCTGTCTCCTGGGCACTGCCATTTAAATACATCAGTTGCAGGAGGAATATTTCCAGTTACCTGGATAAAACAGCTTTGGAGTACTTCCTTTTGGCAGGGCACTTTCACCATTCAAATAAAGGAGATCATTAAAAAAATAAACACAAATCTGCCATGTGGCCACGGCTGACATTAAAATTGGACAGGTTGATTATAACCCGTCACAGCCACAAGCCAATGAAATTCCACCGACCAGGGCACGGAGGGACCTGAAGCTCCCTGAGAGGAGCTCCAAGGCCTTTCATCTGAGCTGCTCATTTGATCAGCTGCTGCTGAATTTGCTGAGCTGCAGCAGCAGCAGGCAGGCTCGTTTCCGTCGGGGGAGCCGAGCTGCTGGGAGCTGGCGGGGAAGGGCAGCAGCAGATGGGCCGGGGCCGTTTGCGCTGCCCAGTCGAGCTCCGGCCGTGCCAGGGATGCTCTTTGAGGCTGAGCTTTAACCACCCTTTGCATTTCCTAAGTGCTACGAGTTCAGTGCCTTTGGGGAACCCGGGCCATGGCTGAAAACCCACCATGGAGGAAAAGCTTCCTTAAGCCTCACAGGGAACTATTTAAGGAAGATAAAGCTCCAACTCTGATCTATTCCTAGGAAATTTCCATAAATCATGTTATTTCTGAATCTTTTCCTCTAAGAATGAAGGAGTTTCCTGGTTTCATCTTTTGCCTGGCAAGGGATTTTTTGCAAATCAGCTTTTCAATAGCTGGATCAGTTTATGTGAACTCACAGTTTAATGCAAAGGACGATCCTTGGATTTGTGGGTGCAGTGTGGGCAGCATGTTAAATTCTGAAAAAGCTGGAAGTTGGATCCATCTCAAGGAACCTCAGACCCGCCAAGCCCTGCACACTCCAGATCCTCTTTAGTCAGGAAGATCTTTTCATCCCAAAGTGAATTTAATTCCAATCATGCCATGGCCACCACATCTCTCAGCAGTGATCTCCACAAGAGAACCCAAAACTCCTCCTCCTCCTGCCAGTCAGGAGTGGCTCTGCAGCATCAGTCCCTCTCTTTGTGATCTCCTGGAAGTGCTGTGGATCTGAGATGGTTCCCTCACGCCTTTCCCAGTGTCCCTCACGTTCCCCTCTCAATGTTTGGGAGCAACAATTTATGCACAGAAGGCAAGAACTAATTAGGATGCCTCTTGCTTTCTGAGGGGGAGCAGAAACCAGAGCAAATGACGTACCAGCAAAAATGGGGTCAGCTCAGATCAAACTCCCTTCCCATTTATTTTTGGTCTTTAGCATTAAATTTACCATACATATTAGAAACAAATTTTAATTTTCCACAGCATTGGGCAATATCTTCTCCTTAAAGCCTGGCAGAACATTCATTAGCATCCTCTCCCTCCAGTTCAGTGTGAGTTTCCTCATTTGCACATAAATGTGAACTTTGCTGCCTGGACAAACTTGTCTGAATGACATCAGAGTTCTGTATCAACAGTCAGCTCACACCTCCCCAGGAACACACTCCTGCACCTGCCCTCCACTCTGCTGCTTTGAAGAAATAATTCCCAAAAGCTCTGGGGAAAAGATGCTGCTGGGAACACCAGTATGGAGAGAGAGAACTGTGTGTATCAGTTGGACTTCCTGTCTAATTAAAGCAGATTTCCCACCTTAAAGTCAGGCTTTAGAGTTAAGCCCATGACATGAAAAGGTATTTCCAGAGGGCAATTAATCCCCCTGGGCAGCTGCTGGGAGCAGGAAGGGTAGCCAGTGGTGAGGGATCTCTGAGGAGCCAACAGTGCTCAACAACCTGCTCCTTCCCAAACTGCCCAGAATCCCCTCTGAGCCAGTGAGACCCCAAAAATCCCAGGAATAACCCCAAATCTCATTCCCATGGATTTCAGAAGCATTCATCTTACCCAGCTTCGGGTGTTTTTAAGGCAGAGGACAGCAACATTCCCAGGATGTGATTCCTGAGAGCAGCTTTAGGGATAATCCACACCTTGAAGTTCTGCTTCCTCTCCAAGGAGAGGACTCTCACCTCCTATGGGACACTGATACAGGATTAATTGCATGCTCATCCCCCCACAAACTGCTGCATTTTTAATAAATCAATATTGCCCTGTGTATCCTGCACCTGGAAGAGGAGAATTGGGCCATAGAGAGGTACTTCCCATCTGCACCAGGGAGATAATGGCACTTCCCTGTCCCCAGCCCCCCAAGGGCAGGACCCCACAGAGAGAGAGGGTGCCATGGGAATCAGGTGCTATCTCAGCTCACTGAGAGATAAGGGGCTACAAAGCACTAATGGCATTTCAGCTACCAATCCCTGGCCTGGTGGGCAGACCCAGCAGTGTGAGGTGAAAGCTGCCTCTCAGGTCAGGGAACCCTTGGCTCCAAGCCCCTTCACAGGCGTTTGTTCCTCTGCTCTAATGCCACCATGGGCAACAACCCCGCAGCATGAGGGGACAGCTGTGACACCGAGGGTGGCTGTCCCAGGAGACTCAAACAGCCTGACATTTACAATCTGTTGACCCTCTCAACAGCATCCAAATGTTCCTGCTCTGGACTCCAGCAAGGCAAACAGGAAAACAGCAGCAGTTTCTTACCTGGAGCTGCCAGGGTGCAAAGTCTTTCCCAGTGGATCACAACAATCTCCACCAACAGGGACCTGCCTGGGCAGGAAAAAGCTCAGTGTCAGCAGCTCTTATCCTAATTTCCAAGCCTCCTGTACATAAGTAAAGAGTGAAAAGAGGTCTCGGTATTGGGATTCTTCCCTTGTAGAAGCGAGCCTGGAACACAGAGGAATTATTAAAGGGCTCAGTGGTGCTGCAGATATGGGGAGAGAGTAGCCTGGGAGGAGATGGGAGATAGGAGATAGATGAGATAAGCAGCCCTGTGCAGACCTGATGGATAGAGAGGGAGTGTGGTTGCCTTTCCTACCTAACTCTTTTAAGTATTGACCTGGAAGCATTCTTGGATCTGTATCAGTGAGCTCTGATTTATGCTCCCATCTCTGGCTGCCTGTGTTCTCTTCCCAGTGGAAAATCAAAGGCCTTGTACCTACAAATGCCCATTTTCCACCTGGCCAGCGCTCTGCCGAGGGTGAGCCCCGCTGCCTCCAGCCGTGCACAGATGTGCAGGGGCTCTCCGCCCTCAGTGTGGGATGGTGCCATGGCACAGTGGTGGGGGACAAGCACAGAGCACTCTTGAGGCCCTAAAAGGAACATTTTGAAAAGTTTTCTTCGCCCACTGTCCTTTGATGTGTCTCTGGTTCAGTCCAAGGAATGCAGTTTAACTTCCCTGATGTGCCATTTCTGCAGGCCTCTTTGAACTTGAGGAACCGAGTTTTTCTCACCATTTCCAGGCCAGGTTTAATGACTGCAGAAAGCGGCACAGCCGTGGCACTCCAGGCACAGGGCCCCCTGTCTGAGGGGCTGTCAGGGGCCAATAAAAGCACACGTGGCAAAGACAGGTCACAAGTCACCTGTGCAGTAAATAAAGTGCCTGCTGCTCTCAGCACTGATTTCCCCTCACTGTGCTCCAAGTACTTCCATGAAGAGAAATGCTCTCATATCTGCAGGGAGGGGATGGAGAGAACAAAACTGTTCCCTGAAGATAAAGGGTGCAATCTTCTATTTTATTTTCCACTTTCCACATCAATGATGAGAAGTTCTCCTCCAGAGACAGCCAGCAACATGCTCCCCTCTACCCCTCCCCAGTCAACAGCACAAAGTACCCCTGGATGTGGAGATGCGAAGCTCCAGGAAGATCAGAGCTGGGGCAGGAGGGGAAGCAGGGCCAAGGCAGAGCCTGAGGCCATGGACAGGAGTTACACCAAGGTCAGGCCTTGAAGCTGTGTCTACAAAAGCCAACAGAGGCAGAGCAGCTCTGTTAAGATTCCTCAAAGGAAAAAAAGAAAAGAAAAAAAAAACCACAGAGAAAAGAAAAGAAGATGACACAAAAATCCAGGCAGAAGCTGTCACACAAGAGAATGCTTCTTTTTAAGCCAAAAATAAATAATATATAAATAAGGCTTCCTGCTGCTTGCACATACTAGAGTTGATCAGAAGCTCAAATACCTCAAGGAAATGAGCTTTGTTCACTTGATTTCTTCCTCTGACTGCTCCTTTTATCCCTGTTTTCCCCTTTTACACCAGCTCTCAGTGTGCTGTGACATTGTGCCCTTCTGAACAAAAAGCTCCCCCTCCAGCTGGACCAGCACTGACTCAGCTGTTGCTCATATTTCTCCTAAGCCATGGTTTAGGAGACAAAATGTTCAATTTGCCTTCAGTTTTGGGATCACGGGAGGTCAGGAAGCAGGGTGAGGGTGTGACAGGCTGCACCAAGGTCCTTCGGGGACTCCGCTACCTCCAGGGACCAAGGTCCTTCCCCACAGGTGAAGATCCATGCCCTTGGAGCTGCTCCAGGGCTGGAACCTTCTGCTCTGGAGCCAGGCTGGGAGAGCTGGGGGTTCTCCCCTGGAGCAGAGAAGGCTCCAGGGAGAGCTCAGAGCCCCTGGCAGGGCCTGAAGGGGCTCCAGGAGAGCTGGAGAGGGACTGGGGACAAGGGCAAAACTGGGACCTGCCTCTATGTTTCTGCAAGAGTCACTTTGGGCTTCACAGCCTCTCCTTGGTCTTCTTTTGCCCCCCAGTTGCTGTTTTTCAGCAGGATGGGGCTCAAAGCTTGTGATACATCATGAACAGCCTCATGCTAAATGCCAGGAAATTCTGCAGCAAAAGCAGGCAATCACTCTGGGCAGCTTAATCTTTGACTGCTTAAATTAAGGTCTTTTACAAGGGCTTTATTTTCAAGGAAAGAGCGATCAGCTTGTCCTGAAAATGAGATTCTTTTAAAGTGTTTCATCTGCATTACCCACGTTTGACAAATTTGACATGATGGAAGCCCTGGTGGAGGATGTACTTAGAGGGCTTGGTGTAAATTCCGGGCAGGGAATGGATCTGTGTTCTCAGGGAATGGATCTGCAGCTTACTCCAACTCAGTTACTGCCAAAGCCCCACCTCTGCTGCTTCCCACAAGCAAATAAATCCTGAATTTGTTGCTACATTCCCATTCCTGCATATTTTTTTTGCAATTAAGTGCTGCTTTATTTTATGGCTGTGTCTGTGCCTTGGTGTAAAATACCTCATCCCAAAGCAGGAGTGAGGACTTCACTCACATCCCTGGGAGCCACCAACCAGCCCAGGAGGTGTCACACCAGTCATACCAGTATGGCATCACCTGGGGCTCATTAACCATGAAAGTGGCTCCTCCTTTTATCCAGGGCAGGGGAAATTTGATGTCTTCATGTTCAGTGAGGAAGTGACAAAAATAATAACAGTGCCCTTGGTGAATAACAATGATGGACACCCCCAAACAGCCCACTGGGAGACACCAGCCAGGTGGAAAATGCAAGGAACGAGGATTTTACATATTCCAATTTGTTCTGCGCTTTTTCTCTGCTTAATAAGGGAGAGAAAGTGCTCAGTGTATGGAATGGAAAAGAGAAATCAGATAGCAACAGGGCCTTTCCCAGTGGGCAGCACTGTGCTGGATGGAGCTCCTGGTGTCCCAGCAGGAATGGTCACCAGTTATGAAACTAAACAATGAACAGTGGTGGTTCCACCATCTTTCACTTTCAGGCAGTTGGCTGCCATTTAAATAATGAGAATCTTAAATTTTAGCTTGATTTGGACTGGGCTTCCTTGTATTTAATTCTAGCAAAGAGATGCAGGACCAGGGCTCAGAGTAGCCTGGTCTAGAGGAAGTTCCCTGCCCATGGCAGGGGTCGGAATGAGATGGGATTTAAGGTCCCTTCAATCCAAATTATTCCATGATTCTCTGACCTTCTTGGGCTAAGCTTAAGCACAGGGACATTGATTGCTCTAGAGGAGAGCTGGGACTGCTCCTAAACAGTCACAACCAGGCCCCTTACTGCACCCTGGGTCCATAAATTATCTGTGTCCTTTTTCTTTCTTCTCTTTTCTTGCTCTTTTCCTCCTGAATTAAATAAAAGCTGTGACAACAAGCTCAGACTGTTGGTAACATTAATTACACCTGGATGGGGGTAGAGCTCCTTTGTCACACAGCATTTGACACAAATCCCTGGCACTCCAAACCTCAAAGTGTCCTCAGGAAAGGCTGATCCAGAGGGAGAATGAAAAAGGATGGTGGAGAGGAGAGGTGGAAGTGGAGGTGAAGAAGGAGGAAGGAACAAGTCAGGAGGCCCAAATTTTGTGCTTCTGCCAGTCCCACCACATTCTCCCAGTCCCACCACGTTCTCACAGCTCCACCACGTTCTCCCAGTCCCACCA
>VZRX01002496.1:0-15983 GCA_013398075.1 Notiomystis cincta | reverse complement strand
CCCATCAGGTTCTCCCAGTCTCACCACGTTCTCACAGTCCCACCACGTTCTCCCAGTCCCACCACGTTCTCCCAGTCCCATCAGGTTCTCCCAGTCCCACCATGTTTTGCCATTCTCACCACACCCTCCCAGTCCCATCAGGTTCTCCTAATCCTACCACACTCTCCCAGACCCATCATGTTCTCCCAGTCCCATCAAGTTCTCCCAATCCCACCACGTTCTCCCAATCCCACCACATTCTCCCAATCCCACCACGTTCTCCCAATCCCACCACATTCTCCCAATCCCACCATGTTCTCCCAATCCCATCAGGTTCTCCCAGTCCCATCATGTTCTCCCAATCCCACCACATTCTCCCAGTCTCACCATGTTCTCCCAGTCCCATCGTGTTCTCCCAGTCCCATCATGGAGCTGAGTTATTGCCATGCTCCCACCCCCGGTAGGGTGTTCCCAACCTGCTCCTGGCCTCCAGGAAGCCCATGCAGGTGCTGAGTGCCCTGATCCCCGGGCAGGGTGAGGGCCACAAGGAACCTTTCCCTGTGCAGAAGTGGAGAATTGCAGCAGATCACTGCAGAGCAGAGAGGATGGCAGGAGAGCAGCAGGAGCAGAGCGCTGCCAAATCCTGCTCCCCGTGGACAGGGCCAGGAAGGGGGAGTCCATCACTTCAGCCTGATGGAGCACCATCAGCGCTCCTCAATGAGGCACTCAATGGAAAGAACATTTATCCCGCTCAGAGTGGTGACAGCTCTTCACACACAAACGTCACACAGCATTTCCCTCCTGGCTGGGCTGGGCCGGAGCTACCAGCCCCTGGAACACTGGGAATGCAGGGCAGGAAGGAACAAGCAGGGAAAATTCAGACCTGGGAAAGACAGGCAGGACTGGGGGACACGGGCAGAGTCACCAAAGCAGCATGAGGTGGCTTGGGCCATGTCCTTAACTTGTGGTGTCTGTGTTTAAGCAAAAAAACAGCAATGGAGTGGTCACCCTGCAGGACTGAAGAGGATTTTAAATGCAGGAATCAGAAATATCCACAAGCTCTGCTTTTCCATATAATTTTCGGAATTTGGCCCCTGACTCTTGCTCTGTGCAACACCTGTGGCTGACAGTTCTTAATAGCAGCCTTCTCATGCCTCCGTCGGAATCTTGGGATGCAGCAGTGGGAATGTCCCATCCACCTGCAGTGCTGCTGGAGATGGTTGGAATACAGCTCCATGTGAACTCACAGCAGCTGGAAAACATCCCCTTACAACACAGGCTGCCACTCAAAAAAAGGCTTAAATACCTTATTTGCAAATACAAAGAACAGGAAGAAAAAACTCCCAGCTGGAGGGAAGCAGCTACAAGATAAGAGATGTGTGTCCATTCTGACAATTCCTGCATGGAAACAATTGTTTTAATGAAATAAATCAGAGAAACACAGAATGGGCTGGGTTGAAAGAGCTCTTTGCAGAGCCACACAGCCTTCTTCCCACAAACCCAGCAGGTTTTTGCTCCCGCTTGCAAGTCCCTTCCTGCAGGAAACACTGCAGACCTCCAGCACCTCTCCCTTGTCAGCATCCTGCCCCAGGCTGGGAGCAAGGACTGACACCAGCAGAAAATGTGGATCCCATCTCCTCAGCGTGCTGGAGAGGGAGGGAGGCATGAGGGAGTCGTGCCTGGTGGCCCAGGGAGGAGCTGGTGGGAAGACAGCAGTTTTCACACAAACCCGCAGGGGGTTTATTTGCCTCCACTGAAATCCAGAGTGTAATTAACTGATCTCCGATAACATTTGCCTTGTCAGGATAGAATTCAGATTTTATCTTGTCTGACAGCAGCATTTATGGTGTTAATGCTGGGAATGAAAGGGAGACACAGTAATTGTGCAAACCCTATTTAATTTGAGGATTCTGTTATCTTGTCACCAGGGCTGAGATTTCACTAATAGATTTTGACTCTGGCAAAATTATATGCTCAAATAGATGGGATTTTAACAGACAATATCCCATTGATATTTCTGTGAGGATACAGTGGCTGCACTGAGTGTTTAGAGACATGGCTTTGCTTCGGGAAATTGTGGGAGTAAAAGGTTCGGAGAAGAGCTGGATTATCCCAGGGTGGGAGCAGAGGGTCCTCAAAGCTGGCAGGACACAGAATCCTCCTGTAAAGTCTCCAAGGCACCAGCTGTGACTTGGTCACTCCAGTCAGAGTCCCCACCCTAGTGTGACCAGAGCAGGAAGGACAGACCCTGGTGTGCTCCAGGCTGGGTCTATAAACAAAGGTATTTCCCTGGAAGAACAAATACCCACAGAATTTTCAATACCCTTCCCAGCTAATGGATGATCAATTATTTCTATTTATGGCAAAACCATAAACTCCAGACTCCAGGAACCCGTTGTATCTCCATCAAGATTATTGATCATCCTGCAGCGTGCTAACAACTGTTCCTGGGAGATCCTCTCCCTTCAGCCCAGCCTGTTTCCAGCACAAATCCTGCAGAAACCCACGATTGTGCATGTTGGGTTTGCATGTGAATGTGTGAGGCTTTGGAAGACCCTGCTTGCACTTGAAAGACATTTGCCTGGAAAGCAAAGTGGTGATAAAGCCGCCTGTGCCCACTATCAGGCAGGAGCACGGAGCAGGTGTGTGCTTCACAACACCAGAGCGCTCGGCTCCAATAGCATAATCCAGCCATGCTGGATTTACCCAACATTTTTATCTGCCTCGCTGCTTTTCCCCCCCTTCCTCTGTGTAAGATAAGAGAAACATTAAAAAAAAATAAATAAAATTCTGAAACAGCCTTGTTAGTAGATATTGGAGGAGGGTTATCACTTCTACTTCTTTATTTATTTATTTATAGCTGGTTAATTCTTATCGATGATGCCAGCTGTCAGCAAGACAAATGTGACACCCCATTAACACCTGATTCCCTGGGAACGCTGCACGGATGAGCGATGATGTTTTGGTGAGGCACCCGCTGGGTTTGACTCCGGGCCCCGAGGTCCTGGGTATCTTCCTTCCCCAGGAGCATCCCAAAGCGGGGGCGCCGAGGGACCGGCCCTGCCCTCGCTTCCCTCCCTCCCTGCCTCCCGTTTCCCCTCGGGATGCGAGAGAACATCGTGTGCTGTCTGCACATCCTGTGGGGAATTTGTGCCTCCTGGAGAGTTTTAAATAGCCTTGGGCACTGCAGTTATTTCCTTTATTTCTCTGAGGAAATCAGGTTCAGGGTGGGATCCGAATCAGGTTCAGCAGCCAGAGCTGGTGAAGGAAGGAGCAGTGATAGCACAGAGAGCTCAGATTAGAGGAGCTTCCATTTCCCTTGGAAACACATCAACAGGGTGTCACAACATCCTGATCAAAACACATAAAACATTGACTGAAAGCCAAGAAGCTTTTGTTTTCCTGATGAAATATTGAAATTTGCAGCAGGAAGCAGGCAGAACTCATGGGGGGAAAAAAGATAAAAATCATTCTGCCAAAAGCTTAACAAATTCCATCCTTGGTAGGGAAATCTCCTGACCACATTCCCACCTCCCTCAGAATCCTAAAATGGTTT
This sequence comes from Notiomystis cincta, assembly GCA_013398075.1. NCBI lineage: Eukaryota > Metazoa > Chordata > Aves > Passeriformes > Notiomystidae > Notiomystis > Notiomystis cincta. The sequence continues at coordinate 12,448 of VZRX01002496.1, read as the reverse complement.
GGGCAGGAACCTTAAAGACCATCTTGTTCCAACACAGGGACAACTTCCACTGTCCCAGGCTGCTCCAAGCTGCATCCATCCCAGCCTTGGACACTTCCAGGGGTCCAAGGGTAGCCACAGCTTCTCTGGGCACAACTTCTCCTCAGTACAAGTTCTAAACTTCCATTGCCCCATGTGCTCAAGTGCCACGTCCGCAAGCTTTGTAAACCCCTCCAGGGATGGTGACTCCATCACTGCCCTGGGGAGCTGTGTCAGAGCTTGACAACCCCTTTCCATGAAGAAATGTCTCCAAACATCCAGTCTAAACCTGCCCTGGTGCATCTTGGGGATGTTTCCTCTTATCCCATCACTTCTTACTAGGGAATAAAATCCTTTCTTTGGGGAAGAAAAGCCTGTTTGTTAAGAAAGTTCCTTCTAATTCCATTGAGACAAAACTTAAACTCCCAGGAAGATCTGTTTTGCTCCATCTTGCTTGCTTTTTACCAGTTCTCTCTCTAATGGAGTTACTGAGATACTTTTGAAAGTAGAGAGTCTTATCTTAACCTCTGCTCTCTTTTTGGAAATGATTTAGTGGTGCTCTTATCTGGGCAGAATTAAAGGCCTTACAAGGTGTTTGTACTCTGCTATCCCTCCTCCTCACCCCTCCAAAAATGCTATGGACTTTAAATAAGTATATTAAAAAAAAAAANAAAAAAAAGGAAAAATAAAAGAGCTAATGGCAAAATATTGTTCTTTTGTGAAGGAGGATCAGAAAGCAAACAAACCCTCCATGGGTGGCTGGCAGAGAAATGAGGAAGGAAACAAAAGCTGCTCCCGGGGCAGATCTGCTGGGAAGCCTGTGAAACCCCTGCACTGCAGATTAGCTGTGTTTGGTTTGTGCTCAGCTCTGTCTCACCACTGGCCAGGGTGGACGAGGCTTTGCTCTGTGCACAGAGCTCTCTGCATGGCTGGGCTCTTGTTTCCCCAAGCCCTTCCAGTGGGATGCCTCTGTTTGGGACCTTTCCATGGAGGGTTTTTACTGCATGGCTCTGTTGCCTCGGCGATAAACCCGACAGCAAGACTGAGTTTAGGACCTGAACCTCCTCCCAGTGGTGTTTTTGTGCCTTATCTGATGGGTCAGCTCTGTTATTGCAGGGACTGCAGCTGAGAAAGACAACCAGGGGACATGGAGGCACTGCTGGCCCTGCTCATGTTCCCACCACTCCCAGTTCTGCAGGAACACTGGATTTGTGGGGCTAAAGAGCCCTGTGCTCCTCATCCAGCCCTCACCTACAGGGTCAGCTCAGGCACGTTTCCTCTCTCCATTCCTTCCAGTTCCACTGGGACAAAACCTGTGCTTCTGCCAGGCCTGATGCCCTCCTGGCTCCAGGGAGAGCCCTGAGCTCGATGAGGGGTGTGGAGCACAAATCCCTCGAGGAGCTCACGGGTCACTGCTCAGTCCCTTGAACCAGGCTCAGCTTGCAGCAGAACAGATTTTGTGTGAATTGAGGCTTTGTTTCCCATGACAGGAATGCTCTCAACCTGCCTCCCACTCCTCTTGGAACAGCAGAGCCAGGACAAGTAGAGGTTTTGTTCTTCCAGGTGGAAAAGCAACGGAGTTAATCCCACACATCTGCCAAATATTTACTGGATGAGATTAAGGGAGAGGGGCTGAGTGTGAGCGTCCTGCACCCACAGCCCAGCAGTACCCACTGCTTCACCCTAAATCCTCCCCATTTGCCCTCTCTCTTTCCTCACAACTCCTTGCTGGGAGCATCAGTTTTGTAGAACGCAGAGGAGAGTTGTGATCACTGGCAGAGGAGTCACCACCGGTTGTTTAATAAATGCTGATGGGAGGGGAATTTCACCTTGAGAGCTGCCCTGGTCGGGGCAGTCACGGATGTGCGGAACGTGTGAGAGGGTCGGGACAGTTGGACACCAGATGTGGGCAGGTGCTTGATGGGGTCGTTAGTGGGAGCACTGGAGTGGGCAGTGCTTGGGGGAATTCATGAAATCGTTCAGCCCTAGCAGCAGGAAGAGAGGAGAGGGAAGGGCTGATGTGAGATTTGGGAAGAAATGAGGATTTAATGAGGTGCAAAGAGGCCACAATGGAGGTTTCTGCTCTAATGGGGAGAACACGGGGTGGGAGAAGGAGTCAGGACCCCTCCAGGCCCAGAGGGTACTAAGCGAGATTTGAGGCAGAGCTGAAATTCTGGGGGGCAGCAGGGAGGTGCCTCTGGGGCACTGCACTGGAGCAGAACTCCAGAGAACTGAAAGAAAAGGGGGGAAAAGGCCACATTGAGAGCAGGCAGAACCTATTGGATTAATGTGATCAAATCTGCTTCTACTCGGGATGACTGAGCAAGGCTCCGGCGTGGACGGTGAATTACTGGGTTTTCAAAGAACACATCTTCCCAGGGACAAAGGTGTGAAGCTTTTTCCTTGAACAGTCCCAGCAATCTGAGTGATGACGAAAAGACAAAGGGCACAAGTCCAGGTGGTAAATCAGACTGGAGAGTGCAGCACAGTGCTGCAGCCCTGCCCTCCCTTTCCCTCATTAAGCACTTTTATAGCCCAGGCTGGGGACAGATGAATTTGCTTTTAAACTTTCCTTCCCCCTCCGTGGTGGCGCTTTCCACCTTCTGCTTCTTTGAATCAGGACATGCAGAATTGCCACAGGAAAATAAAATAAAATGTCATCTTTTTTATTTAATATTTAACTGCTGCTTAGACTCCTCCAAGAAAAGACCCTGATATTACAGTTTGGATTGAATTATGCCTGAAAGTTATATATTGCTGGTGCTCCATTATTCATTAATCGTAGCTTTTCCTGTCAAGATCAACATGTACTTCTCAGCTGGTGCCTTGCCTCTGCAATGCCTCAGATAGGGAGGGAATGTAAAAAGATGCCTCTTAATTGTTTGGGGATTTCAGACACAGCTTTTAAAATGTCAGTGTTGGTTCCTGAACGATGGCATCCTTCTCCCTGTGAGCTCTGGATTGCCAACAGATGTTAACAGCCCCCAGCTGCACCAGCTCCTTTAGGAACTGGAGAGGGAATAAACAGCATCAGGGTACAGGCAGTGAGGTCTGGGGATGAATTCTGTCCTGGGGGGCAGGGACAAAGCCCACACTCAGGGACTCGGTGCAACCTGAGCACCACTCGCTATGCCAAGGCTTGAAGAGGTGCTGGACTTTCAAAGAGTGGTGGAGCTGCCAGCAGACAGGGAACTTCAGGGGGAAGGAAATAAATTTGGGGAATATTCTGGCCTGCAGCTCAAGGTGAGCATTCCTGGGTCAAATCCTGCCTCTCCAACAGACCTCACCCAGGTCTGAGGGCACCTCTACAGTTCAGCTCTGGTGGATGAAGGTCAAGTCACTGTTCCATGGGACGGGGCCCTGCTCTCCTGGAGGTGCTGAACACACCCACCTGCCCTTGGGAAGCAGGGAATGAATCCCTTGGTTTGCTTTGCTTGTGGGCACAGTTTTTGCTTCCCCTATTAAACTGAATTTATCTCCATCTGTGAGCTCTCCAGAGTTTACCCTCCTGATTCTCTCCCTGATCCCACTGTGGAAAGTGAGCGAGGAGCTGTGAGGGGCTGTGAGGGGCTGGGTCTGGCTGGAAACCACAACGTTTCTGCAAGCAGGACCTTCCTCGGGACATGAGGTAGTGCGGTGAGGAAGGAAAATCCACAGGTTTCAGCAGAGCTGGAGTGAGTTAATGACTTGTACTGAGGAGAAATTGTACCCAGAGAAGCTGTGGCTGCCCCTGGATCCCTGGAAGTGTCCAAGGCCAGGCTGGACGGGGCTTGGAGCAGCCTGGGACAGTGGAAGGTGTCCCTGCCCACGGCAGGGGATGGAATGAGGTCCCTTCCAACCCAAAGCATCCCATGGTTCTATGAAGAACACATGGAACAATCCCATGACAGTCCCCAGAGGCACCCTGGGGTCTAGGTGAGCAGGGTGGGCACCCTCAGGGCACAGAGTGCTGTGCCTGGCTGGGAACAGAGTCTGCCTTGGAAGGAGTCCTGCTGGGAGCTTGTTCCCATGGCCATGGTGCTGCCAGATCTGCCCTGCACCATCCTCTGCCCCTCTGTGCTGTCCCTGTCCCCATCCCTGTCCCTGTCCCCATCCCTGTCCCTGTCCATGTCTCTTTCCCTGTCCCTGTCCCCTTCCCCATACCTGCCTCTGCTGGCACCAACAGGAGGGTACAGTTCAGCTGTGCCCCCTCCCCAAGGGAAAGCCCAATGTCCCCAAATGTCCCTGGGACACTGGGGGGGTTTCCACAGTCACTGACCATGTTTATTATCAGGCAGCCAGGAATCCAGGATGCAGTGCTGGAGTAACTGCTCCCCTCACTTGTCCTTCAGTTTAATGGGATACAGGCTTAAATCACAGATCTGATACTGCACATGGGCTCTGGCTATATTTTTTTTATAAAGAACATTTGCTCTGATTTATCGAGCCCTGGGTTTTGAATTAGTCTAGCTTGAAAACTGAATCAAATCTTTCCATCAAGTCTGTTTTTTTGCATTATGAATGGCTTAGCTGTTTAGTAATGGAATGCCAATCAGCCATTGCTGCTCTCCATGGGCAATGCTGAGAGGATCATTTCGGAACATAGACCCTGTGATTACCTGAAATGAACTGTAAAATTGTGTTTTGTTTAAAGCTTTCTCTTCTGCTGGGAGGTTCCTGAGCAGCTTGTGGAGTCACCTCGCCAGTGGCATGACAGGGGTTAAAGCAGGAGGGGAACCAAGGGAGGAGGCATTCCTGGAGTTTGGGCCAGAGTTTCCTCCTGTGTGGAACCAGGGGATCTTTTCCTAAGCCACAGGGATGTCCTAGGACCTCGGCCCAGATCAGATCTCTGGCCTGCACACTCGCAAAGTGGGATCATGGCTTTTTCCAGCTTTTGGAGCAGCCTGTTCTCCCTGCTGGGGGAAGGAAAACTGTGCAGAAACAGCACTCCTGGCACAGAGGCTGCTGGAGCCATGGATCCAGCCACGAGCCTGGACCCCCTCATAAATCTCAGCTGTTCTTGGAGCTGCTCTTGGCTTTGCAGGCAGGAAAAGGTACAGCACAGCCCCGAATTTTGCACAGATGCTGTGCTGGGAACATGGCCCCACACTGGCCTGGGGCAGCTCCTGGCACAGCTGGAGATCCCTGGGGACAAGTAGGAGTTAGAGGACAAAGAAAACCCTGGAATTCTTGGTTCCTACTCCCCCCAGCATCTCAAAGCCTGGCCTGACACAGAACAGCCTCCCATGGACACGGGGCTGACCCAGGACACTCAGCCAACACTTTGTGCCCCAGGCTCAGACCCCCTGAGCTCCCAGAGCTGCTGCAGCCCCACCAGAGCATAGAGAGGAGAAATACTTAAAAATCTTCTGAGTCAGCCGGGCTGACCCTCACCAGCAAAGCCCTCTCTCCTTCCAGAGGAATTTGTCGTGACTCAGCTTTAATGAACCCTCCTCCAAGGAAGGCCCTCGACACCAAGGTGACAGAGCTCCCCACCTTCAGCTCATATTTTTACTTTGTCACATACACAGGAGCATAAAAAATAAGCTGTTTTTCAATCAAACAACCCAAGGTTGTCCAAATCTTTCATATTCAACCCGAGTGAATTATTCAGTGAATTATTTTGCTGTATTTAATGAGTTCCAGTTTGATTTGACTGCATGTAAGTTTACAAACACTCTCTGTCTGCTCCCATCCATCTCAATATGAGAGATTTGCTGAGATATTCCTTTAAAGTCATGTTTAATGGCTTTGGGTTAGGTTTCATTAATACAGGAATGATTTTACTAAAGAGCTCACACGCTAAACCCACTCTGCAGAATACATCAGCAAAAACACTTTAAATGGGCTGAAATAAATAACTTTCTGGAGCTTTCATATGCAGCTCCAGAACTTCTAAGCTGAGATATACTCGAACAGTTACATCAAATCCTTGTTTTGTACAGAAAACTGATGCAATTCCACGTGAGATCACGTCAGGCCAGGCTCAGGGGCACAGTTCCAGGCTGGCAGTGGGGAGAAAGGGGCCCTGTCTCATCTCAGCTGTCTCATGTAAATCTGGGTGTTTTGGTTGCTGCCTTGACCCCCTTTTCCAGCCTCCCTGCGTGGGTTTTGCCCAGTGCAGCAGAGTCTCCCCTCCACACCCCTTCACACACACACCCAAACAGGAATTCAGAAAAATCAGGTGGAACAAAACAGTATTAACATGAGTATCAGACTCCAAATTGGCTGTTTGCTACAGCTTTGAGTCTCATGGGGGCTGTGAGTTCTGGTTGAGGCTTTTGCTGCCATTAAATCTCATTTTCCTCCCCCATCCTGTGCCACTGCTCCAACATCTGATGGAGCTTCACTTAGGTCACCTCTGGGGACTTTCTCCTCTGCTCAGTTCCTACTGACAGAAGATGGCAGAAGCATCGTGAACCTCAATTCCTCTGTTAAATTTGCTGGAAAATAACTAAAACATTCAAAGATGATAGAGGCGGGAGAAAGCAGAGATCCACACCCCACACTCCCAGCGTGGAGTTTCTTTAGAGCTCAGTTTCCTTTGGAAAATGGACAAAACACCTGCAGGAAGTTTTCAATTTACAATTTGTGTGCAGGGTCTCACCAGGAAGGTGTGCCAGTGGTCAGTGAGAAGCACAGCAGAGAGTGGGGCTGCCCTTGCCTCAGTTTCCCTGCTGGAAAGCTGCGCTGAAGGTTCCAAACTCTTTTTATTTTACTTCCCTTTGAGGCTGACACATGAAGAGCTCCCCACAAGCAAAACACTCACTATGAAGTGGCGGATTCTGTAGCTGGGAACAACACGTGTCTGATTGTGCCAGTGCCAGGAGATTGCCTTCCATGAGGGAGTGTGTCCCTGGCAGGCGCCGGGCTGGGAGATCTCTCAGCGGGAAGAGCCAGGAGCTGCGATGTATCGCTCCGCTCTGGAAACAGTTATAGCCTGTTCCTCACAGTGGGCAGCTGCAAAGCAGCTCCTTCAGCTTTTATCACAGCAGGGCAATACCGACAGCCAATGAACTCCCCTTCCCTGAGCACTTGCAGAGGGATGAGTGTTAAAATCCTCCACCCGTTCAGCTCCCCGTTGATTTCCATCCATGCTGAGAGACCGGCTCATCATGGAGCTGGGTCTCACCAGGGACAGGTTCTGCTGTGCCCGAGGACAGTGGGCTCAGCAAACCAGCTCCAGCCACTGGACATCGGGGGACAGCACCCATGGGGTGGGGAGACATTCCCAGGGATTTCCTACAGCTGGGAAAATCACTGGGACCTGCAGGATGGCACCCCAGGACCCCCTTGCAGCCCCCACCCCACGTCCTGCCCACACTGGTGACTGTCAAGGAGCGTCCTATCCTGGCACAAATTCTGTGGGAGATGAGGAAGGGGCCCCAAAGGCACCCTAATTCCTAGGGACTGACAGGCTTGGCACTGCAGCATGGTAAGGAGAGGCTAAAAGCATGGAATAAGACAAATCTGCACAAACACAACATGTTACTTCACCTCCGCTCCACCTGCCTCCTCCTCTCCATCTCTGTTCTGTCTCAGAATTCCAGCCAAGGGTCATTACATCAATGGGCAGATTTCCTGGTATCCAACCACATGGGGTCAGGATCTTTTAATGCCCGGGCACGCGAGTGCAGCCTGCAGAATATCCCTGTATTTATTATCTGGATCGTTATTATTGACATATCACTCACGATCCCTGCATCGATCCTGGCACACGAAGCTCAGAGCTTGGCTGGAATCACAGCTCCTCTGCAGCCCCGGGACTGATGGGCAGGGAGCAGACACTCTTCCTGGAATCACGGGCTCAGGGTGCTGCAGGGTGAAACAGTGGCTCTGACAGTGAGGTGCCAGGATTTTGGTAATTGCAGGGTTTGGGAAAGGGTCTGGAAGAGGAGAGAGACAAGAGCTGGAGAGCTGTGCCAAGTGGGTGCCTGCTGGAGACGCCTGGCAGGGCACTTAGGTCCTAAATGTCCCTACATTTGCACTGTGTGTTCATTTCAGGGTCCCTCAGGATGAGAAGGACCTGGAGGGGCTGGAGCATGTCCAGGGAAGGGAATAGAGCTGGGAAGGGGCTGGAGCCCCAGGAGAGGCTGAGGGAGGTGGGAAAGGGGCTCAGCCTGGAGCAAAGGAGGCTCAGGGGGGACCTTGTGGCTCTGCACAAGTCCCTGACAGGAGGGGGCTCAGGAGGGGTCGGGCTCTGCTCCCAGGGAACAGGGACAGGAGGAGAAGGAACGGCCTCAGGCTGGGCCAGGGGAAGGACAGGGTGGATTTTAAGGAAAATTTCTCCATGGAAAGGTTTGTCAGGCACTGGCTCAGCTGCCCAGGGCAGTGGCAGAGTCTCCATCCCTGCAGGAGTTTAAAAGCCACATGGATGTGTCCTTGGCAGTGGTGGGTGATGGTTGGACTCGATGATCTCAGAGAGCCTTTCCAACCCAAGTGATTCTATGATTTAATCCTTCTCCCTAAAAAATTGCTGAACCTACTGTTTCAAAGCTCCTGGATCACTGTTCCAGGACAGAGCAAGGCCATCCACGTCCCAAAAGCCAGGCGGAACTGAGGTCTCTGCAGAGGAACTCACCTTCTTGCAGTCAGCTCCTCATCACCTTTGGGTGGCTACAGACATCTCAGAGCACAGCAGGGCCTTGTGTGCCCATGGGAGGACTGGGATACACAGATTCCAGCTGTCTGGCTCAATTCATGTGGCAACTCCAGAGGCTCTGAAATCCAGCATTATTTACACTGAAAAAGCTATAGCAGTGACTTTCACAATAACTTTCTGTTGAATGATCCTGCGTTCATCCCCCAGGAAAGGGGACATCAGCAGCAGGAGAAGCAAAAAAAGAAAAGATATTTTTAATTTTACTCTTTTTTTGCCCTGCTCTGAAATGTTTCACCTCTGAAGGCAGAGCCCAGGCAAGCAGGGAAGCACAGCAAGGTTATCATGAGCCCTGGGCATGGCCAGGGCAGAGCTGTGGCCTCGCATGGAGCAAGGGCAGGGCTGCTGCAAAAACAGTCCTGTCCTTGCCACCGTCCACGTGCAGCTTTTGGGGGGGGGAAAAACCCTCTCTTTCCACACTACTGTAACTCAGTCCCTGTCTGCCTCGCCACTGAAGCCTCCAGCTCTTCATCTGTGTGCATCACTAAATGAGATAAAGATTTAGGTATAAGGACAGATGGAGATGGATTGGTGGAAAGCTGTCCAGCCATCCATCTGCTGCTGCACCCATCCATCCTGCCTCCTGAGCCCTGCTGCACTGCCCATCGCAGGGAGAGAGCTCTCCTCCCAGATGAAGACGGAGAGGAGATGGATGGATGGTTGAGTGGATCTTTATTTAATGCATCCATCTCTCTCTTCTCCCAGACTGACCCATCAGACCATCTCCACATTTTTCCTCTGCCTGTTTATGCTCAGAAAGCCTGAACCATCCAGCTCCCAGTTAAGGATTTTACAGCTCCTCTCATCAAAGAGCAAATGTGTTTGACCCTTCTCAGCACCATAAAATTACTTGCATCACTCCTTGGGTTTGTTATGGTTTTAATGGAGAGGAGCAGAACCTGAGAAGGAGCAAATACCCAGGTGCTGTCCCCAGTTAAATGTCGGGAAGGCATGAGCAGCATTCCAGCAGCCAGGCAGGGTTCAGCAGGGGGTGCATGAGGGACCCAGCCCAAAAAATTCTATAAAAGCCCCATAGCTCTCCCAGCATGGGTGGATCACATCCATTGGGATGGCACCAGCTTAACCATTGCTGGAGAAAAGCAGCCTCCACTGGGGGAGGAAGGGCTGGAGATCTGGGTCTGACATCTGATTTAAGCCCTAGCTCCCTCCCCTCTCCCTCAGGCCGTGTTAGGTCATTTAAGAGGGCTCACAACACGTGGCTGCAAACGTCCCCATTGTTCTTCCCTCCCTGGTTCGAACTTCCCACTCTGGGCAGAAATGAGCTCAGCAAGGGCTGTTGCCCCGAAAAGGTTGCAGCCAGACTTTATCACACCTTAAAAACCAAAAAAAATTAAGGAGAAGGGAAAAAAATACTGACTTGGAGGCCACTTAAGTCCTCAGCACAAGACTGGGGCTTTAGAAAATGGCTGTTTCGTAAAACTGAACTTCTGCAGAGGAGGCTGCATCCAACCCCTTCTTCCTGGCTGCCTCTGGGACATTTTTGTCTTTGTTCGTGTTTCAGCCTTGGTATTTGCAAAATAAAAGACATTTCTGGTTTGAAATGATTCTGCGTTTCACAATGTTGAGCTGATTATCGTGAAATTAATTATTACAAACAGAAAGTTAACATGGTAGAAACGGATACAAAAACCTCCCCAAAATTGCCAAGGGAATTATTTGCACAGATCAAAAGCAATTTACTCTGCCAAGCTTTTATGTTGCAAATGGTTTTTGAGAGCTCCTCTTCCCAGCCCAGCCTGGTTGGCAGAGGAGGTTTGCAGAACCTAAGACATTTGGCAACGCAGGAAAATTTTCCCTCCTCCTGTGTAAGTGTTAGGGTCAGTCTCTGGAGGTGCAGGCATCACAGGGAGAAAAACCCAGGGCAGCCCCAGGAAGGGGCTGAGGCATCCCCTTGTTCCCATATCCACGTCTGATACCAATATTGCAAACTAAGGGGGAGGCGATGATGGTGGGAGCACCCAGCTGGATGAGGCAGGAGCCCTGCACACCAAGGAGGAGTGCCTGGGGTGCAAAATATTTCGGGAAATGCCCTGGCAGGCAGGAGGGACCAGCAGGCATGACAGGGCAGGGAAAGGGCAGCTGCTTGTCTGCTCATCTCCTGTCCCAGGCAGTTTGTCCTTCATTTCCTGAGCTACAAATTCACTTGGACACATGTTCTGAATTTAGAAACAAGCACATTCAGTGGAATTCATATTTTATGAGGCTCCTTTTAGGGGCATATTGTAAAAGAAATGACTAAATCTGATTTTTCCATTCTCTTCAATCTCTTAAAATTTCCTAACAAGTGTCAGGGAACATAAAAGGACCTGCTTAGGCTGTGCTGTGAACCAGGAGATTCAAGAGCCTGTGAACATCCCAAAATTGACTCCATACCAATGAGACATTTAGAATTAGAACATGATTCCCCCTCCCTCACACACACACACACACACACACACACACACACACACACACACACACACACACACACACACACACACAGAGCAGCCCAGGAGAGCTTTGCCATTACCCCTGAATCAGGTCTGGGGAGGAATCCAGTAAAACATTAGAGACCTGCAGATCCAGGAGTGTTTTCCACCCCTGCTGGGGGGCCCTGAGCATGGGGTTTCCATCTTCTGCTTTATTCTTTATTTAATCCTACAAACAACACATGTGGAATCATATCCACAAAAGCTGAGGCTGTGAAGTCCAGCAGTCAGACCTCTGACAGCTCGAATCTGCCACTCTAATCTCGTAGATACAGAGGTACATGCATGTCTCTGCACTCCAGCTGACAAAATGTCAGGACCTTACCCCTGCAGAAGCTGCTCGTGGTTTTCCTAGAGGACAAACCAGATACAAAATGTGGATGTGCTGCAGGTGCAGAAAGCAGCAACTCCTCTGCCGACCCCCAAAACCTTCTCCCCGGAAATGGAGGGTCCTCAAACCACAGCTCCCCTTGGGAAATAAAGGCAGAATGTGTCTTGGGCTATGTCTGCACTAGCACCTATGTCAGCAGAGTTTTGGAGGGTGCTTTGGAGTGGCCCCAGCCCTATCCTGTGCTCTGGGCATGGCTGGGATGCTCCCAGTGAACCTACTCATCCAGGAGCTGGACAGGAGCCAGTTCAAGCTCTCCAGGATGGCTCCAGAGTGTGGACAAAACTGAAGGGGACACATCTCCATCTCACCTAAGACACCCATGGAGATGCCCAGGAGGGCCAAGTCCCCATCCCTCACCCCCAGCCAAAGCTCAGAGGTTTGGGAATTCAAGTGTGGAAACTTCCTCTACCTTCTCCAATCCATGAATCACCCCTCAGACATTTGGGTTGGGGAAATAAATCGTCCCTGCCACAAGCAGCAAGAGATAAAGTTGTAAGAGTTCAAACGTGTGTCTAATCCCTTTAATAGATCTTTTGCTATTAATTTCAGCACTTGCTATGGCTCTGCCAGGCCCTGTCATCATTCCTGAGGATGATATCTTCAAGGTGGCCAATCTGCCCCCTCCAAACACTTTTCCTATTTCAGGCTCTGGGCACTCCTTGCATTCAGCACAAAGCAGCCAAACACCACGGGAGCCACTGAGACATAAATCTGCCCTCCATCCCATGGGGAAACAAAGGGCTGGAGAGGACAAGGAAGAGGGCTCAGGGTCATTTGGCAGTGACAACCTCCAACACAGCTCCAGGCTGGCACAATTCTCCTGTTCACTGAATGTTGGAAGGTGCGTTTGCTCAAGATCTGTGTGGGACAGTCCTGGGCACAGCAGCTCAAAACACTGAGGGGCTGGAGCAT
>VZRX01002495.1:0-60324 GCA_013398075.1 Notiomystis cincta | reverse complement strand
AACCCCCACAATCTTAAAAGCCAAAACAAGAACTAAGAGATATTTGACTAGTATGAGGTATAGTTACATCATCTGTGGAGGAAATACAGGAGTGATGATAACTTTCAGTAAAATTGTTGTCAGAAATTATACCCTGAGTTTTTATGGAATTTATAAGTTCGCAGGATTTGAGGGGTTAGAACTAAGGCTGGAATTAAATACTGCTTGATGATTGCTTCTTTGCAAGGTAACTCACAGGCAAATTTACAAGCTAATGTTGAAGGAAGCTAAAGAACTTGCACATTTAGGTGTAGAAGTATTTCGCTACACAGTGAAGAGAAGAACATATTGCAAACTTTTAACTAATGAGATAGGAGTTGCTGTATGTGGGAGGTGAAATATTCTAAAATAAAATTGATTCGGAATGTTTTTATATCTTGGGAAAATTGTGATTCTTTCATGTAGATAAAAAAAAGCCCTGCTAAATGCCAGTAGCTCTGAAGCAAGGAAATGCCTTCAATGGTAGATCTGTGCTTCGTGTTCTGGTTAACTTCTGTATTTCTATTGCTCCACCCAAGTTTAAAAATTGCTACATAGCCTTTTTCTTCCTACCATTTTCTGTGGTAAATGAAAAGGTGCTTAGAGATACATGTTTCCCTTCTCCTTTTTCAATCAATGGAATTTCTGTCTACATCAAGACAAGCAGAAATATCAAAATATTTGTGCTACTTTGTGCTACTTTTACTGAATCTTCCACCATGCAATGACAGCTTTTAGGGCTGGCTCAGTCTTAGGAAGAAATGGAACTGATCTGATTGAATACAAAAATATAGGTGCAGTGTAGCTCCTTACAGTGTGCAGGATTCCTCAGGGATTTCAAGCTTTTGAGCAGAGAGAGACATAGTGAAGTCACAATTGTCTGTCCAGTGAGATAAATCATTCAAAGTAGGATAATCTTTTCCACAGTGTGAGAGATTAAATTTTTATATCTGTGCTGCTAGATAGGACAGGGAAAGATATTTTTTCACTATTGTTCTGTCTTGTGTAGTAAGGACATACTCATTATTTTGACAGGGTGAGTAACACTTCTAAGCAGTCATCAAGACAGATGCATTTCCACTCATATACACTTAAATGTGCTTTATTTTAATTTTTTTTCTCAGTAGTACAGGTACTAGACTTAGACTCTATGCATACATAGCATTGCAGGAATTCTAGGATTGGTTGAAGTTCCCACATAATTTTTTTTTTGTTCATGCATGACAGAAATATCCCTAAGTAAACTGAGAAGAAAAGACACCCTACCATGTATATTAGTGGTTTTTTAGCAAAAGACTGGGGATGCTGGTGACTCTTCATAACACCAGTACCTATTCCGATCCCTAAATTGAATAGTCTTGACTAGGACTGTCAGTGTGACTGTTAGAATGACTTTTAGTATTTAGAGTAATGGTAAGAGATTTTCGCATTTTGATTAGTTGTAAAGACTTTTTTCACATTAACAATAAATTCTTGCCTTCATAGAATCATAGAATCACAGAAATGTAGACATTAGAAAGGACCTCTGGAGACCATTTAACCCAGTCCCTGTGGACATAAGATTTCTTTCATTTTCCTGAAGAAAATGTCATTTGATTCTTCTTTCTGATCATGTGAGCTGTAGTGGAAACTGAATTTAGTGTTGCCATGTTATGCTAATCTTAACCTGTAAAATCTATTTTGGCTGTGCATTCATCCCTAGCAGAGCTTCATACATTCCATGCACACAAACATGTAATTCCTCCTGATTGTCCTCACACTCTCTGCATTAGCACACACACACTTTAGAGAGATCCTCAGTTGTGCACACTTCCCGGAACAAAAAGCATGAGAGCCAGCACCACCATGCTTTTTCACATTTCTCTATGTGTGCATGTGCTTGAAATGGGTCTTGTTTCATGGATTACAAGTTTTCTCCTGTCCACATTACCCAATAGCCTGTGCTTTCCAACTTGGGTCACCACTTCATTTGACTGTAGGTCACTATCTCGCTCCTCTAGGAGGAATTTTTACCAGTTTGATCTCCCTGCTTGCAAAGAAGCTTTTACTGCTCCTGATCAAGAGGATCTTATTGCTACCCTAATAACCCTCAGTCTTCAAAGAAGGTCCTGTGATTGCAAGAACCAAATCTTTGGGTTTGATACCTGATACTAATGTTGACCATCACAATCCACCTACTCCATCTCAAGCCCTTTACGCTCACAAAAGCCCAACTGAGTTAAAGAACACCTGAGCTCCCCCCTCCCTTCCCAGAGGTGGAGGTCGATGGGTTTCCCCACAGTTCTCTCACGTGTCCCAGGCCCAAGGCCCAAGGCCAGTCAGGCCCCTCTGGGTCGAGGGGTCCCAACCACGAGTCCCAGAGATGGCGAGCTGGTCTCGGATGAAGGAAACGAGCTGAAAACCGTCCAGAAAGGAGCAGAAGCCGCAGAAGCAGATCTCCGTCCTCTCCAGCCGACAGCTGAAAAAAAAAGTTGAGAGCAGCCCCTCCTCCCCCGCTACCAGCAGAGGGAAAAAAAAGTCTCCAGCCGGGCAAAAGTATGTAAACATTCTGGCTGCAAAGTCAGGCGAGCCGCCGTGAAGAGTCCTCCCGGCTGCAGTCCGAAGGCACAAAAAGACCTTCCAGCAGGCGATGGGGAATACAAGATCATCCCACAACAGCCACCAAGGCCTTGACCATCACCTGGGCACCTGTAATCACACTTGATATGCTGCAGGTATTCCCTGACAGTGTCCTGAATAAACCATCACGTGTGTTTCTTTTCTCACATTACAAGACTTTGAATGTAATGAAGAAATAGCAGGGTTTAGATTTAGTTGTTCCTGTGTAGGCACATCAGTCTGGCATGGCTTGAGATTGTGTGTTTTATCTGGTCTTTGCTACTTGAAGAAACACCTGTGTTTCTCATAGATTTGATTCCATCTGCTGCATCTATCAATCTGCAGGTCAAAAGTATCAGCCTACTCCAGATATTTCAGATACCCCAGAGCACCAAAAATGGCATTCTAGTCATTAAAGTTTAGAAAATTACTCAGTTCCCAGACCACTGAATAGTTGTCCTGTCTCCATTGATGGCAGGGACATGATTCAATGGCTTAAATATGTCATCTAGTAGCATTCTGGAGGCTCCATGCTGACCTCCATCTCCCAGCCAAACAGAATGCAGGTCTCATGTGTTCTGGGTTCCACTAGGGCCTTTCAGATACATGTAGTTCTCTCATGTGGCACCAGGCAAATTAACAAATCTCTAGATCTCTACTGCCTATACTGGTAATTAAGACACATAGCACACAAATATATTTTGCTTTACATCTCTGAACCTAGGCATGAATCCTATCCCTGTGGTGTTGTACATTCACAGTGTGAGGAATGGGGTATCTTCCACGTCAAAGTGGACATAGTATGAATGCACACAATCCGAGGTAGCCTTCAGTTTTAGTAGTGTAAATGTTGTCCAAGATGCACTCATGGACTCAGTAAACAGTGGTCAAGTCCTGACACAAAAATAATACAGATATAGATACTACACTGAGTGAGAACTCTGCCAAAATTTTACCTCAGAGGGAATGTGCTAATCTTCTGTAAAGTATGTGCATTTTTTGGATTGTAGCCAAAAGGGTAGAACTGAGCTTATAAAGTGTCACAGAGTTTTATATAGTTTCACCTGCAAGAAATGTATATAATAAATGGATTAGTTTGCTAATATAACAAGAGGAATTTGAATAGAGCAGTAGAGTGCAGTATTTTTTTTTAATCTGGTATTTAAGAAATGTATTTTGAGTACTGGATTTGGCTGGGATGAAAACTTTCTGCATAACAGCCTCAAGAGTGCCGTGCTTTCCATTTGTGACTAAAACAGTGTAGAGAGCTCAACAGTGTATTGGCTAAGGTTGTAGTGCTTGCACAGCATCAAGGCTGTTTTTATTTCTCACTCCACCCTTCCTCATGCTTTTCCCTGTTGGCTCAGCTGGGACTGAGAAAAAAAATTGCAAGGAGGCATGGCCAAAAAAGCTGACCAAAGGAATATCCCATATGGCATGACATTGAGCTAGCAATAAGTGATTTTGGAGAGGAAGAGGGGGGACATTTGTGTCCTGGTGTTTGCCTTCCCAACCATTGTCACATGTGCCAAGGTCCCACTTGCCAGGAAATGGCTGTACATGTGCCTGTTGAAGTGAAGTAGTGAATTTTTAAGATTTTTTTTTTTGCTTTGCTGTGAACACAACTTTTCTTCACCTATTAACTTGCCTTTATCTCAGTCCATGAGTTTTCTTGACTTCATTTTGTTTTCTTATTGTTCTTCAGAAGATGGAACCACACAAGAGTATGTGTGGGCGCTTGACTGCTGACTGGATCAACCCACTACAGTCTGAGACTGCTTATCACAGTCATAGAACGATTTGGCTTGGAAGGGACCTTAAAGATCTTGTAGCTCCAACCCTCCTGCCATGGGCAGGAATTCCACCCTCTAGATCAGATTGCTCAGAGCCCCTTCCATGGGTAGAGCACCCAACAGCTTCCCTGCAGAACTTGTTCCAGTGCCTCACCACTATCACAGTAAAGAATTTCTTCTTAATATCCAATCTAAATCTCTCCTCTTTAGTTTGAAATCATCCTTGCTTGTCCTATCACTATCTGCCTCTGTAAAAAGTTCCTTTCCACCTTTTTTTTAAGGTCCCTTTAGACACTGAAAGGTTGCAAAGAGGTGTCCCCAGAACCTTCTCTTCTCCAGGCTAAACAACCTCAGCTCTCTCAGCCTGTCTCCACAGGAGAGATCCTCCAGCCCTGTGATCATCTTCTTGGCCCTCCTCTGAACCCACTCCAACAGGTCTATGTCTTTTCCTGTGCTGAGGACCCCAGACTTGGATACAGTATTCCAGGTGGTCTCTCACAAGGGCAGAAAAGAGGAGAATCACATCTTTCACCCAGCTGGCCACTCCTATTTTGATTCAGCCCAGGATAGGGCTGACTTTCTGGGCTATGAGCACACATTGTTGGCTCATGTCCAGCCTTTCATCCACCAGAACCCCCAAGTCCTTCTCCTCAGGGCTGGTCTCAGTGAATTCATCCTCCAGTCTGTACTCATCTCTGGGATTTTCCCACTCCAGTTGAAGGACCTTGCACTTGGCCTTGCTGAACTTTGCGAGGTTCCCATGGACTCACTTCTCAAGATTGTCCAGGTTCCTCTGGATGGTATCCCATCCTTCTGCAGCATCAACTGCACTGCTCAGCTTGGTGTCATCCAAAAACTTGCCAAGGCTGCACTCAGTATCACTGTGTACTTGATCCAGTTGTCTGTGACATTGATACTAATCAAGGATATATCAAAGGATATTAAGGAGCACTGATTCCAAGACAGAGCCTCGAGGGATGCCACTGATGACTGCCTCCACTGCAACATAGAGCCATTGACTACAACTATCTGGCTGCATGCATCTAGACAATTTCTCATCCTATCCTTTGACTTCTGTCAGGTACGGTGATTACATTTTATTTTAGTCTGTTCTCAACAGAAAGTGATTTTACAGAAAAAGCATACACTAACATGACTTTAGCTGAGCAGCTGTCAAGAACTATTTAATACAGTTCCTTATTTTTATTAGCTAATTATGAGTTCACAGTCAGCTTTTATTGCACTATCCTTAAGCTCAGCAAAGTAACTCTCACCTTGGTAAGAGCAAATACAAAGTCCTTCCTAGCAGCTATTTTTCTCCATGCAAACATTTCCTCCATGACATCTCTTAAAATTGTGAAACATGTTCACATGGTCTGTCTTTGCATGTCTGTACTCATAAACACTATAGATAACACCTTCAGAAATCAGTAACTGAATTAGTTTGAGAAGTGTGGGATCAGCTGCAGAAGCATGTAGGGAAAATAGTCCAATTCTTCTTTCTTTGCCTTCAATTCCACATCGTCTCAGGATTGATTCCAAATGTGAACACTGAGAGCTGCTGAATTCCTGCCAGCTGGAGTACAGCAGAAGACAATATTTGCAAAGTGTGAAAGGAAACCAGGGAAAGGCAGTCCAGATATCAGTGGGAGTGAGGATGGAGGGATGGGGAGAGAATAAAAAAATAAAAATAGTCACTTCAGACTTGGATATGGCACTTCAAAGACTTTTTCTGAGCTAAGCTAAATACGCTTTTAAAAATGAATTGTAGCTGTGAAAACAATTCGTAGGTCATAAAGTCTTTCTTGTTGAAATGAGTTTTGAAATCAGCCTAGTTCAATTCATTAGCCTCATGTCACATTTAAGCTGTCACAAATCCTTCCATTAGGTAGGAAATTAGTTTACCCACTGGTGAACCAGGGGGATGAAACACAGGAATTGTATAACTAGAAGTTGGACTCTGCAGAAAAACTGACAGGATT
This sequence comes from Notiomystis cincta, assembly GCA_013398075.1. NCBI lineage: Eukaryota > Metazoa > Chordata > Aves > Passeriformes > Notiomystidae > Notiomystis > Notiomystis cincta. The sequence goes on along the minus strand of VZRX01002495.1, from coordinate 53,933 downwards.
GCTTGATAAAGTAGATGAACTTCTCTGGGGGTTTGTAAATCCTTCATTCAATCCATGCCCCTGAGCAGGAGCAGGTGCACTGCTCTGACATGAAGCAAAATTTCAAAGGTTTAGTGCTTGAATGGGAGATCAGGCCTCAGTACATTTCAAACCCAATGAAGCTACATCACTAATCATCTCCCCTCTAGAATACTTTGACATTGGCAATGACTAGAAAGAAAGATATTCCCTGAAGTCTGATTAGCATAGCAGGCAATTGATGTAGTGGAGAACCACCCAGAAAATAATTAGTAAATTAGCATGATGGAATTTTGAAACATAAATCAGTATGTAGAAGAAAGGTAAAAAAGAAAAAAGATAAAATTAAATATTGACTTTGCCTCACAAAGCACAGCAATAGGTACTAAAAGCATGAATATGTTGAAGATACTGATTTTCAGTGACAATTACAATTTCAATTAAAAGCTGTTCAATTGCTAGAGCTAGTAACACATGAAGGGCATTGAATATTAATCACATGTTGGTGAGTAGAAAGAAGACATACATCTGCTGATCTGTGGTAACTTATTAGATAGATGCAACTCAGCCCAAAGCAAATAGGATGTAATTCAAGCTAACATAGCTGCTAATAGAAAAAGAATATTCTGAATTCAATTATCTTGTATTTGCCATGAACTAGGAGCACAAATATTTATTTATTATTTATGTATTATGGATGTTTATTGCAGATCAGTGTGTGCTCTTACTTAGAATAACTTGGTCATGTTCTCTGGTATTAACTTGCATTCGTGGTATAGTATTCAGAATTTATTTATAGTCAAAGTACTTGCTTTATCTTTCTTTTGTTTTTCTTTTTTTATTTAAAGCAATATGAAACTGAGTCAAAACTCTTAATCATACATATTAAAATATTTAAATTTTTTAGATTATCTCAGTATTAAACGTTGAGTTTATCAGAAATGGCTACGTTTATTCTTTCCGTTTATGCAACCACCTCGAACAATTGGCGTTTTTTTGTGAAAATAAAAATAACTATTAAAATTATTTTACATAATTAGAAATATGTTTTTCTGCTGACAACAATAAAATAGTCAATAATATTAGCAAAATATTTGTATATGCCCAGCCTAATGTGTCATTAGAAATGTTCCTCCCATCATGAATGAAGGTCAGGTTTGAGATCACCTAAGGGATCTGGACATATATAAGTCCATGGTACTAGATGAGGTACAGCCCAGGATCCTGAGGGAATGGGATGATGTAGTTGCTGAATCACTTTCCATCATATTTCAAAGCTGTGGCATTCAAGTAAAGTCCCCAGTGACTGGAGAAGGCAGACTATTGCTCTCATTCTTAAAAAGGCTAAAAAGGAATAGCTAGAAAATTAGTGACGAGTCAGCCTTGCATCTCTGCCTGGTAAGATCATGGAACAGATCCTCCCTGAGATATGGAAGACTGGGAGATGATTAGAGACTGCCATAATGGCTTCACCAAGGGCAAATTGTGCCTGACAAATCTAGTGGCCTACGATGGAGTCATTGCTCCCCTCAAGAGGGAACAGGTAGGGGTGCCACCTACCTAGATTTCTGTAAGGACTTTGATGCAGTCTATCACAACCTTTAAATTGGATATTTATGGTTTTGATGGAATGTGCTGGTTGATTATTCTTCACAGTAGCTAGTACAGATCAGTGTTTTGGATTTGGGCTAAAAACATTATTGATAATATTGAAATAATTTTGCTAGTGCTGAGCAATACTTGCACAGCATCACAGATTTTTGTTCTTGTACTGCTCTGTCATCAAGGAGGCCAGGGTACTCAAGAAGTTGAGAGAGGAGACAGCTGGGACAGGTGACCCCAAATGACCACAGCGATATTTCAAACCATGTGACATGATGCTCAGTGTATAAAGCTAAGGAGAAGAAGGAAGAAGAGGGTGATGACCAGAGTGGGGTGTTGTTTTCCTAAGTCAGCATTGCGTGTGATGGAGCCCTGCTGTCCTGGAGACACTGAACGCCTGCCTGCCCATGGGAAGTGGTGAATGAATTCCTTGTTTTGCTTTCCTTGTGTGCACAGATTTTGCTTTATCTACTGTACTGTCTTTACCTCAGTGTTTGAGTTTTCTCCCTTTCACCCTCCCAGCTGTCTCCTCCCCAACCCAGTGGTGGAGGAGATTATGAGTGGCTGTGTGGGGCTTAATTGCCAGCTCTGGCTAACCACAACATGTATGAACTATTAACTGGGCTGGGAATTGTCTGGATGGCTGCATCCAAAGGATTACAGTCAACAGCCTCACATACAGGTGGAAATCCATAACAAGTGCCGTCTGCTCAGGGTCTGTACAGGAACCAACACCATTTAATATCTTTGTCAGTGGCACAGACAGTGGGAGCAAGTGCACCTTGAGCAAGTTTGCAGATGACACCAAGATAAGTAGTGCAGATGATTTGCTAGATGGGCAGGGAGTCATTCAGAGGAACCTTGAGGGGCTCGAGGAGCGAACTCGTGTGAACCTCATTAAGTTCAATAAAGCCAAGTGCAAGGTCCTGCACCTGGACCAGGGAAATCTCCAGTACTGGCACAGACTAGGGGATGAAATGACTGGAGCAGCCCTGTGAAGAGCCTTAAGGGTACTGGTGGGTGAAAAGCTGAATGGGAGCTGGCAATGTGAGCTTGTACCCATATCCTGGGCTGCATGAGACAGGTGTGGTCAGCATGATGAAGGAGGTGATGTTCCCCCTCTAGTCCACTCTTGGAGACCCCACCTGAAGTGCTGCATCCACTTTTGGCATTCCAACACAAAATAGACATAGACTTTTTGGAGTGGGTCTAGAGGAGGGCCACAGGACTGATTAAAGGGCAGAACACTTCTCCTGTGAAGTCAGGCTGAGAAATACCTGGCTCTGCTCAGCCTGGATTAGAGAAGGCTCTGAAGAGACCTTGTGAACAGTTGATACTTAAAGGGGACTTGTAAGAAATGTGAAGGAACCCTTGTTATCAGGACCTGTAATGATGGGACAAAGGAGAATGGTTTTAAACTGAAAGAAAGTAGATTTACATTGGATATAAGAAAGAATTTTTTTTTGATGATGATGACAGAAACAGGTTTCCCAGACAACTTATGGATGTCCCATCATTGTAAGTGTTCAAGGTGAGGTTGGACAAGACTGAGCAACCTGTTGCAGTGAAAAATAACCTTGTCCGTGGTGGTTGGACTAGGTGACCTTTAAATGTTTCTGTTAATCTAACATTGTGTAACTCCATAATTCTTGAAAGTTGTCACAAAAAGCTACTTTTTATGTCCTTAGAAAGTTTCAAAAAACTTGAAATATTTTAAGAAACACAACTTGCGCTGATAATTTCACCAGTATACAAGGCTATTTTCAAGATTGTCAGCTCCCTGAAAAAGTCAAAGCAGTATGAAAATATGTAAAATTTAAAAAACAAATGAGATGGGTTTTTTGGTGTTTGGTAGTGAATTAACAGATGGCTGGTGAAAGAATGCAGATACTAAGTATGAGCAAATATGTTTTAATTTCACGAAAGAAAAATTAGAAAAAGTTAGAAAATGGGTGAAGGGTGGTGCTATAATAAAAATAACACCTACAACAGATGTTCCTGATTTGAATTGTCCAGTTTTTTGGGGATGTTTTTAGATATTGAAACAGAACAAGAGATATACATTGAAAATGTAGAAAAGGAAAGGAATATGTGAAACAAAAAGTGTTAAAACATATCAAGTATGTTTTTTTCAGCTGTCTTGAAATAATAATTTTCTTTTTCTCATTTACATATCTCTAAGGGAAATTTTGAGATGGGTGAATGAGTTTGTATAAAAGCAGTGTGATTCTTTGTATGGATACAAAATGAAACCAAATCACAGACAATCAGGTAAATTGGAATGTGATTTTGTGTCGAATGGATCTTTTTCAAACACGCTAGGTGTCTATTCAGTCCTTCCAAAATTTGACTGCATATTTGAGTAAAGTGCATTATATCTCCCCATAAAAATACCTTCACTCATAGCTTTAAAGATACCTGTAATCACAGTTTATTGCTTGTATTTAGGAAACTAAAAGTGCCAAACCAAAAATGCTCCTATACCGTGAGAATGAGTACCAAAAGAAAAACCCTCAAATATGATGAGAGTGGATACACTGTAAAAACCTGTGTTAAACATGAAGAAAACTTATTGTCTGATGCAGAAAAAAATTCACATATAAAACCCTGTTTTTTTCAGAATCAGTGTGTGGTAAAAAGAACAAACTTTCAACTGACAATGTCATTACAATGTAAACTTTGGAGACAAAATAGTGTCCAGTAGGAAGAATAATGGATTTTATCCCCTGAGGTTCAGCAATTTTATTTAGCTCTGACATCACATGCTGGTTAAGACAGAAATCTTCTGGGAAGTAATACTATTTACTGGTTGTAGGATTTTTAAAATTATTTATATTTATTATACAATATAATACATAATAAATACAAATGACTAATCCTTGTTTAGTGCTGTAGTTTACTTGTAAGCGCAACACCCTAAACCCAGGGTGGAATATTAGACATAAGCAAATTTTTAGTGTTCTAATCTATCAGGAATCCACATTTCTGTGAATCAGCTATGGCAATACACTGGCTGTTACATGACATCTGGAGATCATGAGACTGAAATTGTTTCTAGAATGAGAAAACTGAAGAACTATACATTGATTGTTAAAGCTCAACTTTCTAATTGGGAAAATGTAATGAAGGAGGGATTTTGATGCTACTGTTTTCTGATATACTATATTCCCTGAGTTAAATCCTGCAAGAAATTCAAAATCTGTGGTTAATTTACCTTAAAAATAATCCTTTCCTGATTTGAAAAGAGAGAGTGACCACAAATAAGGTATTTAAGTACCTGAGTATGTTAACTTTTAAAAGAAATGAGCAACTTATTTAATTTTGAAGTTGGCTGCAATTTCTTGCCATATGACTGTAATGTATTAGATTCTAAATTTAAGGGCTTTTTATTAGCAAGTGCCTATTTTTTCTCTATTAACAAGTGTAAGCACTCATAGACCATAACAGTCATAACCATTTCTCTGGTATTATAATAGACTGAACTACCTGAGTGTTTCATTGGAATGTATTTTATCATCCTTCATGTATTTTGGTTCTCCTCTGAACCCTCTTCAATTTTTCAGTAACCTTTCAAAATGTGTGTCAGAACTGTCTATGGATTTCTGGAGTGTCACAGCAGGACCAAATAAAGAAAAAAATGGAATGTTTAAAGATATTCAGTGTTTACCTCTTTGCATATTCCAGTGGCATATTAATCTGGGTGTTCAAAATATCCACTTGGAATATAATGTTCAGTTACTTACCAACTGTGATACTGCAGAACACTCCCTGTGCCTCCTCCATTTCCTAGACATATGTTTCTCAAAATTTTATGTCTTTGCCCTACTTATTCAGGTGTGCATATCTATATTTCTCTGTAAAAAACATGCATCCAACAGGTTTCAGACCTGATTCAGACCTGACTTTTCTATGACTTGTTTTTCCTTCTGTTTTGATGCCCTCTAAAAACTTCATCAGTACCTATTTAATGCCTTTTGAGCTGTTGATTAAAATATTAACCCAGAAGAAATCTAGAAGATGTTCTTTTTGGGACTTTACTACACATTTTTTATCACTGATTCCCAGTTACATGTTTCACTGCAGAAAGTATCCCTTTTTTAAAGCTAATTTTATTCAGATTATCATCCAAGAAACAAAACTTTCATAGTAACAAAGAACCCATCCTAAAATTTATAGATACTAAGCCAACACATAAAAAAATAATTTAAAACCCCCTTATATTTCATGACATCTAACCTAATTAGTGACAGCCCTGTACCACATAAATTTCAGTTATTAACTACACCCAGTTTTGTGTATGACACACAGTTCCACGGTAAAATTATTGCAGATCTATAAATAGTGTTTCTTCTCATTTGTTCTCATTACTTTTATAGTTATTTCTACTGCAGGTTTGTGCAACACATCTGTATGATGCAAGTGACCAAATAAACTTAAGGACTGTGATGCATGTGGGCTGGGTGAAATACATCCATGTGTTCTGAAAGAAATACTGACTGGAAATACCAACGGTGCTGTTAGATATATGTAACATTCTCAGCATATCCTGTTTCTCAATACTGTAAAGTAGGGGAACCATAGATTGTCTCTACTTTGGTCATTCCTTTTTCCTCTGGCAAAAAACCCAACCCACCAATATTTTTTTAAATTACTTATTTCATGTTAAAGAAGAATAAAATGGAAATAAAGACACACACATATATATCTGNAAGAAGAATAAAATGGAAATAAAGACACACACATATATATCTGTATCTATGTATATGTATATCTATCTATCTATCTATCTATCTATCTATCTATCTATCTACCTCTATAATTCCTGCTTGCCCCTCTATATACATATTTAGTATAATCTCATTGACATTTTGCACATCACGCTCCTTTTCCAAACATATTCTTCTGAAAATGTTATGGTTAAAATGTGGATGTGATTCAGGTCAGGAATTCTTTTTGCAGTATGTGAAATTTGTCCTTTGGCTGTCAGCTCACACAAGACTCTTCTCAGTAGGACATGCTTAGGTTTCACCAGTAATAGCTACCTTTGACTTAAAGCAAAATTAGCAAAAATAATGTCAGCTGTCCTAAAACACCCAGTTTTCCCACATTTTTAAGAAACCATCAGCAGAAGTGTTATTGTGTCATATATGCACAATAGCTCACTTACTCTAAAAGTTGTGAAGTTACTTCTGTTCAGTATTCCTCTTTAGAACAAGCCAAAAGTTTAATTTGAAAAAGGAAAATGATTTCTCACAGCTACAAGATAGGATTTGAGGCTCACAGAAATTCTATTCCACTGAGATGATTGTAAAATAGTTTCTTAAGAGGGTGGGTCCAGGCTTCAGACTCTCAGTAAGATAAATGGCAAAAGATAAACTTCAGTATTACTAAGTTAGGAAAAAACAATATTACTTCTGTGAGATTAAAAGAACAAAATCTGTAAATCTAAAAATGTGGAAAGGTGGTAGTCAAAACGAAAGTTATACTCAATGGCTGATAAAATTGTGTTTAATTTTCTTCTTTACTTGTGCACACTGAAACTTATTTCTTCAAAACCAGACACCTAACTATGATGATAGTCACAGCTTGTGATAGTCCTCAGTCTCTCTTCAATAAGGAAGAAACTCTGTTTTGCATTTAGTGCTATATTTTTCTGAGCTGGTGATGGAAGGCACATTTATTCTCTGATTCCTTGAGACTGAAGGCCTTAAGTGATGGCTTTTCCAAGTCTCTTAGAAGTAAGTATTCCGAAACTTTTTATGTGAAATTGATCGGCTGCTTCAGGAGGGATCAAGAGGTATCTCATCAGTCCCTGCCAGAATGCTGTATAGAGCAGCAATTTAAGTTTGTTCACCAGAAAGAAGTTCAAATAGTCTCAGGCAAATGAGGAATGAGCCTTTGTTAGAAAGAAATTCAAACAGTCTCAGGGAGATGATGACTGAGTCTTTTCTCCCTCCATACCTTATGAATGAAGTGATCATCTACCATTCTTGTTCTGCATAGGTCGAGGTAGTCTGAATGCACACTGACTGCATCAGGCTCAGCAAGTGAGATTAGAGAAAAGAAAATAACTTCATCAAGTATGTCCTACTCTTAGTGCCAAATTAAAATCTTAGCTAAATCAAAATCTTGGGGAGGGGAGGAAGGCCTTATTTCAAGGAATTAGGTTTTGTCTGATTGCTGAAAATGTAGAAATTCAGGAAGAATTAGTTTCAGTCTTTATTTCATTAAATAATTTACCACTAGTTTGTCAACTATCTATGGGTAGGCACTGAGAAAAAATATGTGACTTTTTTGATGTAAGTTGTTTCTATGAAAGTCTTAAATATGTGAAAAGCCCATTGCCTAATGGCCACAATGGTTGTGACTGAGTTATAGTTGATCAGTTAAGAGATATGACTTTTTATAAATACTTTTCCACTAATTTCACTCTCTCTCCTACTGCTGTATGTATAGACAAGCTCTAAGTCACATTGATAGGGTTAGAAGACCACTCCCCATGTTAGACATCATACAGTACTATCTGCAAGACCTTGAAGCTACAAATGGTGTGACCATTCACTGTCATACTTGTGCAATGGCTTGAGAGGATGACATTCTCCTTAAGCTTCTATTGTGGTCTGATTATTAAGAGATGCTTCTGCCCAAATTAAGATGCAAACAAAACTATATGTTGAAGTCAATATTATGTATTTGATGTAAGAGTAAATGAAAGGTCAAGAGATAAAAAGAGGCACAGAAAGAGAGAGAGAGAGAGAGAGAGATTAAGTAGAAAGATATCAGAACCCAGTGGATCCTGTAGCATCCTGCTGGTCCTTCTTTACCCTGGTCTTCTTGGTGGTGACGGATCCGGAGTAATTTTTCTGCAGGTACCACCTTTATACAGTCCGAGTTTTGAGTATCCACCATGTGGTCCCAGATGTTCCCAAAACTTGGGCTGGGATGGGTGTAGGTTGTTTCTTTTCCCATAGTCTGCACAGTGGAATTTTTATGTGGTGTCCTAATTCCAAATCTTCATCTCCATTAGGCCTGGAATTTACCCCTTCCTGTTTGCCATCTGTGCTTATGTCAAGTTCCTGTTGTGGTGGCTTATCTTATGGGAAGTTCCTTCTTTGATAGTGCTTGGAGGCATTAAATTTTTAAGTGCTCTTTAAGTCTTTACAGTTTCCCATTGTACAATGGACTCTAAACAATTACATTAAAAATATAGTCCACTCTCTCTGCTCACCATGTATGAACTATGATACTGAACTTTGTCTTTTGCCTTTGAAAACAATGCAAAAACAGAGTTTAATTAGTCTTAATATCCCAATTAACATAATACAATTATTTTACTGAAATGTGTTATCTTTTGTTGAGTCTTCACTGAAAACTAAAGTGAGACAACTGAGCTTTGTGAGGCAATTAGCAGGTTTTCAGAATAGCAATGTGAGAATTAGTTGCTACTTTTTACATTCAGCTTCTTTTTGCTATTTTTTTGCTCTGTGAGAGACCTGTGAATTGAAAAACAAGTGGTCTGAACTGCTTTTGTATTCCCCAAGACTGGGGGGAAAAAAAAAACTAAACTAAAACCAAAACAAATTACTTCATGTCCCTTTAGGATGGGTTACTAGAATTGTCAAGAACATTTATGTATCAGATTAAAAGCAGAGTAAATGAGACATGAATTGGGTTCACAGGTGAAATTCTACTCTAAGTGATTCAAACCAGGAAGGGAGGGTGGCCATTAAATCTATAGTGTTGGAATTTTCCTGTGGACTGTAAGGTCTTTCAAGAGTATCAATTCATACTAAAATAAGAAACAGAAATGTAGCTTCTCTTGATACAAAGTTTTTCCTGTTCTTGTCTATATCAACTTACATTGGTATCTTTGAATCACAGATATTTTAACTTGTCATAGCATGAAAAACGTGGATTCACAGGGTTTTTGTCTGGGAGTTCCAAGAGCATCTCAAAAAATGGTGCATGTTTCTAAACATGCACAGAAGATATGTAACCAAAAAACCCAAACAACAAACAAGATCACCTAGAAGAGCTTAGAGGGATCTTCAGTAGAATAATGAGAAAAATGTACCGTCACGGAATGTAACACAGCATGATGATACTGTTTTGAATTCACTTACATGTGAAAGAATTCACTACACAGGGTGATATGCATTGCAGAGTAGAAGGTGCTTTCTAAAATCTTCTAAAAACCTTTCTTTATTTTCTGGCCAGGGTGGTGGCCTTTCTGTGTTTATCCTTAGTCTGCAATGACAAGGCTTTGACTGAATTTTACACAGTAAGTCAGTGTTGCAACAAGGGAAAATTCAGCAGTAAAATAATAATTGAAAGAGGAGAGTGTGTAGCAGCAGAGTTTCTGCTACACTTCCTTCAACAGTTGTTCCTCAGGCTTCTTCAGAGAGGAATTTTCACTTGAGGAGTACAGAAAAGGAAGTAATCACAGACCAATGGGTTGCTTTCCAATATTTAAAGGGTTTTATGTCTGTATGAAGTGATATTGCTTTATATTATCCCCTTCCAACCGATGCCACTCCTTGACATAAAAAAAATTACAGTATGGGGACTATCCACAGAGATCCATCACTGAAAAGAATATCATGAGAGAAGAATTTTCCTATTCTCTGTTGGCTACAAAAGCAGTGTTTTCTCTATTCTTCTGGTCCTTCTTTTATTTTACAATAGAAAATCCAGTAAAATAGCAGGGGGTCATTCACAGCTGAGTTAATTAACACGCTGCCAGTGCTGATGAATGAAGTCTGATAAAAAGCACACACAATCCTGGAAGAAGCACTGCAGGAGTTCCTTTTAGCTCATGGCAACTCAATAATAAAAAAAAAAAATAGAAAAAAGAAAAAAGGAATTTAAATGTAGCATTTAGTAGAAAATCAAATATCTCAATTAATATTAATTAATAATTGAAAGAATAGTCAATAGACTGTTGGAGCATTGCTTAGTTGAGTTTTGTAACCTCTATATTTGCTGAGCCTTCTTTGATATACTATAAATTGTAAATACATCTAGAAATTGAAACACCTATAGACACAACCCATCAAAATATGTTTATACTTGGAAAAATGTTTTTTTAGACTTCCACAATGCAAAGACTTGATGTGTTCTGAATAAAATATCTGCAAATCTAAAAGACTGTGGTTTATTTTTTTTAAGTAGGAGTTTTTCTCCCAACATAGATCTTGACTTAGGAACAAAATCATATCTTTCTTTTTCTTTTTTCTTCATCATCCCCCAAAATGTAGGTTCTGTAGGCGAAACATGGTCTTCTGGGAGCAACCAGACAACTTTATTGCCTGCTGTTTACACCCTGCATGAGACTGGAAACAGCTCTGCCATGGGAGTATCCTCCAGCTCACTAATCCTAGAAATGCTTAGTCGGAGTGCTTCTCTAAAAAGACAGCAATAAAAGATACATTTTTCTCGCTCAAGGACACTGAGAACAGAAGGGACCAGCATTCCCTTTTGAAGGGACCATATGGCCCTGTGCTCTTCCTCTAAAAGCTGCAGAATTTCTTCCAGAAACTGGATTAAAATATGCTTCTCAGAGAACTATCTAATCAGTTTTTAAAGACTCCAAACAATAGTGAGTCCATGGGCTGCTTCTGGCAAGTTGTTCAAATAGTTAATTAGCTTCATCAATGCATTTTACTGCATCTTATTTCAAGGCTGAATAAGTCTAACTTCAGTTCCCATGCAGTGCATCTTCTTATGCCTTCTTCTGCAAGATTAAGACACCTTTTCCTATCAAATATAATTTCTATGGTTAAGTCTATATGTTGCTCCATCAAGTAACTCCTTTTTCTCTTCAATAAACTAGTAGATTAGATTTCACAAGCATCCCACTTCAGGTATTAGTTTAAGTACAATTGAGTAATTTTTTGAGTCCTCTGTATTCTCTTCATTAATTCATTTCTTCCATGAAATGCAGACTTCAAACTGGATGAAGAAATCTTCAAATTCATACAAATGTTGCATACAGATGTTATCTGGCTCCCTTCCTGATATTCTTTTAGAAATTCAGTGACAACCAAATACACTGAACTTTACACTGAGCTCCCACATTGACCCTGTTCTCTCTGGTAACATTTTTCTCAAGTTGCTGCTTTCCAGGAAATCATCTCCCATTCTGCTTCTGAAGCCTGCAGTGCTTCCCACATGGAACAACTTACAGGTTCAAGGCTGCACCGAAATGTATTTTGCTCAGTTATGACCTTGTACCTGGGATCTGGAACACTGTAAAAGCATCCTCTCCTCATTGTTTGATGCTTCCATTGAGCTGCACAACATACCAGCAAAGATCTTACTTGATCATCCAGATACACACAGTATCATTACTGATTAAAACCTTGAGTAGTATCAGATCCCAAGGAATTCTCAGTGCTCCCAAATAACGTGGGCTCTAGCATTGATTTTTTTACCCTTAAGCTGCATTTGCAAGCTCTGAATACCAAGTAAAGCATATGACCAACTGATTATATACACTGCATGTCTTCTCAGAATACGGTATTATACAGCTTCATGCCAGAAACTTTGATTTATTTGAAGTGTGTAATTGCTTTTATCAAGTTGTTTTATCACCCGATCAAAGCGTATCACAACATTTTTGTGCTCTCATTTTATTTTCTAACAAAACATGGCAATTGTATTTTTGTACTAATTTCTTTTGGCTCATTGCATGTGCTCTGAATATAAATATTTAATGGAGAAACAATGAAAGTTCCAATATGATGCTAAGGGTTCTAGCTTAAATAAGGTTGTTAGTATCCAGATGCTGCTATGAAGGTTATAATAAAATGAGAATGATGAAATTGCTCTCCTGTCTCCAGGATGAAACACATGGAGACCCTTAAAAATATAAAGTAAGGATCAGTGTGTAATTATCCCAGCAAACAACAGCACATTTGATGAAACACAGCTTTCTCTTTCTGTAGTGATTGTATTGATATGAATATTTATGAGCTGTAGTTCATATAAATACAGTCTGTAAGCTGCATCTTCTTTAAAAAAATTTTGTTTCAACCTCTGTAAATGATGCTGAGTATCTATCAGCTTTTGCTGTGTGGTCTGCATTTTGTCTTTCATGTGACATTGGTTTATCAGACTTGTCATTTTTATCCTCACCCATTCATCTGATTTTTTTCTGGGATAGAGTTAATTGTCTTCATAGTAGCTGGTATCTTAGATTTGTGCTGGAAAGAGTGTTGATAACAAAAGGAAGTTTTAGTTACTGCAAAGCAGGACTTACACAGAGTCATGGCCTTTTCTGCTTCTCATCTCCTCAGTGAGGAGGCTGGGGATGTAAAGGAGTTGGGAGGGTACACAACCAGGACATCTGAGCCCAGCTGACTTCAGGAATGTCCCATACCATATGGCATGCTGCTCAGCAATAAAAGCAGGGGGAAGAAGGAGGAAATTGGGACATTTGAAGTGATGACCTTTATTTTTACTGTTAATGAAGCCCTGTTTTCCTGGAGATGGCTGAGCATGCACCTGCCGTGGGAAGTGGTGAGTGAATTCCTTGTATTGCTTTGCTTGTGTAAACAATTTTCACTTTACCTGTTAAACTGTCTTTATCTCAGCCCATGAGTACTTTTTACTTTTATTCCTCTGATTCTCTCCCCTATCCAGTTGTGGGGGAATGAGTAAGCAGCTGTGTGGGGCTGAGCTGCCCACCAGGGTTAAACCATGACTGTGGATTGCTACTGCAGCTCTGGTTTTCTGTCTAAAATAAAGTACCTCAAAATGTTTTTTAGAAGATTTTTATTTTCTTGACATTATTTTTGGCTCTTTTAAAGTTCCAGTTGCTATTGATGTGTTCTTGAGAGGCATGTATGGCTTCTCCTCTGGTGTCTGGATGTACTGAAAAGATGATGAATATGAGCAGCTGAAAATTTCTTTTACTTAGTTTGTTCTCAGGCCATTTGTGGTCCTTGCTTTGAAAACTGAACATAACTGAGTTGACTGAGGGCCTTTCACTCTAAGCTACCATCAGGTTGAAGATCTCTTTTTTGTGCAGTTGTCATTTCTACACTATGCTTAGACAATGAGTCAAGTATGTTTATCTCCATTCCTTTCTTCCTATACACATCCAAACAGCAGCAGTGCAAATTAAATGAAGGCATTTTGGAACTGTATACAATATATTTCTAAAGGCACTGTTCTCCAAAGCATTTCTGTGCATTTAGGCACACTGATAAAACTTTATAAATGCAAGTACTATGGCAAATGCTTATTTTCTGTGTGGGCATATTTGTTCTAATGGCAACAATTACCATGACTAAAGTTATTTCTTGTTTTCCTTTCTGAGAAAGATGCATTTCCCCACTATTTTGTATGAATCTTTCTTCAATCTTAACCAACTATTTGAAGGTGACAGGTGATGAAGACAGCATGTTGAAAGAGCTAAGGTAATTTCTGTCTGTTTCCAAGGCTTTTCCCACACTGGCAATGCACCAGCAGAAATGAACAGAAGTTTCATAAGGCTATTTTATTATTTGGAACACATAGATTTGTGCATGGTATGCACAGCTTTACCTTCTAAGGGTCAGCCTGCAACTTTTGGGTGACCTGCCAGCACACATATCAGTCATAGACTCATAGAATCTCCTCTGTGTCTCCTGGCTCTGTTTTAGCAGAGACATGAGTTGTGTTCATGATCTCCCACAGCACTGACAATGCTGTGCCTGCATCCAGACACCAGACTGACACTGAAACCTGCAGACTCTGTTAGTATGCTCTGCCACTGATTTTTCAGCTGCAGGTTTATTCCCTACTAGCATTTTTAAACTATACCTACCTGCTGGCATGCCAGATGTGGGGAGGTACTTTCTTTATCTTTTCCCATAGCATGGCCCATGTTACAATTTTGGCATCAAATACAATTTCTCTGTTATTATATCAGTTAATTTCTCTTTATTTGACAATTTGTTGGTGAGTAATATTTTTTTCTTACACAACATGAGGAGAATTGGCACCAAGAACTGGAGAAGATTTTAATGGATTTCAGCTGCAGTCAACCTTTTTATTCAGTCAAAGAGTTCAATGAATTAACAAGCAGTGACTTCACTTCTCATTTTCTTTCTTTTTATTATTATTTTTATCAATGCAGTTGGGATAGTATGGGAGAGTAAGTAATGATTTCAGCACAGAAGACAAATTGTGAGCTCTCATGACTTTGGAAGTTAAGCTGCTGGATCTCACAGTTTAGAGAATTTGAAGAACTGTCACCAAGTGTCATCTTACAGCTGATGATTCTGTAACAAAAATATAAAAATAACATTATCTTTAAAAGTAGCAAATAAATTCTGGAAAAATAGGAATGGCTAGATGATTAAATAGTCACATTTTTGGTAAAGTGACCAGAAATATGGAATGATTTGAACATTTAATAACTAAGAATAAGAACCTTTATTCATTCTATGGTTAGAAGTATGATATAGCCAAAAGTATAGCCAAGCCTTTAGTAAAATATTGTTAAAGAAATTTTTCTGTTCGACTTGTCAGAAAACTTGTAAATAGGCAGTGCTACTGCTATTCTGTGAGTATTATGACAGGATAACAAACAATGTGATAATGAATAAAAAGCAAAAATAGTGATTTTAAATAGTAGTTTTAAAACTCCATGATAACACTGAGCTGGATAAATGAGAAATCAAGGCTGGTTTGATTAAACTATTTGACAAATTTGCAATGGGTTTGTAAAACCAGTGCAGCAATTTTAGTCTCCCCACTCTGTCCTCTATCCTTGCATCTCCAGTGTCTGGAGCTGTGAAGACTGAGCTGGTTTTTGTGTTTCCCCTTCTTCTTCACCACCATATTCCTGTCTCTCTTTCCCCCAGTCATCAGGTAGCCTTTAATTCAGTATGTGCTGCTCTTCTCTAAAGACTTCTGTTTTCCATGCAGTCCCACCCCCTTCCTTTCCCTAACTGTATGATATTAAATGGACAGGAGGTACCAGAGTCCAAGGACGCAATTTTCAGCTACAAAAAATGTCTGGAGATGCAAATTTTGAAAAGATTCAAGAAGCCAACTCAAAGCAATAAAGCATGAAATATTGTAGCAGTGGATTAGTAAAGAATGCAAAATTAACTTAGACACTGTGCAAAATTGCTTTGTATGGAGAATTAAAACAACACAGCAAAATGCAAAAATCACATATCGCATTTGGGAAATAAAACATAACGGACAGTGTCGTATGTCCTACCTTGTTACAACTTACAAAATATAATATTAATACATAAATATTGCCATTTATGATGAAAATATAATGAGAGAAAATCCCCTCTTTTAGTTAAAAAGGTCAATAACTTATTGTGGAAGAAGCTTCGTCTATACCCTTAAAATTTTACAGATTTTAGGGAATAGCTTGCATGTACTAGAGGATACAGGGTGCAAGAATGTTCATTATAGTAAAATATCCCTATACTATAAGCACCTCTTTGAATCTCTGTGCTGATGCAATGTTGTATTTGTATTCACAAAGTCTGATATGAACACAGAGTTAAATATCTGCTGTTTATGATGTCAATATAGGACATCATAAATAAATAATAAAAAAAATTTAAAAATCATCTACACAACTTAGTGATATAATTGAGGGAGAAATACCTTGATTTGAATTATTACTGAAAGAACTGAACAGAGAGTTATGAAGATGGTCAGACAAATGGAGTTAGTAACAGGAAAGATTGTGCTGCAAACTCCTAATGATAAACCAAGAAATACGAAAAATAGATTTGGTCATCAAGCAGATTTGAATGTATTTCTATACTCAGTTTGAATACCTAGGAGCAATTTCTCACCTACTTCAAGAAGGAACTGGAGACTTGGGTGGAGAGAGAACAAGCTGACATGAAGGATATTGGCAGTGGCCATGTCTTAGACAGCTTTTAGACAGCAACTTGTCATGTCTAAAGAAATAAATTCATAATGGTTAACAATAGCATCTAGTGCAAATTGAGACAACAGAAAAAAAATAGAGAGAAAGATATATTTCTTCTTATTTGAAGGAATCAGGAAATTATTATTAAAAAGTTATAACATTTACTTCTGTCTAATACAAAACCAAGCTGACAGTACATAGAAATACTGGCTTTTCTTCTGCAGGAATTCCTCAGTGAGAAGGATGTGTTTTAAGTCTACATTTCAGGTTGTTATATCTGTTATTTTTCTTATAGATGTGAGCTCTGGGATCTTATTACTGAAAAGTAAGATGGATAGATAAATACTTCTGAAAATAAAATATTGTGACAGATTATAGGGCCAAGAAAAGAAAAACAAAATCTAATAAGGAATTGTGAGAAGTCTACAAACATCCAAATAAAATAAATACTGTGATATGTCCAAAATATCTGTAGGTAGAACATATGATCATAGTGAAAAGGGTAGACTAATTATTTGTCTTTTGAAGGAAAAAGAAGAAAAAAGTAAAGAAGGATAATAAGGAAACTATAAAAATTCTCAGTATGAGATTTAACAAGAGAAATAATAAACCTGACAGAACAGGTGGAATAAAACTGTGAGAGTAGCTAAGGGTTTAAACATGCATAGGAGTAATAATTGCAGCACTTCATGAGGCAGATGTTGCACAGGGTGAATTGCTTTATTTTTTCACCCATTTAGTATGAGCAAAGAATCCACATATTCAGATATTCAAGGAATCTTAAGAACTTTCTTCAGGCTTCAACAAAGGTGAATCACCTTCTCTAGGTATTGTTGCTTTGCTTGTGTAACTAACAACTCTTTGTTCTGGATAATAGATCCATCATTCTTGTATTCAGTAATTTTACAGAAAAGTAGGGGCTTCTCAGTTTTACATACTTCCTGTTTTCCATGCTCTGCTCTCTGGAATTTGAGTTGTACATTACATTTCTCTGGTGGTATTAAGATGAATCCATCATACTACATTGCCATTTCTCACTTTCTTCTGTAAAATTCCAAGGAAGGCTTGTCGGCATTTTACTGATTCCTCTGCAATGTCAATTTGGTGCTCAGTTTTCTGCATCTGTGCTGCTGCCTAGTTTTTCCATCTTGTGACAGCCTGAACTATTCAAGTCATTTGTTTTAGTAATTTTTCATTGCATTGAAGTGAAGTATGAAAAATCTTAGCCTCTGAACCATTTTGCTGCCCTGCCTTTCCCTTCCTTTCCCTTTCTCTCTTTTTTTTTTTTTGTTTGCTACCTTTAGGATAATAAATTTATTCCTATAATTATTGCATAATAATTTCAGAAAACAGTATAATCAATTGTCACAATTTTTTTCCTAATGCCTATATTTCTTATTTGATATCTCATCTTACATACTTAGGATTTTCCTTTCACCTTTTTTTTTGGACCAAGAGATTGCCAGAGTGTTTTTTGTTGCCTTCAAATATAGTGTTTATATATGGAAATTATGTAACTGTACATTTCTTGAGTCAATTTAATAAACTTCTCATATATGGATCTTTATCTGCTTAACTTTGATTTCATCGCCTTCTTCTTGAAATTTGGATTATAGCTTTATTTCTAAATCAATAAATTTGAAGTGTTATTGATCACTGCAAGTGAAGACAGAAGGCTGAAGGCAATGTTATTATTCAGCATTGATAAGTATACTTTCAATTAAGATAAACACTGACATGCCAAAAGGCTACCAGGAAAATTCTGAAAATTACATAGAACTTGCAGGAAGGTAACAACTTATTTATTAAGAATAGTCAGGAGTTAAGGTTACTTTGATTACATCTTGCCTTATTCTACAGATATTTTCTTTAAAATTAATGATTCTGAACAAATTCTGAAGACAACACATAATTTCTCATATAATCATACATGAAATTAAATTTTTATTCAAAATTCATTCATATTTAACAAATATCTTCTTTTAAATACATATTATAAATCTGCAGAGCCAACAGCTAAAATTATAAACATTTTCATTTTTAATCTGATTATCTTTTATCACTAAGTACATATATTTCTATAAATGAAGATACCCCTTCCAGACCTTTAACATGCTACTGATCTGTCAGTAGAAGAGCATACACTGATTTCCTTGTCTTTCATATAAAGAATATAGCTACTTCTGATTTTTTTTTTATTGTTGGGTTTTTTTTACTGATTAAATAAAGAATGTTTTGTATGATACAAATCCTGGTTTTGTGGGTGACTTTGCATCTATAGAGCATTGACAGACACCAGGAAGACTATCTACTCAATGAAGAACTTTGCTTTTTCCTTCATCTGTTATCATAAGCTTGTATGTTAGATTGCTGAAATGTCTCATAACAAAAAATAAAGGGAACAAAACATACCATATGTTTATTCTTTTTAAAATAAAAGAAGGCAGTGCTGTCAATTTATACAATATGATCCTCATTAGCCCTGGAAGTCTGTATTTTTCTGTCCAAACTTACTACCCTTAAAGGTTTTCTTTCCTAATTGGCAAGATTAGGTCACAAGTTATGTGACTTCTGCTTATTGAACTTTGAAAACTCTCTGTAACTACAGCAGCACAGGGAATAAAAGCTGTCATTCAATTCCAGGGACCTGTAATCTCTGCTCGCACTCTGCCATCTGTCCCGTGCCCAGCCTCAGCCTAACGAAGCTTCCTCTCCAGTGGAGAGGGTGAGGGCTGCTCTGGTTGATGTTTTCTGCATTCATGTCACTCCCAGGCTGAGGGAAACCACCAGGTCCTTACATCCCTCAAGTCCTCCTTTCCATCAATACCACTTAACTGAACCAAAAACCACCAAAAAACAGAGGACGATGAAAATAAGCTTTAACTGCCACCTAATCACAAGTATCTTAATTCTCTATTTTCCAGTCATACCCAGACATTTTTTATTTAATTCTTCAGCTTGATTGCAATACTCTGTAAACATTTTTATTTAGCACAGTGTTGTGATGTGTAAGAAATTCTCGATTTGCCTTTGAGCTAGCTGAGATAGGCAACTGTGAGAGACATGGCAACACTGGTCTGTGGTTCCTTAAATCACAGTAACAATGTTAACGTGTAGGCATTCAGAGAATAACAATTGAAACTCTAAGCAGAGCTGCTTAGGCAAGGCTCAGCTCTGCAGAAAGCTGCCTGTGACATTTTTTAACAAAGTAAACCTAACTTTGAGTTTTGTTGTACGTTTTAGCATTTATGAATAGTAAGAAATCATAATAATGTCATATTTTTAAGAAAAAATATGGGGAGAGTCTTAAAGATAGTTGAAACTAAAGGTGGATGGGAGAGAGGGGGCATTTAATGATATTGCTCCATTTTTGACACTTTTCTCAACTCGATTCCAGTACATTTTCAAGTGCTCTTTTTTGCAAGGAGTTTGGGAAGAATGTATTTATCCTTAATCTTGAAGCTTACTGTACCAGTGTCAGGCACAATTTATTTTTCAAACCTACATATTTAGAAGTTAAGATTGGTTTGTAGAACTGACTGTTCTTGTCAGGTTCATCTTTTCAGTAAACCTCTTTGCAGTTTTCCCAGATTAAAACAACTTATGGCAGTGGAAAATGTGCTTCCTAAAAATTCCCACTATGGTTAGTAGAAAAGTACCTAAATTTATATTATCTGTAAAATGTATCACATCATTATTTGCCTCCTTTTCCAGATCATTTACTGAGGATTCTATAATATCTGTTAAATGCCCTCTGTTCCAAAGCCTAGGGTATCCTACCAGAAGCCTTCGCCTGCTGTGAAAATTGGACATAAACTTCTATTCTTTATTTCTGATATTTTTAACCACTCACTGACCTACAAAATACCTTCCTTCAGTCATGCAGGGGTTTTTTAGGAGCCTCTGGTGAAGGTCTGAGCGTATGTCTTGTTAAAATTTCAAAAAAATCTAATACACTGTTTTGGCTATCTACATGCTTGGGATCTCTTTCAAAAGCTGATAATATTGCTTCCATCCAGAAGAATATCCACCCTATCAATTTCATGTCACAAGTGTTTGCTGTGCTTGCCTATACTTTGATGGGAGTATTAGTAATGGAAGTATTCAGAATATGAGTCAAAACAAAGAAATTAAGTCATCAGCCAGAATGTCATTTAGAAGTTCACTACCTGCCTATGACAGCCTGTTCTAAAAGATCTTGTTGGGCCTTGTTTATCTATTGTTTCATCTCTGCATTTTTTTAATGGTCTTAATATTTGAAAGAATGACTGTGAGGCAGTGAGACCTCTGGGTTGAGAGATGTGGAATAAAACTACTAGAGTGTAAGAAGCACGTGAAGAAATTGACCTGTGAGCAGGGAATCAATACAGAACAGGGGTGTAGCAGGAGACAGAGTGGAAGTGAATAGAGGCAATTTGTCAAATTGACTTTCTCCCATACACACTTTGCCCTTTATGGATAAACATGATCATCCGATATAAGTACCAGGTAAGAGTAATCACAAACAGTGGGCGAGTTAATATGATTTCTCCATTAGGTGCTCAAAACATGGTTTAAGGAAAACCTCGGGCACAAACCTGTGCAGCAGGAAAGAAGGAAAGACATTATTTCATTAAGCTAAGGGGCAGCAAAGAATCAGAGTGCAGGAATAGTAATACATTACTGAAGTATCTACAATGGGAGAAAAAAGAGATGGAATGAAAATTTTGGGAGTGGTTGACAAAACTGGGAAAGTAGATGAGTCCTGGAAAGTGATAGTGAAGATTCCAATTGGTGGAGAGAACTGGAGGCTTGTATGCTTTATCAGAAGGGCACTACATGCCATGGAGAAGAGGATAAAGGAATGTCAGAGAAGAGGAACAAACTTCAGAAAAAATGGAAGGAACGTGTCTGAATAAAGTATGAGACCACCACAGAAAACAGAACAGATTTAAATGCTCCTTGTTTCCAAGCTTGCCAGTTAGATCATTATCCAAACACACTTTAACCAATGTCCACAAAGTCAGTACCTTCCATATTGAACAGATCTCAAGAAGAAGTTGCTGGGATAGAACCTATCCTGAAGCTATATGTAAAATTTTATTATGTGTCTTCTCTGATTTAAGTCTTAACTCAGACACTCTAATCTAGGTTTCAACCTAGAAGGTTTCAACTTACAAAGGAAACCAAAGTCAAATGAAATAATTTCCTTCCAGCTGCATGTTTTCCACCCCTTTCATGATAGAAAAGGCTGTGACTTAACAAATAAAATGAAATAAAATAAAATAAAATTAAATAAAATAAAGAATTATAAAGAAAAGAAAAATTACTAATGTGAAGAAACAGGCAGTTTCACTAAATTATTAGTTTATTAGTCTTATTTGTTAGCTATCGTGTTCCTCCTCTCATGGTCTTCTCACTTCTTTTAATTTAGTAGGTTTTTGCTGGCTGTGGAAGAGATAATGGGTTCTATTGCATATCTATATTTTAAAAAGAAACGTAATTTTTAAAAATCTGCACTTTCCAATCTGGGAATAAAATTTAGGATAGGTTTTCTAATAATATAGCATTTGTCCCTCATCTCTCATTGGAGTCTTTATGGTGATTCTTCAGGTTCATTAAACGCAAAATTAACTATTAACTGAGGAATAGTAAGAGGAATTAGTAAGCCCACCATTCTTTCAGGGACACCCTGTATCCTTCAGTGTATCATTTCAATGGGCTCATTGTTGTAACATTGGCCAGAAGACACTTCCTAAGACAGCACTGCTATTTCTCTATCAGAAATTTTCTGGTTAGTTCTTTATTTCCTCTAGAAATAAAGATTTATTCTATCTCAGTTTTGGAGTACTGGTAACAGGAAAAGAAGACAGCTAATCCATTAATGCAGAAATGCACTTTGTAATAATCAGAGTGACCTTGGCTTCTGACTGCATGCTGAATTTGAAGGTGTGAAGTCTAAATGTACTTCACATACAAAACAATTAATTGGTAAGAGACTAGAAAATAATTTTCTGTTGACTGAGGCATCAGACAATATTAACCCAAACACCAAACAGGGAAGTAAATTATGCAGATCCTTTGCTTGGTACAACAAAGAAAAAGATATCAAGGATGCATAAAATGTGGGAAAATTGCAAAAGTATTTTATGATACAATAACTACTATGTAATCTCACTGAAACAGCAGCAGAATTAACACCATATTTATAAAGTGGTGTTTCACAAAAAGGAGGAAAAAAGGAATGGAAGCAAGAGAAGGGAGATGGAAATAGTAAAAAAAGAAGGGAGGGAGTGAGGAAAGGAAAGAAGCTTGATTCCAGAATCACCCAAAATTAAATCGTTTCCCAGGATGTTATAATATTTTCTTGTTATTCTTTTAGGAGAACTTATTTGGAAATCTCTAGCTTTGCATAAGGAGAACCTGCCAGCAGGACATATTCCATTTAAATGCATATAGCAGTTACATATTGCCTATCACAAAGAGATGTTAGCTGGGATTTAAAGAGGTGTTAGGCTCCATGTGGTCATCACCCCAAAGACTTCGGCTGGCCTTTCTTGTGCAAAGAACAGTTCACTTCCATAACTTTCTATACCTATTTCTCAGCCAAATTCTTATCCCACATCAACACTGAAACAGCAACTCAACCTGGTGGTCTTACAAATCCTCATTAGACTCCTTTATTTTTTTCTCTTCGGATTTTAAACCTTTCCATGTTGATGTTTCCCATCTTGACAGAGCTACCAACAATGCTTATGTTGGCATGTCTTTGCCTCTCTGCAATTTTACATGGTATATCTTTCTACAGACTTCACCAGATGACTGTCTCATGGGTTAGACACTTTCTCAGCAGCTGAGGCCAAGCATAGGGTTATATCACAGCTTTCCTTAGATCCTGGAAACACATGGATGCAAATCCTGGGGCAACTAAGGGGAAGCTTATGGGTGGGTTTCAGAGGAAGGAGGACACAAAATTCAGGAAGAATTCTTAACTGTTTCAAATAGACATTAGCTTTACTAAAACTACATGAACTTAAATCACCTGAATATCCAGTCCACTGATCTGAATTAGAAAAGATAATTCATCAATGTATAACAGTCCACCTCCAATAATTTTACAACAGTGTGACAATATCTCCAGAAGAAGTTAGTTCAGATAATAAGAAATATTTCTTCCACGTTTTTGCAGGAAATTTAAAGGAAAAAAACCAATAAAAATTCAAACTAAACCAAAGTTTATTTCATAATGAAGAGCAATTTACCAGTCCTGGTAATACAGAGCTAGTCTGCTTTCCAGTGGTCATGAAACTAAGGAACAGTAAGCCTTCTCTGTTCAATCCTCTGCAGTACCTCAGTTTGGTCTGCTGTGACTGTCAGAGCAAAATGCTTTCACTGAGTCTGTTGTGGCTCAGTGACATGCACAAGATAAACCACTAAGGTGTTTAGAAAAGGCAGCTTCTTTATATTCTGAGTGGTTATTTGAGTTTCACAAGTCCAGAGACAGAAATTAAAGACTCAGTTTTGAGAGTGATTTTTATGATGTTCATAGATTTCAATGTACCTTTCTGCAGATGTAATATAAGTGCAGCGATTTTCCGAATTGGGACATAACTGGTTCTTAAATCATAATGCTCTCAAACTCAAAGAAATGTTGAGAGCTAATAGTGTATCTATGTTGTTATAAATTCTGCCTATGGTAGATGTTGATATAATATAGAACATGCAATAATTGTCTTCTGCAGATGGGAAGTCCTATGAAAAATAGTTTTATTTGTATTCATCAGTGATACATCTGTTTCCAGACACATTTGTTTCAAAGACTTTAATGTTCACATCATTAATTTCAATCCTTGTGGAATGCCTAAAATAAAATACTTGTCAAAATTGTAACTGTAGAAATTATCATATACAATTGTATATTGAAGTTTGCAGGCTTTTGTATTTGGTCTCCAACTTTCCAATGAAGCAGATGGAATTAGGATATCTGTCTTCTAGAAGAAACCTTGACATACATAAGTGTGTGATACTCAGAGGCTTTCTGGGGGGCAATTCTCAGATATTAGATGAAAAAAAGGAGAGAAAACAAATATTTTCTCATCTGTAAAATGAAATAATCATGTTTTGCCTATCCTATAATACTTGCTGATATCCCCTGTAAGTAAAAACATGTATTACTCTTAGTAATTGTTTTCACAATTGCAGAAACACTGACATATAATTTCTCTCATTCTTTGGGAATATATATATTTATGATATTTCTTCAAACCTTCTCACCTGTCAATCTTACTGGGTGTTTTTTTTCCAAAAATTCAAAAAAATTACAAAATTGCTACAATAAGAAATTTTAGGGAAAAAATAAAAGTGATGGAGACACAAGTTGTAGACTGTCCTCATGTGCAGATGAATGCTACAGAAATGACAATTAATTCAGATATTTAACAGAATTATTCTGGAGTGAGCCATATGATGTCTTTCATGTAAGACCTAATTAGAGGGGAAAAAAGAAAAAAGGAAATATACAATCTCAATATATTTCTCAAAATTGATTTCTTTTGAGTCAGACATCGAAATCGTTACCTTGTACTTCTGGAAATCAGAATAAAAAGAAATAAATTGTTTTATGCAAGATAATTATATTTCTGGATTTTCTAAACAGCTACAAGAAGCACTAGATAGTTTCAGACCCATACAAACTAATGAATTAATAACAAGCACTCAGCATGTAAGTCATGCTTTGGTGCAAAGTCATAATCTGGAAAAAATCTGTCAGAGTTCTGAACAATGGACCATATGCCATCATTAATATCTTCCAGATTGCTATGAGTAGGGGAAAAAAATACTCATTTGTTTTCATAGGACTCTGAGTCAGCAGGATAGCTTTGAGACAGAAGTTTCTAGATCACCTCTTTAGTCACTAAAAAACAGAAAATGTTTTAAATACACCCACCTCAAAACAATACTGAACCAGATTTTGTTTGAGTATAAACCAAAACCATTTGAAAATAAGTATCTAGAAATTTGCCTTTTGCTCACTATATAACTGAAGGCAAATTCTTGCTTGTGCAATTGACCCAGATTACCAGCTATCAGAAACATCTTCTCAGTTGTCTCTGGTCCTCAGGAAGTACTGTCTGCTCCCTTGGTGGTCTGGGTCTTGCTCTCTCATTTTCCTGTCATCTCTAGGTCTCCCTCCATGAAGTTCAGGCTGCTGCCTGTACTATATTCTTTGCAATTCTTTTCATCTCTGTCTGTAAAATCCTGTAGACTCTAGGAAATGCCCTTACCAATATCTTCTGTACATTTCCCCTCTTTTAGAGTTTCAATTGATCTAGTTATTTCTTAAAGAAAAATAATGATCAACTCTCCTGAATAAAGAATGCAAATATCCTCACTAACTTAAAAAAAATAAAAATTCCAGGCTTGGAAATACTTTTTCCATCTGTGCTTATGTGAAGACTGCAAGGATTTTTTCTCCATGTACCATACCACATTATTTTTGTTTCTGAACTCTCTGGAGAGAATAGCTAGAGGGATGACAAGGAAACTGCAGGGATTCCTTTGTATAATAACATGTGCAAGCAGCTTTTGTAATCAAGACACATATATAGCTCCACTACAGGGAGTTCAAGAGATTATTTTGTTTCCAAATACAAAAATTAAATATTTATTTGCAATTATTTTCTTCATGGATTTCTGTAAGATGTTCTCTTTCTTGGACTTTCACTCCCAATGTTTAATAGAGAGACAACCATTTGTAGTCTTATGAGTCTGATGTTGTCTGAAGTTGATTCTTGAGTAGTCAGACCTTTTCTCCTTGTCTCTGACAGACTCTAAGCAAGACAGCGCCTGGTTTGGCAGCCTCATGACCAGTGATGCAGGTACAAGGATGGAACTCTGGATTTCTCTGTGGATACGATAGCTGAGTTTGATTAAATGGCTAACAGTCTAACAGATTTGTTCTAGAAAATTTTCAGCAGGCAAAGAAAGCTCCTTTTATTAGTGGTAGCAGAAGGCAACACGTTTAATCACTAATTAGAGCACTCACATTCCTCCTGTTGTGGCTCCAGTTCAGGACAGTGTCTGTATTTGGTAGAGGTAAAAGCAGGACATCTAAGGAAAGAAACATTTTAAACTGCCTTGCCAAGATGTACTCAGATATATCTATCAGTGCACATGGCATTTGCAGCAGTTCACTTTTATTATTTGGAGCTGTACATTGGATTTCATTGTTTTGACTGTCTAGGTTCCTAGAGGTCAAACAATGTGTATAATAAAAATGACAATCTAAGGAGTTTAATTTAGAAACTGGGGGTGGGGGGTGGGGTGGGGGGACTCTGAAATTATGCCAGGTTATGAAGAATAAATCCAACCACCAATACTAAAACTTTAATTTTTATTTTTTGAGTAAATCTGTATCTGACAGAGGAGCATTCTTCAACTTCACCATTTCAAAGAAGGTACTCCAGGGTTTTACTTAAAGGCAAGAAACTGAACAATATAGGCAGTGAACAAAGCAAAGTGAAAATAGGGTTCATTGTATTTTAGGCCACATCAGCTGTGGTTTTCATCATTGTCAGAAAACGGTTAGTATGCCTTCATTTTTTCATCAGAAATGCAGGCAGTTCACTTAAACCTTTTGTTCAATTTCAAAGAGATTTCATGAGTGTGAATGCTCTCTCCAGTATTTTTTCCTTTCTTCTCTCTTTTTTTTTCCTTTCACCATATGGATTTGAAATGCATATTATCCATTTCTAATCTGCTGTGGAACATCTACTTCATAGAAAGCCATCAGTTATTCAGGCAGTTGTGGCTGTCCAAAGATTTGTTCTTCTCTACTCACACTCCATTTGATGTAGAGACTAAAGTGAGGGCATGGCAACATGGGGCTTGATATGATTTACTTCTGGAACTGTGTCTTCTTACTCAAATTACATGTTTTAATATATGTTTAACTTGCACTAATTTTTTCTTATTTCCTTTAAAGAATATGAATATATGTGTGTCTTAGCAGCCTCCCTTTGGATCTTGAATAGAAAGAAATAATTCTGGTTTAAAAATATTGATAAGACCTGAAAAAAATATTTAGAGGCATGTAATCTTTTACTGATATAATCGAGGAGGTGAAAAGGACGAAGTGTTGTAAGCAGAAAAATTTATCATGTTTATATTTATCTCCCATGTTACTGTTATTTGCAATATTGTTACTGGTGATAGTTGCTACTTCAGGGCATTTCAGATTGTAGGAGTTGATGATCTAAAAAAGAATTGTCTCAAGCCAAATCTAAATCTCTAAAGAGCTTCTGCTTGGAGTCTCGCTCTTGGGCTCATTTACCCTTTCCACCCTTCTCCACTGCTACTGTATTTAAATGGTTCTCTTGTTTCCTTCACCAGACTCCTTTCCCTTTATCAGACTTCTCTGATAAGAACATGTTCATCCTTTTGAATCGTATTTCAGAGAATCACAGAATCATTATGTTACAAGGGACCGCTTGAGATTTTTTATACCAGGGTCACCCACAGCAGGTTATCCAGGACAATTCAAATTTTAAATATTTAATTATTAAAGACTTCACAGTCTCCCTGGGCAACCTGTGTCATTGTTCAACCACACTTATATGAAAACACAAGTGTTCAGATGGAATTTCTTTCTCTTTGATGTGCTGCCACTGCCTATTTCCCTGTGAGTGGATACTGCTGAGTCTGTCTTCTGCACTTCCCCCATCAGATTCTTCAACACATGGATGAGATCCCTGAGCCATCTCTTCTCAACACTGAACATTCCCAACTCTCTTATGTCTCTTATCTCTCATCATACGAAAGTGTTCCAAGCCCTTGCTAACCACGTGCTAGACTTGCTCCAATAGGTCCATGTCTGTCTTATACTGGACAGTCCATCACTGGACACAGCTGTCCAGAGGTGTCTCACCAGGTCTCAACAGAGAGGGAGGGTCCCCTCATTTGAACTGATGACAATTCTGCTGAAGTAGCCCAGAGAGCTGTTGGCATTCTTTGCCACAAAAACGCATTGCTGGTAGCTGCTCTGCTTGCAGTCCACCTTGTCTTTCTCTGTCCACCTTGTCCCTCTCTGTCAGCCTCTCTTGCAGCTGGTAAAGCCCAGCCTGTTCAGTTGCTTGGAGACCTTCAAAGGTCCCTTCTAAACCAGTCCATGGAACTGCCATTTCCCTTAAACTTCATGAGATAACTCTGCTCACTTTTCCAGCTCCACTCATCTAGTCTATACACAAGGGCTCTTGGTTTTGCACCATCCATGAACTTGCCCACAGTGTACTCCATCCCATCATACAGGTCATCAAGGATGATGTTTAACACTGTTGGCTGCAGCAGTAACCTCTGGGGTACACCACAAGTGACCAGTCTTCATCTGGACTTTGCACCACTGATACAGGATTTTGTGTTGTGCTGTGACACAGATTTCAGTTGTCTGTGTCAATTTTCTGCTGTGCTTTATAGCTTTGCAGTAACTATTTCCTCATTCATTAGCACCTATTCCAGTCTGTAAAGCCTGTTTGACTAGCTAGCATTGGATCTTTCTTCTAGAATGCATGGTAACTTCTACTAAAATGCTTTCAAGGAAAGAACAGCAAGGTACTATTTTCCCAGATATTTGCCAAATACCCTGCAAATTCCCTGTAAAGTGAGTTGTTTCTTTAGGATACCAAGAAAGATATGGACAAGATAGAAAAAATTGAGAGCTTCACAAGAATATTGAGAGGTTTAGAAGATATAGTAAGGTTGAAAAATAAAGGGCATTTAATCTAGGCAGAAGATAGTGAAGAAAGATATAATTGCAGTCTTTAAATCCACAGAAAATATGAAAGGGATTATTTTTCATTCTATTCTTTTTGATGTGAGTACAATGTGAAATCATACATATTAAAAGAAATTAATACTGAACTCTAGGGAAAAGTTTCTAATCATTATAACGGGACAAGCAGAAAAGTGATTGTAACCTTTAGAATTTAAGGCTTCAAATAGGTTAGGAAAATATTTTAGGGGAATGGCCTAGATATTAGGGGCAGATACACTCTCCTGAAGATGGATTTGACTTAATTCCTATGCTTATGACTGTTTCCATTCCATTTGTTGCTCATGGGTTATCACCACTTTAATTTTTGAGAATCTAAGTGTCAAGGGTAGTCTTAGAAACTATAAAATGACTGAAAAGTTAGAGCAAAACCCAGCTCAGACATTTTTAGAGAAAAATAAGAAGTTATGGCAGGCTTCTCTTAATATCTCTAGCATCAACATTTTTTAGCCTGGTAGCTCAAAATTTGGAATAAACAGAGAGAAATTTATGTCCATCTTCCAGTCAGAACAGGATAAAATTACTAAAGAGTATAGTTCACAAATTTACCTGATATTCTACTTTTTTACTGTTAGGTATAATTCTGCCTGAGATAATCACCTCTTAACATTCTGAATGAAACGGGCTGTACAGAGAGCTCAGGTTTTAGTATGTAGTAAAAAAGGCAGAAATCAGATACATTTTGAAACAGCAGAGCAGAGACAGAATGTAGATAGCAGCAGTTGGGAACTTCAACTAAAGCTTTTAAGGTTACAAGAAATGTTGTACTCATATTAAATAAGAACTTGAAGTGTATTCAAATAATCTTAAGTTTTAGAAAAATCACTGTAAAAATTAATTTCCTTGACAAATATAGATACATAAGAAAAATGAGCATAATGCAAGCACTGCAAGATATTTACTAATAGCAAACAAGTCCGTAAATGAGATAAAGGAGTTCTTTATTTATCTATCATGCTGCACTTTTATTCCTGGAATGTTTTCTCAGAGACATCATACTTTTGACATGGCAGTTCAGGGAATATGTTTCTACTGTGGACAAGCTTGTTTCAGATGCCTTCCTTTTCGGAACAATAAAAAAGGAAGAAGAAAATAAAAAAGTTAGACGTTGATTTCAAAAAGAGATACAAACTCACTTACACGATACAAGGTTAACAAAAGAGACAAACAAAACTTTTCTTTTTTTTAATATCAACCCAGTTGTAACCCTTTGTCTCTGAGGACGTGTTTTTACCTGCTCCTCTTGTTCTGTCCCTGACACCTATCTGTTCTTCACATCAAGTCTAAACTGTGGTATTTGTCTTGAACCTGCATATCTTTGCTATATATATGATATTTCTTTGTGCCCCTAGGTGCTTGACATGTGCTCCTCTTACTCCATACCTTCCCACCTCACAATTCAATGTCATAAAGTATCTGTCTGTATTCAAAGCATAATTTAAAGAAGACAGGCAAGTTATTGTAAATCATCCAATTCACTGCTTGGCTGATGAGCTGCCACGATTCTCCTTTTGGATGCAAGTATCAGGTAATTCATTCAGCTATGCTCACACTAGAAACTGTTGATCTGTGGTGAGTGACTTTGCATCTCCTGTGAGTTAAAAATGGATGCAGTGAGCAGTAACTTTCACTGCTGGGTCTTTCACTGCTGGGTCTTAAAATTCTGTTAACACTTAATGGGAAAGCATGTTTGACTTCCATTCCAGAGATTATCACTGGGACCAAAATGGATGAAGATTTTGCTCCCATTTTTGTGTCATTAAAATTACAAGAGTAAAATGAGCTCAGCAATTGTGAAACCAGATCTCTAATGCTGAGTTCAGAATTATATGGCAACCCACAAGGACATCCAAAATATTGGGTCCATGTTTGGGGTTTTGTCTATGTCATTTCATATTAATCAAACATTTCCTTCTTCCAGGACTTCCCCTCAAGTTTTTAATCTTTACAGTCTGGTATAATCTTCCAATCACGGTATGATAAATACTAGCATTTTTAATTCTGTTCTACATTCATTTACATTTGCTGATTTCATTTATTGTTATGAAAAATTTGCCAGTTTCCAAAACTGTAGAAGGGCCTCCCTTGGACGCAAGCTTTGAGTACCAGATGCTTTTCAGCCACGAGTATCTGTAGGAACATATGCAGAAGAAATACAGAGTAGGATGCAATTCAGAAACAGGTTTTTTGTACATAGTTTGGTGCTATATAGGTATTAGCTCAAAAATCCAAAACTTTGCAGATAGGCCCACAGAATTCTTAGCCTACATTTTATGAGAAAGACTCAATTTCTAAGGGGAGAAAAATTAAAATTAGGTCTTTACTTGATGTTGACCACTTTGTAAGCTTGTTTATAGTCTGAGTTGCTTCCAGGGCACATGTATCCTGTAAGGTAGAAAACAAGATTTTTTAAAAAACATTTCAAGATTGTTAGTCTAGCTCAAGCTGTTGCTGTAATAAGGAACTATGTGGAAGTCAGTAAGTGTGATGGTATATTCCCTTTATACTTTAACTCTATGAGTGCATGAAATGCAATTTACTAGCTTCTAATACTCCACATCTGTTCTTCCCCACAGCCTCATTATCTTTACTCTGAAATTTTACTCAGGGGATGACATGATAAATTTGGAAAGCTAATTCAATGAGTATTCTTAGGTTATTAACTCTGTGACCTACTCAGGGTTAGTTAACCTTTTTGTTTAACAGTTTTCATTAAATGATGCAGTGCTAACTTTAACATCTTTGATTTAAATAAGTGGCTTGTATGCAGTGGATGTGATTTTGCACTTGTCACAAGGCATAAAACATTACATTCATTCCTAAAGGAGATAAAATCTTTCCTTCGAGCAGACTTCTTTACAAATGTAGATTCTATTCATATAAGGCCAAATTCTTCCAAGGTATCTATGTAAATTTTCCAGGGTGCTGGTTCCAGTTCTCCAGCTGAAAATTATGTTGGAATCTTCAGAGTTCACTGATTGTATTTTATTTGACTCAGATGTATATCTCCTGGACATACATCTTGTGTTTGCCTTGTGTTACATTGATCTGAGTCTACAGCAGACAACCTCCTCTTGGCCATCAGTCTTTTGTATTTATGGCTGTGCTATTCATTAACACCAGCAACTGACAACATAAGTAGCACTTCAGGAATTCCTTTTCTTTCACATAATGCCTTTGTGAGGATTTTTGCCTAGAGCAGTTTGCCTTCTTTCCGTCATATTTTTGCTGATAGTTTAAGCTGTTTTTCCTGACTAACTCCTAGTTCAAAATTGTTATTTTCTTGCACTCTAGGTATCAGTCTGAAGTAGTTCCAAAACTCAGTGGAGAGAGGTCTCTTGCTCTTGTTGAGGGAGATTTTGATGGTTGCAAAAGATCATGGAGCTTGAAAAAGGAAAGAGAAATCTCAAGAGAGACAGCATGTGAAGCCCTGGCATGGAAAGAGACCAGTCACTCTAAGAATGGACTATTATGCAATCAGTTTGGTGATAGAACTGTGAGGATGCAATCATGTAGAGCAAAATCTTTCAGAGACCTCACTTTCCACAAAATTTTGCAGGTTTTTAATGACATTCAAGAAGAGACATCTTCTCAAATTTTGTTTCTTGAATTTGATGCAAAGATATTTATTATTCTGAAAAGGAGAGGATGTGTTTTATAACATGAGGTTTTCTTTTGGGGTTTTAATTATTTTTTTAAAAATTTTCTCTATTCTTGATCTTAGGAGAGACATAATCTTTACTAATACTCATCAACATATTTACCCTCCATTAGATTTAACCATAGCTACAGACTCATGGTCCACTTAAAATCCAGTAAGAATTGATTAAATGTTTCACTAACAAATTATATGAAATAAATTAACAGTTTTGGAAGGAGATGTTGGTATTCATTTCTATATTTCTGCTACTTTCTTCCTCTTCCTTCCTTTTGACACATGCTTATCAAGTCAAGTTTTTAGTTTCTTACTTTTGACCTCATGAACCTTTAACACTTCCTACAAAATATTACAGTTGGAGCAAAAAAATGCATTCTCCCCTTAATTCTAAAGCTGCTATTAGGCATACATAGAGCTTAGAGTTGCAGTTGGCTACTTGGCAGACAGAAAAAAAGGTGAGTTAAAGCCTTCCCAGAGAGATGAACTGAGGTCTCTCACATTTACCATGAGGGAAATACTGGTAAGTTAAAAACACAGGGCTGGTTTTCTTCTCTAGTCCTGCCAGTGTGCTAAAAGAGAAGCATGATCCCTGTTTCCATCTCTGAATGAAAGATTCAGGTATCTAATAACACAGCATGTCTTTGAGGTGCAAATGCCAATCAAAGATATCAGGTGGCTTTCCACAGCCTGAAGTTTGATTTTGAGACTCAGGGAAAGCTAGGATCTAATTAGTATTCTTTATTACTTGATGATCTATGCCTTCCACTCATTGCTCTGACTCTCATGATTTTTTTTTTCCTTTAACAGCCCCCAGTCACCTAATTCAGAATTCCATCCCAGGAGTTCAGGATCCTGTGAGTAAGGTATTGCAATAGCCAAATTTTTCAGTGGATTCCTTCTGATAGCAGAAAGTGTAAGTCTTCTTGTAGCAGAAACCATTCAGGAGAGGTGATCTAATACAAACCTGAGACTGGAGAAGAGAAATCCCTTGAATAGTGAGGAGTAGCATGACTTTTACTGAAGGAATGTAATTAAAAAGAAGAAGAAGAAGGAAAAAAAGTCACCCATAAAGAGAAAATAAAAAAACAGAAATCCAAACTCTGAGAACTAGACTTCCTTTTACACTCTCTTATTACCTCTAGGCAAAAGGGAAGGGGTACTCTGAGAGATCAAAAGGGAAAATGCTAGATGTGATCTCTGACCACAAAAATGAGGCATTAATTATTACCATTAGAACATTTTATGTAAATATGCACACTAATAAACAATAGCCAGATTTTATATATTTTTATGAATATATATATATATATGTATGTATCTTAAATAGAACAAGTTGTTCTTAAAACTTTCTTTCAATAATTTGAAGAACTTGATTTAGTTCTGTTACCTAAATCTTGATTACATTTTGGTTAGTGATTTAAGGGTATTTGGTTAACTCTGTGTATTCATTAATCATGAAAGATAAACACTATGGGAGATCAGCATCTTGATTTTTTGTGTTCTGTCCAAATCTCAGATTTGTGGAGGGAAAAGTAGGGCTCTTGGTACTTTTAATAATAAGATGATTTTGAAATGTAAATTGTTTGCACCCTGGAGTCTCTTGAGACACTTATAAGCAGCAATTAATCCTGTCCTAAAGTAAACTTGTAAAAATTCATCAGGGGACTCATACCCTGTTTTCTTTGTTTTCTGTTAACTGAAAAGGAAATTCAGGGTGACCAAGTGAAGAATTGTTCATTTGTTCATAAGAATCCCATCCTCAGTGTTTAGGAGTCTCAATTACTATTATTTTAAGATTTCAAAGGAAATTACTATTAATTAAATGGCATTAATGATTTCTTCACACTCTGTAATGGTATTTAATGCCCTTGCTTAGACAATGACTCAGCCTAGAGGTGGATGAATATTTGCATCATTTGCGCAATACAAGTGACAAAACCAAACCATAATTTCCACATGAAAGTTAGGATTCATATCTTAGCACTATTTATTCAAGAAGTACAGCATTTTCTTTCATAATCTATAGATGTCACTATGTAAATATGCCACAAAAACACATAATCAAAGAACAGCTGGTGGGGGAAGGAACCTCAGGAGATCTAGCACCAGCTAGAGCATGATTAAATACAACCATTTCCTGCTGAGTTCTGTATATGTCCAAGGATGAAGACTCCACAAACTTCCCATGCAATCTATTCCAGTCTCACCATAAAAGTGTTTCTCTTCCATCTAAGTGAAATTTTCTGCATTTCCTGGATATATATTGTGCATTTCTGTATAGAGTATTTTTTTTTTCTTTTCCAGCCTTGAAATTACCTCAAAAAATGCAAATGTATTCTACATAAAAATATTTAATATCCATGTCTTTCTTGAACTGGGTTGCTCAGAACTGGACAAAAAACTCCAGCTATGGCTTCACCAGAGCTGAGGGGATGGATCATCTCTTCAAACTTTAGGTAATAGTTTGTTAGTGAAACCCATTAGGTTTTTTTTCTGATAAAGACATGTTGTTGGGTCATGTTTAACTTTGTGTTAAAAGGACCCTAGCCCAGGTCCTTTTCTGCCAAGCTGCATTCCAGCTGAGTGGTACCCAACAGAGATTAGTACCAGGGGTTTGCCCCTCTACAATTGAAGGATTTTGCATTTTCTATTGTTGAACTTCATGAGGCTCCTGTCAGCCCATTTCTCCAGCCTTTTGAGCTCTCTCTGAATGGCATCATCACCATCAGTGTATCATCAACTCCTCCGAGTTTTGTGTCATCTGCAAGTAGGTGTGTGCATAGATAAGTGCAGTATTTCGAGTTCTTTTAATGCTATGCTTATACCTCTGGGAGCACAGTTATTTAAGTCTTCTGATAAAAAAGATACTTCTTTTCTTGTCTTCATGACAAAAAAGAATTTATAATTTTACAGAACCTGTAATTGTTTTTAAAATTGTCCTTCATATTGTCATACAGCTGTGTTCCATTTTCCAGTTCCTTGTTAACTAGAGGTTGTTCATGGATACATTTTCTATACTTTTATATTGCCTGTGTTTTCTAAACTTTTTAATAAAATATTTATTTAAAATAAGTAATTTATTTCCATTGCAAATGTGAGAGGAGAACTGCTACTTTCATTGTCTCTCCTGACAGATTTTTTAATCAAAGTCTTTTAGGTGATAGAAAAATTGATAATTGTAAAAAACTCCTAATAAGTAATTTTTAAACATTTACCAATCATTCGTAGTTTTCATCAGCTTTGTTGGTTTTGGTTTTCTTTCTTCCCACTGAATTTTGTTCATGACCGTGTTTGGCTTAGGAGATAAATCTTTTTAATGTGTTATAGCACTGATCCTAAAAGGCTTTCCCATTCTTTGCTCTGGTTGAAATAATTGGAATTAATTGCTTTGGATGCACAGTTGAAAAAAAAAGCCTTTTGTCTATATATTGTTAGAATATTCTTCTTGAATGTAGGAAACAAAAAATTAGTCCATGAGCACTTGCAATCACCTTGTCTTTAACTAAATCAATGAAGCTTCTTATAGAAATGTCTTGTTTCTATTTTTTTTTAAACACTTGTTAAAAATATCTGCTTCATGACTTTTTTAAAACATCTATATTACTGTTTTTTTAACCTTGCTGACAATTTTTGAATGCTCTCTGAGATTTCCAGTCTATCTCATGGCAGTGTGATTCCATGTGGAGATGCAATGTGTGGTTTAGGTCTAAGGTGCTCCATTACAGTCTCGTTTGCCCCCCTTTTGAGGGCCAAAGAAAAGCTGTGCTGTTCTGCTGAAAGCCCTGTGTACACTTGTGGTCAACACTTTCCACCTGAGCTCACCCAGCTCACACAGAAAGCCTTCTACTCCTTCAGAAGAGCCACATATCCCAGCAGGTGAAACAGTCTTGTTTGCTGGTTCTGAATAAGGGGAATGCACCTGTCCCTGTCACCTCAGGAGGACTCAGGATGTTCAAGGTCCTTCTCTATAGGTTTTGAAGCACTAAATCTTGCCAGACAGCTATGAATGCTTTTTGATGTTATTACAAAGCTAGGAAACGGTCTTACTCTCAACATTAATTAAAATCAAATGGAAAATTACTCTTTCATATTGACAGGATCTAACTGCAGGGCTGTAAAACATAGTAATGATGAATAACAATGTTTCAAGTTGTGATGAGGAGTGGTCTTTTTTTTGATGAGGCCTATTTTAACATTTTCATTAATAAATTTACATGAAGCTTTGACCTCTCTGAAGTGAAAGACAAAACTTACACTCTTTGACAGTCTAGGATATGTACATTGTACATTGATGAAAGTCCCATCTGATATTTAAGCTTCAAATAATACTGAGGACAGAAAATACATTTTAAAAACCCTGTTGCAAACAATAAAAACAGGCATCTGAAAATAAAATTAGCTTTAGTTCGAAAAGATATTTTCTCATTAGCGTGTGAATGGAAAAAAATCCCCCAAAAATAAAATCCTCTCTTTGGTGGGGGGGAAGGAATAGAAAAAAAGGCCCTGCAGGAAAGTTGTAAAGCTGGCAAAAAGACTCTAGGGTAATATTTAAAAATATGGTTGTAGTTTTTATGGGAAACATCTGAAATCTTGTATAGCACAAAGCTGATAATAACATTATTTATTTAGTGGTTATCTAATAATTTCCACATACATATAGATGAACACCTGCCATTGTTTATGTGCTGTAAATATTGTTTGTATTTGTGTCTTTAAAATCCAACAGAACAGAAATACAACATATGCTCTAGAAACCTGATAACCTTATTCAAGCATCTAATAAATATATTAATCTGTATAAATAAGCAAATTTTGTAGAAGGTGGTTAAGATAAAGACTAAGACTAGCATTCTTCTATAACTGAATGAGTCACAAACAAAAAATATGAATGTACGTCACTAGAAATGCTAACACATTGTTTCCCTTCATTTAATTTAGAAAATGCAAATTCTATAAGAAAACCAAATATCACTAGCCTGTTAAAAGCAGTAGCACCTAGGTGTAACTGGAGAAAAAATTTGGACTGTTAAACAAGAATTATATTGATTTACCTAATCAATGTTCTTCACTAATTGATAACACTATTAAGCTGATTAAAGATTTGCTGAAAGATATTTGTCTGGTAAATATATTCACATTTGCTTGCCCTCACATCCCTCCACTATTCCTCCCTATGTCATTTCATGTCTTAATTAAAGTAAAAAAAACCCAACAAAACAAAGAAACAAAACCACAAAAACAATAAACAAACCAACAAACCCCACCAAAAGCATAGTTTTCTGTTCCACTGACATCTTTCATGTGAAGAATTATCATAAGATCTAACATATATGCAATGCTTCTTATTCACAGATATTAGAGATATTTATAAAGAAAGAAAAGTGCTAAAAGAAAAAAATCCTGAGAAGCTTAAAAACACTCCTGCAGATGTTTCATGTGCAAGTAGAATATTTGCGATGGCCGAAGTAAAATACTTTTCAATCTTCCTTTGTATGAATTTAGTGCATTTTGGAGGGAATGTACAAAATCCAAGCAAGAGCACATATTGGTCTGACAAATAAACCTGGCTGAAAATCACTGTTCTAGCTTGTGGGAAAATTGAGATCTGTCAGTCTTGTCAAATACTCTAGCTTCTGAGTTAACACCCAAGCCCTGATCCCTTGGTCTTCAACACTGCATAAATGTTAATTTGTTACTGAGCTCTCTTTTGGAGTACGATCAATCAGTTCCCCATGACGCAAAATCCATCTGTTCTTAAGGAGTGAATTTTCTATAGAAATAGTTTTCAATTCAGAGAGTGGATGAAGGCTGCAGATGATTAGATTTTTTTTCTACTTTGTAACATTCTCCAACATTACATGGTGGGCACTGATTCTTCACAATTAGCACAACTTTGTGTCCCTTGGCCTTGGGGCAAGCAATAGACATCCTGATTTTCATGCTACAAAAGCCTCTCTCCCTGGGAGTAAGCACAGATTTCTCATATAAGAGACACACTCAGGTTACAAAAAAAAAAAAAAAAGTGAGGACACTGCACATGACACAGATCTGGGCCCAAGTGTTATATGGCTGTGGTCCCTCTGCAACAAAGGCATCTGGCTCTGCAGGGAGTCTGTGTCTCACTGCTTGTGTTCACTGAGGACCAAAGACCACTGGGTGTCATAGATGCATTTAGCAATGTAGATATGTACTTTTTTCCCTTGGAAATCAAATAAAACCGTAAGATGCTTGAATTTCAAACAAATCACAAGTAGCAGTGAGAACTTCCGGTGCCTGCAGTTGTAGTACACCCATAGGAACACCAAAGCCAGCAGCAAGATGTGCTACTGTCTATGGCATAATGCCAGATGTGGCACCTCTTCTCACAATGGATTCTTAGCAAGTTCTTTGAAACCAAGATTTTCAAATGCATGCACAGGACCCACAGGACTGAAACACATGCATACAAGTTCACAAAGATGTAACAGCTAAGATCAAAGGCCTCTAAAGGTGTTAAGATATTAATAACCTGGGACACTTAGAAGTTGATCCAGCCCACATGTTGATCCTGTAAATTTCTGATATGTGCCATACTCAGTATGTACTACTGCATCTTATTCTTCCTTCTGCTTGTGTTGATATAATACCAATGAGTGAAGGGACAATGTTGCTGGAATAGATCATAAGTACAGTCCAAAAGCAAGTGTCTTTAGAGTTTGGGATGTTTTAATAATAGCAATAGTAGTAATAAATAAAAAACAGCTATTGCTATTGGTGTTGTTGTTGTTATTATTTTCTATATGCCTAATAACTGGGTTGCAATCCATTATCACCAATGAAAAGAATTTAAAATGTTTGACAAAATATTACACTTGGAAGAGATGTAAGGACACAACCTCCATAAGTGTCTATGGATACATATTAACATTGATTTGAGAAACTCTGATTTGAGCACAGAATTATTTTTTTCCTCTCATTGTATTTGTGGACAAGTAATTTACTGAAAATATGAAAGAAATACAGCAAGTTGAAGGAGTCTGATTACTGTAACTTACATTTTTACCAGAAATAAAACTAAGAAAGAATCTCAGCTGGGACCACATTACAATGTTATGTTCCAAAATCTCAGATATTTTTTATATCACAGGGAAGAAAACCTTTGAAATTTGATCTTTATTAAATGACCAAAGTATGAAGTTTTGAGGTGGAAATTGTGCTGTCTGTCTCTGTAAGAAACAGACAGTGATACCTGACACATGAGTAGAGTTGAAAAAAGTGCTACTGATTCTTCTCTCCATTAAAACCACTGAGAAAGGGACTGGCTTGACAACAGCAAAGTAACTCATGAAGTCCTACTTTTTTTTTTTTTGCTGGAAAAACTGCATTTTGAAATAAAATGAAGTTGTATACGTTCACATCAAGATTTTGATGAAAATTGAAGTAGATTACATGCCCACTAGATAAATTCTCCTTTCATAATATTTTTTGATTCTCTAGCGCAAGAAAATGAGCAGGACTTTTACATCTTACAGCTTTTTGTAAGTCGGAATGGCAAACAGATTAATTCCAACATAGATTCCCCAATTATTTCCTTTTCCCACTAATCTGAAATTATCTTGAAATAGGATCTCACTCCTCTACTCAGATTCAAAAGTAATCCTCTGTGTGGTGGATGCACCAACCAGTGTTCCTTAATGGGCACAAACCACACTGATGCACAGAATAGCCATGAAATTGTACTGGCCTCTGCAACATTTGATGCACGTCCTTCCACAGGACATTTTCACCTATTAAGGACTTTGCTATCACTGCAGTAAAGATCACACAGAGCACACTGATGAACCCCAACACAAAGTTTTGGCACTGATAGGAAGAGATGCACAGATATGTTGTTCTGAGAATGCCAGCAGTGATATGAGATCTTAAAAAGCCAAATGGAGGAATATATAAAATTGGTGGATTTAACATTGGTTTAACTCTCCACTTGCTGAAGGAAATCATAAAAATTTTTGTAGGCAATGTTAATCCTCTGTAGGGCAGAGACTTCCAGCCATGAATTTCCTCCTATGTAATAAATGCAGCTTTTTTTCCCCCAAGTGGATCCCTTGCATTTACACTGAGGTTTTCTCCCCTCAAATGTTGCAAGATTAAATAAGAATGTTTTCTACCACACAGCTGAAGTTAGGTTTCTCTTAGAAGCCTTAGCTTGTGTGTGTCATGCACAGTGTAAACTTAGAAGTAACCAACAGTAAAAGGAAGCCAGAATGAATGTTATTCATCCCTTTTCCCTGTAGAAGGAAAGAAAACAGAGCCCTGCTTTGTTCATGAAAGTCCAGCATTCACAGCTCAGCAGTTAGTCTTTGATTTGGAGCTAGTTTGCACCAGGGGTGCCATGAAACTGATTTTTATTGGGGGAAAAAATGAGGATAACAAGGCACTTAATAAGATTAAGTGATTTAGAGATACATCTGCTAAGCATAGTTTAAAAACATCAGGCATTTTCTTTTCTTTTTATTTTCCCTCCTTTTCATCTCCTACACAAGAGCAGAGAAACAGAATTTTGGATTGCTGTTTTTACTCTCACCAAACCCTATGTATTTATATTTATATTTACATTTATATTATATTTATATATACATATTTACCAAAAATTCTTTGCAACTAGTTCACTCGTCACTAAATCATAAAAGTATATTAAAATAAGCATAGAGAAAAACAATGAAATGGTGAACAATTATTTAATGACAATTAAGAATTACACACAGTTAAAACCCCACACACAATCAAGCTGGTCCTGAAATAATTAGAATTAATGGCAACTAGCTACAGAATTGTTTCTAGCAACGTGGAACTAGTCCTGTTCCCCTCTGTGTTCACCCCCATCTGCCCATTTTCAGCCCTCTTCTACATCTTCATACTCAAAGCACACGTTGCTTTCTCCACCTCCCTGTTTATTTTCCTGGGTCAGAGAGACCCCTTGCCCTGGCTGGATTAAAGGTTCAGAATAAATACTATTTTAGATTGGCCAGGTGGCTGCTTGCTCTTGGAGCAGGTGAGGGGAGCAGTTATAACTGCTTTTCTCCTTTTCTCAGATAGTGCTGGTGGAAGAAATTACAATGTATTATTAATGGTATTCATGAAACCTGTAGAAATTTTGTCTCTCTAAGACCTCATCTGTTATTTTCAATGTACTTGAAAGCTGGTTGATGATTTCAGTGCTAGTAGAGGAGGATTGACAGATACAGGCAGTGCGATCACATAAACTTTTTGCTTTAGAAAAACGTGCTAAAGGATACATAGATTATTTCTGGCTTGGTATGGCTTAGTGTTGCTTCCAGAAGGATTTAACCTTAAAAATAATTAAACTCCAAGCTTTCCATTGTAAGAACATGTTAAAGTTCTTTACAGAATCTGAGTTTTAGTGAATTCTTCTCATAGAATGTCTTTCAAATAATTAATTTTCATATTTTTGTTTTTTGTTTTTTTTCTGGTTGTATTCCCAGATAAGCTCAGAAGATCAAAATAAGAATGTCCACTCCTGAAAAAAATTGTTTTCTCCTTTGAATTGCCAATATGAATTAAAATGTAGAAAAACAAAAGCAGAATCATGGGGAGAAATTCTGTGCAATATGATTCAGAGAAATTATATTGTTTCAAAACAGATTTTTAGTCCTGAAACAACAGGTGTTCCTTCTAATGCCTGGAAGCTGTATACTTCCCTGTGCCAGCAGAAAACTTCATAGATTGCTAACTATGACAGGGGCTAAAACTAGGAAGAAACTTTGATAATCATTAAGGAAGCTCTGAGATTTATGAGAAAAAAAAGTCTGGTGAGCACAGACCTTTTAAGCTGATGGTTCCCATTCTGAGGATGCTCAGTCTAATCTGGTGTAGAGTCACAAACCTTTGATTTTTAGGATAAAGCAATAAAGAGAATGACTTTTCTATGACTACAAACTGAAATGAAAGAGCATTCTACCTTCAAATTAATAGAAAATTGATCCCTCTGGATGCCAGCATGACCCTCTGGCCTAAAAGTCACTGCTCTCAGTTCGGTGCATTATGAAGTCTTGCTGAGAATGCACAGTTCCCCATTACCCAGATGATGAAAGATTTTGAACAGGACTAGGCTCAGCAGAGACCCCTGGGCTACACCACTAATTAGTGACCTCCAACTACACTTTGCACAGTTGATCATCACTCTCTGGGTCTGACCATTCAGTCAGTTTTCAATCTGCCTCAGTGTCTGCTCATGCAGACCATATATAGCAGCTTATCTGTGGTGATCTCATAGCAGGCAGTGTCAAAGGCCTTCCCAAATTCCAAGCACACAATATCTTCTGCTCTTGCCTCATCTAGCAAGCAAGTCATTTCAGTGTAGACATTTGTTAAGGTGGTCAAGCATGACTTTATCTTGTTTGATCTGTTCTGGCTCCTTCTTATTACTTTATTGTTCTTACTGAGCCTAGAAATTCTTTCCAGGATTAGCTGGTTCATCACCTTGCTGGAGATCGAGTTAAGGCTGACCAGCTTGTAGTTTCTTGGGTTTCCTTATTCCCCTCCTTGGAGACAGGAGTTACAGTCACTTCCCTGTGGCCTTCAGTCACTTCTCCCAATATCCATAAGCAATCAAAGATTACTTAGAGTGACCGCCAAGTGATATCAGTCTTCAGCACTTGAGACTGCACTCCTTCTCAAAAATAAGACTGGATATTTAACTGGAGAGTTAAACTATATATGATACTGACAACCAACGTGGTGAAGGCTCAACAGTCCTTCTATCTCAGTTACTATTGGCAATTACTCTTCCATGTCTCTTAACTCTCTGAACCACAAGGGGAGGACTGTGGGAATG
Organism: Notiomystis cincta; assembly: GCA_013398075.1. Classification (NCBI taxonomy): domain Eukaryota; kingdom Metazoa; phylum Chordata; class Aves; order Passeriformes; family Notiomystidae; genus Notiomystis; species Notiomystis cincta. Next base: position 10,120 of record VZRX01002495.1, on the reverse strand, counting down.
AAGTTCTTTCTGGAGAAATTGAGGTTCTGGGACACAGAGACTGAATGCCTAGGGGATCACGGTAGGGCACAAACATTGCTGTCCCCACACCTTTCCAGTCTGTGCTACCCAGAAAAAAAGGCTGAGGATGTTGAGGCTGTTTAGGCTGGAAAAAAAGGCTTTGTGAGAAGTTACTGCAGCCTTCCAAAACCTAAAAGAGACTTAAAATAAAGATGGAGATCTGATTGCCCAGAGAACCTGGGAATGTCACATATTTGGAGGTATTCAAGGTCAGGTTGGTTTGATCTTTGAGCAATTTGATATAGTGAAAAATATCCCTGCCCATGGAAGGGGGCCGAACTAGATGTTCTTTAAAAGGTCTCTTCCAACACAAACCATTCTATGATCAGCACCTTGGACATTCATTTTTCACAAGTATTCCCTAACTTGATCTTCTCGACCAAGATTATAACTCCTTTGCTTCAGCCTATCCCTCTGATCTCTGGGATCTGTCATTCTCAAAAGCTGGTCTTGCTATAAAGATGGAAGTAAGGTCAGCATTCAGTATTTCGGCCTTTTCCATGTTCTATTTATGCAGGTCCCAAGTGGTCCACATTTTACCTACTCTTCCTTTTGATGCCTGTATGCTTTTAGAATCCTTTCTTGTTTTCTCAGACACAATTTCATTTGGGCTTTATCTTTCCTAACTTCATCTATGGATACCTGGACAATTTCTCTGTATTTCAGACAGGTTATCTATCCTTGCTGCCACCTTGTATACTTCTTTTCTGTGCTTGATTTTTACCCTCCTCCCTGCCTCTGTGTTTCTTGAACTCCCCCATTTCATTGTTACTGCAGCCAAGACTGCCTTTGAATTTAATATTCCCAACTAGCCCTTCCTTGTCAGTGTCTATGAGGGCAAGCAGATCACTGCTTCTTGTTGGACCCTCTATCACTTAGAGGAGGAAATTATTGAAGGACTCCAGGAACACTCTCAACTGCTGTTGTGCTTCTATCAGATATCAGGATGGTTGAAATCCCCCACCAAGATGAATGTCTGTGAATGTGAGGCTGCTACTACTTATCTGTAGAGAGTCTGATCCACTTATTCTTCCTGGTTAGGTGGCCTTTAGCAGACACTTACTGTAATGCTACCTTTATCTGTCTTCTCTTTAATCCCCATCCATAGCTGTTTGTTGGTTCCTCATCAATTCCCAGACAGAGCTTCATGCCCTCCAGCCACTCTGCCACATAAAAGGCAACAGTCCCTCCTCAACTTCCTTTTGTGTCCTTTCTAATGAGTCTTTATCCCATAATTGCAAGATTCAGTCATGGGAACCATGGGAACCATGCCACCTCATCTCCATGACCCCAAGATGGTAGCATTGCATATCTCTTTACTCACTTTAACTTGTGTTAACAGGTTAATCACTTGTATTTATTCCTCTGTGCATTGATGTACAGGCCCTTTACAGAAGCACCCCAGTATGAGGAGTTGCTGGAGAGGGTTTGGCAAATTTTTCACTGGTAGTTCCTTGTAGACACTTCCTTGCTGGCATGTTAACTGCTGGAGATGACCTCATTTAAGCACCATTTGTTGATTTTTTTTGTCCCTTCCTGACATATTCCCCCATACTCTTTGCTCATCTTAGTATAAAAAAGAATTTATTTTGCAGTGAGAACAATCATTCACTGGAACAGCATTCACAGGAATGTGGTACATTACTTGGGATTTCCAAGGACCAAGTGGACAGGGTGCTAGATAATCTTGTCTGGACTTCCTTTTTCATGAAAAGTTGGAATAGAAGATATTTCAAGATATTTATCCCTTGCAACCTGAGCTGCTCTGTGATTCTGTGATCCTGTTTGTCACTCTCTCACAGAACTGCTGGTTACTCTTCCTCCACCACCCAGTATCCTTACAAAGCCCTCCTAATGAGATTGGACATGCCATTGGCAAAAATAGAGAGGTGGATTCTGCCTCACAAGTAAAAGCTGACCTGCAAATAGGATCCCGTGACCCCTTCCATCAAAGTGAGTTCTTCAGCCATATAAATGCAGTCTGGACTCAGTGGTGTAGTTTTAACAAGAGCAACCTGACTCCAGGGATGACTTGTGAATGTCTCATAAACCAAATGCCGTCTTTCTCACTGATGTTTGGGAGGTTTCTTAGAATTTAATTTGGTTCTTTTTTTTTCTGATTAGAAGATTTAGATAGGTTTATACGAGAATAAGGAGGGAAGAATCAAAAGCAAAATTTTCAAAGCCCATGAAAGGGTTAATAAGATTAGTACTGGCACTTGATATTTCAAAAGTTGGAGTAAATACACAAAATATGCAGATAGAAACATTAATTTCTTTGCTTATCTGCCACATTTGGAACTATCCCTGAGTTATACAACATTTCTTAAATTTAAAACATTTCTAAATACTTAAAGCAGCTTGCACTGGCTGAATACAATTTTTTATAAACTGCCTTCGAAAAAACACAACCATATGGATCTGGCTTGCTTACAATATCTTTTACTGAGCCAGCTCGCTTTAAAAAAGAACAAAAATAACAACAAGGAACGCTGTCAATTTTTTAAATGTTTTGACCCAAAAGCATTTAACATGGCCTTATCTGATGTATTATAAATGAGAAAAGCATTGAATTGATTCCATTGCCTTAGAGTTCTGGTTACATTTTGCAAGTGCATTTTTGACATTTCTGTGATAAGTGCACACCTTCTAGGAGATTAAGAGAAAGAAAAATTGTTGATTACATCTATGTTACTGTCATTTTTCAGTTAGTGTCAATAAAATGAAGTCTATATCTGTTACTGACTGAAAAACATAACATTTGCTTTTAGAAGGTCTGCTTTCATTGCAAAAATAGAGAACAAAACTGCTGATTATTCAACTGACAGTGTTTTTACGTAACTGAAAAGGTGCTCATTGAAAAATGTTAGATTGCTTTAGAAACATGGGGATGAATTGCCAAGTAAAATTATGGATAATTAAGGGAGTATCTTGCATTCAAGATGAAGTGTAGTTTCTTTGCAATGAAATGGGGTCTTTGTTAGTGGTAAGAGTGAGGCAAAATTTCATCCTTATGTGTCCAACTATCACCAAAATGGTTTAGAAAGGAACCCTGAGTACTTCTGGGATGTCTTCATAGAAGACATTAATTTCAATAGAAATTCACCATCTGAAGATTACTTTTTCACAACATACAGCCTAAAACATACAGAGTGAAATTGTTTTACGACCTTACCTATTTAACAAATAGGTACAATCTACCTATTTAACATATAGGTACAATCTGAAGGAATTTTATCCTCTGCTTCTTCTTTTGTTTGTTTTCTCTCAACTTGTTTAATGTTTGTGATTATATGCAGATTTGTAGATTTTTTTGCTGAACTTGAAATGTAAATCTGCTTCCTTCCTCATGTGTCTTCTTCATTAGAGGCGTGTCTTGCAGAGGATTGCAGTGTGCTTTGTGATCCATCACAGCACTGCACCATGCTCTGCAAAAATGAGACTTACGGAAACGGAGTTCAGATCCCTGACAGAGTTTTGGGCGGTTATCGTCAAAATAAAGATGAAATATACCTGCATGTTCCTTACAGAGTCATAGGTCTTACTCTGCAGAGTCTGTACCTAATATGTATCTGCTACTGTGGAAATAAATATGGTCTGCAGTAACTAATGTTTCCTATAAAGAGTTACGGATTGCATAAAAGCTGAGTTATGAATCTTGAATTTGTCTGAAAACAAACATTGTTTCTATTTCAGTCACAGAGAGAACTGAGTAATGATAAGCCCTAGTCTCATCAAAATTCATTTTCTGTCTCTCTTGCTGTGGAGCCTCCACTGCCATCTGGTATATTTTATTTTCTTCCTCTTCAGATGCATATTCTTAAGAGCCAGCTGCTATACAGCCCTCAATCTCTCAATGTCTTTCTCCAAAACTTCCAAGCTTCATTTATGCCATCTAGTCTGTTCACTACTGAGGAGTCTTTAACTTATATGGGCTCACAGAACTCAATATCAGAGGTTGTCATCTTTGCTGAAATGATAGGTTCTTAAGCCTGGTATTATTCAAGCTAAACATGAACCAGGTGAGTGAGCAAAAAATCCAAACTCAGGTGTTTATAAACGAGTTGTTTGGACTTTATTCAAGTAATTCAGAATCCATCTCTTATTGGTTCTGCCTGAATACAGCAATGATCTTTGCTGCTTTTCCAAAAAGTCATTTTGGACCCTAAATGTTCTAATCAACTATTAGTGGATGTTCAGCGGCTGGTGGAATTGCTAAGAAGTAGATTTTCATTTACAATATCAAATTAACTTCAGCCAATTTACCATGCAAATGAAAAAACCATAAGTCATTTGGCCTGTTGTTTCTGTCCCTTTTCCTCCACACATGTACATTTTACAGCAGTGATAGCTGCAGAGGCACTTGCAGTCCAGATACCAGATGTCACCCCCATGCTGATGACACTATGTAATGGACTTGGCCCAGCACCTCAGGAAATTAGATCACCATTGCAAGCCGACTTTGGGGTATTTCACAAGTGCTTGATGAGTAATAAATTAGTGTTAAATTTTGACAAAAAGTTATAAAATTCTCCTTTAATTCCAAAATAAGATCGTTAGTTCTAACTCTGCTTTTAGGTAATGCATCTATTGATGATTTTTTTTTTCATTCTGAGCAATTCAATTTCTTTAAATAGCCTGTTATTTGCTCATCTAAATTACTTTTTACCTGGCTTGAAGAAGGGAATTTCAACATAGAAATTATATCTGAATGCATTATCACTCAAGAACAACTATTGCTGTCCATGTAATCACTAGAAACTGATTTCCTGAGCAAATTCAAATAAATGCTTCAGATCTAGAAATCACATATCTATTTATAGAGAGAGTATTCTTATTCTCTGAAACCTATTACAGTTGTTTAAAGATATTTTAAGGTAATGTCCACTGCACACCAAGAATACTTTTGCTGTCTTAAAGGTCTGTGACATGTCTGGACAATTTGTGCTCTCCTTTGGATGTGAGGTGTGATACATTTCAAAGATTCCTCATTTGTGAGCAGGTCTGCAGGATTTCTCTTTTGTCTTGCTTCATTTTCAGTGCAGTACATGCAGATATTCCTGGTCTCTGGTTCAGAACTTCCTATGTCATGTTGGATGAGGATGAGTTTCTAATGACAGTTCTTTCTATGTTAAAGTAGATTTGAGTTGTCTTGCTGGATATGTTGATTAAACAGGTTTTCTTGATTCTGGTATATCTCTACATCTTATAGTATATATTAATGACTTCCATATGTTTAAGTCAAAAGTACTCTCAGTTCATGGGGTATTTCAATGAAGTAGTGGTAAAATTGCAGAAATTTTATTAATGCAGATAATTTTCTGTATTTTCACAGACCATTCTAACCCATACAATTTTAAAAAACAAATTTATTAATGTAAATAAACTAGATATTTTTCTTATTCTATTTGTTTGCTGGTAGACATTTTCTATAGGTGCCTGATTATATAAATCATTGCATTCACTAAACATATTTTAATGAAATTTGTGATCTTAAATTCTTCTGTTAAATATTGAGTTTAATGATTACAATTACATTACTCAGGCAGGGAATGTTTCCAAAAATACAAAATTTCTTGTGGATATTTTTTTCATTATTTTAAAGAAATCATAATTTTCTTACAATGATATAAGAAGTCATAGCTTTAATAATGATGTAAGTATCAGAAAAAGCATGAAAAAGAAAGAAAGGAGGAAAAATATAGAAAAAGGTAGGAGGCCAAAGCATCTATTCTGGGAATAAGGGGATAGAGAGTTGGCAAAACAAAAATCTCGATACTGGCACGAATAATTCAGAGGAATTTACTACCACATTTACAATCCAAATTTTGTCTGCTCTCATCAAAGCTACAACAGAAGAAAGAAAACTAAAAGAAATTATGACCAAAAATAAAACTGATCATTCTGCATATGTCTTTACAAGAAAATGGCAATAATAAATGCACTGAAATAATAAAAAGCCCAAAAATTTCTTTGTGGAATTACTCCTTAGTCATCCTGCAGGGAATATGGCAATACAGAATATATCTGCATTAACAAGTAATGTAGTAAGAACAAGAATACTCTTTTGGCATAATCATAGTAGGTATGTACAGGAGGAGGTTGCGAATTGCATTGAGAGTTGGACCTATATGTGGTGAGTGTAGAAAGAAACTACTGCACTGAAGAAACCTAATAACATGGGAAAGGCTTTTATAAGCTGAGGTAGCAGAATATTGAAATATTAAATAATGAAATATCAGTAGGTACTGTTGATGCACATTCAAGAAAAAAGTAAAATTTTCTTAGTCAAGCTTTTTGAATGTAAAAGCCTTTAAAAGCAGGGATTTTTAATTGAAAGGGGATTTGAGACACATGTCAGCCTGTGTCTTTTGCTGATCAATGTCATAGAAACAATGATTATAAGAGCAATAACGTACACTTTTTTCTTCTTTTTTTTTTTCTTCTTTTTTTCTCTTTTTTTCTTTTATTTTCTCCTTTTTTTTTTCTTTTTTTTTTTCTTTTTTTTCTTCTTTTCCTCTTCTTTTCTTAACTAAAATCACTCTGAAATTACTCTGTAGAAAACTATTGGAGGAGGGTCCTGAAATCTAAACCCTTGGGGATCTTCTTTAGACAATCAATGAGCTTAGGACAATTAAAGGTAATACTATCCCATAGTGGAACAAGCATTTTCTGGGCTCACCCTGTCCCTTAGTTTCATAAGGTACCCACAGCCTTAGTTCAAAGCTCATTCTTCTGTGGATATTTAACAGTTGTACACCACAGTTATCAAATACTACTGATTAGGAAGGTTTCCAATGCAGGTTTGCTGTTATGGAAAGTACATTAACTATCTCATCTATCTGAATTAATTCCATATTTGGGTTACAGTTTTGTTATGGAGGAGGGGGAATTTTTCTTTATTCTTAAGAAAAGGTATTAAGAGGACTAATTATGAAAGGTATTCTGGCTCTCCTTCTAGACAGATGCCTGGAGAGTGCTGAGGAATAACAGGAGTAGTTATAGGAGACAATTTGAGGCAATCCTCTAATAGCTGTGACAGAAGATTATTTGGATGCAAGTGCCTAGTCAGAATAGATTTTCTGTCTGTCAAATGAGATCCAAACCAGTCCTTTCAAGAACCATTAATTCTTACAGCATTCAGGATTTTAGAAACAGTTCACCAAGCACTGAATAAAAAGCTTTTTATAGGACTGACCAGGATGGTACAAGCTCTAAACCTTTTATCACTAATTAAACAGACACATACAGGTCGAAGGTTGCCATGAATGATTGGGTTATGATTTTCTTCCCCACCATACATCTTTTTCTTTTCTTTTCCTTTTCCTTTTTTTTTTTTATCTCCCTCTCTTCTATGGGTAAATACAGTGCTTCACTATGATACGTAAATTGCTGGGCATGTCAAATTCTGTTACCTTGACTACTGCAGCGACTTACTTTATAACCTTTTGTTTCTGTTATTGCAGCCCTCACCTTCATCTGGCAACTGTCACTAAAATAATTTTCCTTTGTCAGTGCTCAGATCATATCATTCCACGGCCCTGTAGCTCCCTGCATTGCTGTCTTATCTTTTGAATCAGAGCTATATGTTTTATCTCAACTGACAAGGCCTTTTAGAAACAGCTTACATTTCCATTTTGGATAATAATTAGGTGCCTGATTCAAGTTTACTTTTCTCTGGGTCACCTTTCCCAGACATACTTCCTGTGAAGTTTTCGTCTCAAGATGAACTCAGTCCCCAAAAGCTGGGAGATGGAAACACACAGGGCATCTTTACTGCATGCTCTACACTGTGCTTTATTATATGAAAGGAGAAGAAATTCCAGGAGTTGAAGTAAACCAGGATACAGAGAATCCACTTTACAGCTGTACAGTTACTGATTTTGCCAATTACTTGACTAAAAAACTGGTGAAAAGAAAATATTTGTGACAAGCAAAACTTAATGTTTTTCTTATCATGATGGCAACAAGAAAAATAGACATTTCTTTCTAGTGCAACAAAAATGTTTCAATTGAACAGTTGCAGTACAGGTATAGCTTTTTTTTACTTTTAATTGGAGGGAAAAATAATCACTGTGATGACAATAAACATTTTACTTTTTCAGCTTTTCATCCATTTTGGTTTGGGTTTTTTCCTGACTAATCCATTCTAACACTAACATTCTAAGCAATAGGAATTTTCTAGTAATATTTCTCACTGAAATAGCTAAAACCAGATCCATAGTTAGTTTTAATCTGTATCATAGTTTTGCCTGAAGATCTGACTGTGCATGCAATTCTTCAATTAAGTAATGATACTTAACACTGCTGTGCAGCAAGGAGTATTGTTCCACCATCTCAGACGAGTGTGATTTAACCTGCACTTAAAATAGGCTTGTGTTTTACAGCTCCAAGCAAGCTCAGCAGTCACAGGAAGACAGGCACCATGCTTGTTGTTCATTTACCCACCCCCCCCCCTCAATGTGGGTTTTTCTCTTTACTGAACCAATCTTTTGGGTGTCTCATACCACCCCCTAGGATCTCAGGTCCTTTCATGAAGAATGACTAGAACTCCTTTGACCATAAATCTGTAGTGAGTACTTAACAAAACAACAACCTGACCTACAGGCTTCTGAATTCCTTCTCTGATGCTGTTTTGAGTGCGTCTGTCAGGAACTTTGCTATTTGCCTTTTCTAAAAGGGGAAAAAGAAGACTTTTTTTTTTTTTTTTCATTTGAGAGATAGTAAAACATTTGACAAATTTTGCCCATGTTACAAATAGATAAGCAAAGAATCATTAAAACAATCTCAGGATTAGACATTTTGGAAGCAATATCTAATCTTAGAAAGTAAATTACAATGGAATCCAAGATGACACAGATGAATTGATTTTCATACAGTTATATCAGCATGGGAATTTAGACAACTGATAACATCAGAAGACAATTTACAACTTTAAAAAATACTTTTCTTGATAGTAACACACTTGAGGTTTAGGAGTCAAGTGAGGTGAACCAGTCAGATGTAAGTGGGTTTTCTGCTGCTTTTTGGAGGTTGGAGCTTTTTTTCACTTTTTACAATGTGGAACAATTCCAGAAGTTTTAAAATAAAAACGAAATTGACAATTTTTCCTACAGCATTTGAACTAATAGAGCAAGCTATGGAAGAACAAGCAAATCCAGCCACATAAAGATTATGGAGAAAAAAATCCCCACAAAGCAACTTTTGGTATTTCCAGAAAAGGGAATTGTTAACTCATTAACTTAAAATATAACCAATCCAAAGATGGTTTCTGCTAGACCAAGGCATAATCACTATAAATCACTATTCTAGCTGCTGTGCCCCAGTGCCCTGCTGGAAATTATTGCCACTACTGATCTGTCAGGAGCTTAGTTCGTAAGTATACCTTGTAATACGCTTCAGGCAAGAACAGCCAGACAAGCTGGAACCACCAAAATTCAGTGTTTAGGGAAGCCTGTCTGATTTTTGCCTGAAGCAAATGACAGAGACTTGCTGTTCTCCTGGAAATCATGAAGAACTGGAAGTAATCACTTCCACTGGCACATCTGTGTCAACTGGGAACACATTTGTCCAGTGTTGGAAAGGAGCTTGACTCTGCTTCTCTTGCTCTGACAAAGTAATCACATATTATGCAAATATTTTCCTGAATTGCTATAGCACTGTGTCTTTAAACATTTCACTTGATAGCACAGTCACCTTTACCTAACTGCTATCTTGTGAACTATCCCAAAGGTGTCAGCTTCCTAAAACCTGAATCAGAATTTTGACCGTTCAGCATTAGGGTCCAAATTATTAGTCAGACATAAACAAAAAAAAAATTAAATCAGAGGAACTTTCAGATATTAGAATGATAGCAGGCTTCAGAAAGTGAGTACAAATCCTCATTTTACTGGATTTCCATTTTTACTGACATTGTATATAGGTTAAATAGATTAGTCTGACCGACCACAGATAAATGCAGACAGCCCCGTGTTCTTCATTTTATGTCAGGGCAAAGAATGTTGTAAATTATGGGCCTCTTTGGTGGAGTCAGCTAAGATTCCTGGAACTTTAAGAGATT
>VZRX01002494.1:188151-229943 GCA_013398075.1 Notiomystis cincta | reverse complement strand
CGGCCCCGCAGCCTTCCCGTTCGGCCGGGCAGAGGGAGCCGCGCTGCCGCGGGGTTCGCCCGGACTCAGCCGCCTGCCGTGCCCTGCGGTGCTGCCGCGCTTGCCGGCGGCCGGCGCGCTCCGGGGAGTGCGTGGGGCTGAGCCTTCTCTCCTTGGGCAGCTACGGCTGGCTCAGCCCAGTGTGTGTGGGATCAGCGGCCTGCTGCTAAACGGTGGCATTATTTCCTCGTCATCGCTACAAATGCACTGGGAGACAGTCTGGAATCCGGCTTGCCCGGGTGCTGCCTCCCGTTACTGCTCCTTCCAGGCCAGGCTCCCCACATGAGCTCTGACACGTCTTCCAGGCACATCTAGACGCCGAGGTCCAAAAGGCGTCCCCATTAGTCCCTTGATAAATGCTCTGTGCTTTAAGATGTAGAAGTTAACTCCAGGTATGTTTATTTCCGATAAATTATTTGTATCCTCCTGACAGCGACTCCTTAAATGGGTTTCCAAGGGTCAGTTTTCTGTCATCTCTGGCTGTTTCTTTCTTGTCACCTGCTCTTTGGTTCCTTACCGATGTCAAGATGTCCCAGCAGTCGAAGAACAGCACTGAGGTTGCCTGGTGAAGTGACAGTGTGTTCCACGCAGTGTCAACTTCCACACGTTGCAAAAACACCCCCAAAACAGCCAAGAAATTGTGAGCTTTTAAAAACTTAGGCATACTATCTGTTCCACATGCTAAGCACAAGTAAAATAAGGCTCACTCTTCCATCATACACAGTATTCCAGCATATTGCTTTTAAGAATAAAATTTATAAAATCTGTTTAATCAGATGTGTTTCCAGTGCTGTGTTGCTGCAGCTTTTCTACTCTGCATCCACATTCCAGACAAAGCCAATGTGTGATACTCATCTCTCAGAGCTTTCTGTTGGAAATTGTGGTGGTTTCACCCCAGGCTGCAGCCAAGTCCCACACAGCCACTTACTCACTCCCCTACTAACAGGATCAGGGAGAGAATCAGGAGGGTAAAAGCCAGAAAACTCATGGGTTGAGATAAAGGCAGTTTAATAGGGAAAGCAAAAGTAACATACACAAGCAAATCAAAACAAGGAATGAATTCACTGCTTCCCATGGGCAGGCAGGTGTTCAGCCATCCCCAGGAGAGCAGAGCCCCATCACATGTACAGTGACTTGGGAGGACAAAAGCCATCACTCCAAACGTGCCCCACTTTACACACTGAGCATGGTGTCACATGGTCTGGAACGTCCCTTTGGTCAGCTGGGGTCACCTGTCCTGGCTCTGTCTCCTCCCAGTCTCCCATACACTCCCAGTCTCCTCTCCAGTGTGGCAGTGCAAAAAGCAGAAAAGGCCTTGGCTCTGTGGAAGTCCTGCCCAGCAATAACAAAAACGTCTCTATGTTATCAACCCTGAGTTCAGCACAAATCCAAAACGTAGTGGGAGGAAAATTAACTCTACCTCAGCCAAAATCAGCAGGGATATATATGTGCTTCACCTTGCTGGCACAAAATCTAAACTGTTTCTGTTGAATATCCTAAAACTTCATGTCTGCCACCATCTTACTTATCTTTTGTCCATAACACTGTGCATGGAATTGTTGTAGTAATATATCCATGGACAAAGGATCTGATTGCGTCTATATTTAACCTCTTGAGTTGTAGGTGTTACTTGTGTCTTCTACTTACTGTTGTTTTAGTATACTAGATAAGGAAGGCCTGGAATATTTGCAAACCCTTGTTTAATGTGTTCATTTGTTATTTTAGATGTGGATTTGGCAGCTCTTACAGAACAGTGAGAGTCTTGTATGTGTACTTCTGTCCACAATCGAAACAGGATGAAAGATACATTCCCCCTGGTAAGAAGTTTTATTCTAATCCAGTAAAAAAAAGAGCTGGATGTGGGTAACTTCACAGTATTGCTTCTTGCAGAGGGTTTTATTAAATGTTTCTTGAGTTTTGAACACCTAAGTAATTAATTTTGTTTTTACAATTACGCAAATCTTACCATTAGTGAACAGTATCTGCATGAACCCAGTGAAGTAGAAAGAATAAATGTAAAGGTAAAAATATGTCTTTATTAGTGATATATGATTATTTACTACTGTTTACATTAACATTTTGCTCCCTATGGTGTTCCCTTCAGCTTGAAATCACTAATATTTATTTATAAAGTGGAGGAAGGAAAACAAATTAATGACCATTTTGTATAAAAAAGGTTTAGATATTGTTCATCTACTGGTTTGGGTTTTTTTTTTTTTTTTTTTTTTTTTTTTTGAGACATCTGGCAGTATCCCACACAAGCTCTACCACTCAGGATTTGACCTTCATTTTTTATTTAGAGATATTAAGCAAGAACATAATTGTGACAAAACAGCACCAGTTGAAAGCACAGTAGTACTTCTGACAACAATAAATGTTGTCAGAAGAATGGGACCACATTATCCTAGATGCTATATAAAACCCCATTGTTCCTTTTCTCATGTAAGTTCATAAATCTAAGAAAACTTGTAAATTTGCTTGCACTGGTTTTATTTATCCTGTATATTTTCACAACATGTAGTGAAAAATGGCAGCCAGAGGACATTTTTGGTCTAGGGTAAGAAAAAGATTAGAAGAAATAATTAAACTCCCTGCAGTTGAGACAAATTCAGTGTCAAACCTAAGCATTCAGGGGAGAAAATGAAAACAGAGAACAGGAGGTGGGATAGTTTCCACTGGGAAAAAACAAAGGAGGAAAAGGATGAAACAGATGGAAATAAATATCTGTGAAGGGCTTAGAGGGCATAAGAAATGAAGCCTGGAGCTAGTATGAGGAATATATAAGAACACACTTCATTAGTTGATTAGTGTCATTTCTTAAAATCTAAATTGATAATATTCTATTCCACAGAGCATTTCATCTTGATATAGGTTTTTTTTGAGATGCTAAATTTATGCCATTCCCTTTAGACTAAACTTTAATTTCACTTTTAAATGGGTTTATGATGCATAAATATCTAGTCAGTGACTCTAGATAACTAATACAGTAACACCCCTTAATCTGTCACTTTCCAGCTCTTCAATTTGGATTTCTGTCATCAGTCATTCAGTACTGTGCTCTGCTAACCACTGTTTTCCTTTTATTATGTTTTTTATCCTTGACTTAGTTTACTGACATTGATTCATCTGAGGAAGATGATGAGAGCAAGGCAAATGTAACTATTCCAAAAGAAAAAGCAAAAATGGCTACACACTTATTACTGTGTTGGGTGGTTGGCTTCATGGATGAGGCACCTGAGATCTTTCAGAAGGGAAATCTATTCAGAAAAGTTAGTTACTAGAAAGTCAGGCTTGTCAGGCTGACACTTCTGGTGATCCCATGGCTTCCATGGGGAGCTTTTCCTGAACATTTAAGTTACATGAACTTCCCAAGCTCCTGCATATTTCCCTCTCTGCTATATAAATTATTATGGGGAAATGGCTTTATTTTTGATTGAACTGCTTACGGCTGCACTTCTTAGAAACGCAGCCTCGGCACACTGGGGTTTAGCTGCACTTGGAGATTACAAAGAATTCATCAGATCCCTCAATGTCTTTTAACTAAATTTGCCACTCTTGCAGTATTGGTAGACAAAATATTTCAGGAAAAGCCAATACTGCATTCANAAAGGAATATTTGCAAATGGAGTAACTGCGACCAAAGGGACTGAGATGAAATGTGGTGCAGTGAAAAGGGCCCAAAGTTGCCAAAATAATTCCGAATCAAATCTCCAAAACAAGCAAGAATAAACACAGAGACAAAACTAGAAACTCAAGAAATGAACTGCCATCAAATAAAGGGAAAACTATCTGAAAAAAAGCAAAAAAGCCAAAAAGCGAATGGGACGGNTTGATTCATCTGAGGAAGATGATGAGAGCAAGGCAAATGTAACTATTCCAAAAGAAAAAGCAAAAATGGCTACACACTTATTACTGTGTTGGGTGGTTGGCTTCATGGATGAGGCACCTGAGATCTTTCAGAAGGGAAATCTATTCAGAAAAGTTAGTTACTAGAAAGTCAGGCTTGTCAGGCTGACACTTCTGGTGATCCCATGGCTTCCATGGGGAGCTTTTCCTGAACATTTAAGTTACATGAACTTCCCAAGCTCCTGCATATTTCCCTCTCTGCTATATAAATTATTATGGGGAAATGGCTTTATTTTTGATTGAACTGCTTACGGCTGCACTTCTTAGAAACGCAGCCTCGGCACACTGGGGTTTAGCTGCACTTGGAGATTACAAAGAATTCATCAGATCCCTCAATGTCTTTTAACTAAATTTGCCACTCTTGCAGTATTGGTAGACAAAATATTTCAGGAAAAGCCAATACTGCATTCAATCCTGAATGCTAGAAAGCTTATTGACAATAATGCCCAAGCTCTGCTATCTGTAACAATCCCTACATCAGTACTGGACTTGAAGTTTACCACTATAAACTCCAAGTGACATAGGAATTTCCTTATTTTTTGCAACAATGCAGGACATTTTAGTGTTATGTTTTTACTTTTTCTGCCACATTTTTAAGATTCTTTCTCAAAATCTAGACTTATGAAAGAACATTTAAAACTAAGAATTCCTCAAAATAATGCCTAAAATTTTCCTTAACATTTCAGTTGGAAATNCAAGATTTTATTCCTTTTCCTGAATGGACATCTGCATGAAAAATATTTTAATTAACTCAGTTAAGTTGTAAATTTGCACTTGGAGAAAGTCTTTTTTTCAGTCAGGTGGTGTGAAAGGAGGCATATTTGACCCTTACTCAAGGCGTTCCACTGACCCTTTTGTAATTAAAATGTAATTACAAAGTGTATGGCTGTCACAAATAATAAAGAAAGATTGATCTTCCATCATCCTCTTGGTCCAAAAAGCAGACTCACTACAAGCATAATAACTTTAAACGTTACAAAGTAAGACGCTCTGAGTTCTTGTTTTTTATAGGCTGTCTATCAAAAGTGATTAGTAAAGTTGTTTATTACTGTCTAAAATAATTGAATAAATGAAGAAATGAATTATTTAAAAACGGGAAGAAATGTATAAGTGATGCCATAAGACTTGACTTTCAAAATCTATTTCTGCTCTCATCTGGAATTCAGATTACTTTTTAAGGCTATATAGGTCACAGAGACCTTCAAAATCATGCTATATAGATGTCACAGAAAAATTACTATATTTTATTATTTTCTGACTTGATAAATGTAAAAAGACATGGACTGTTCCTGTTCAAAAATTATTTTCCCCTATGTTTATGGAATAAAATTCTCTCCCTCTGCTGGCAGACCTAACATTGGGTAATGTAAGCCTGTGAAGCTTTTGGGCAATGGCACTCAAAATGAACTCTGAACCTACAAAAAGTGCAATGCTAGAAGAGATTTGTTGTACACAGTGCATGTATACAGGTAGTTATGCACATAATTTTTCTCTTTTTTTATCTTACTAAGCTATTCAGCCTTGGAGGAAGGACAGAATTGCTCCTTTCTCCTGCTCTGGATTGTCTGAGCCCTGCTGTCGTTCCTGGCACGGGACAGGATCATCTACAGGAGTCATTAGTGGAGGAGGGTGCCTTGCAAAGGGCCGAAACAAACGTGGCAAAACACGAACCTCGGGGCACTTGGGGCACTCAGGGGCAGGCGGGACAGCCCTTCATTCAGCACAGGCTCTCCTCCGCCCCGTTTTGCTCCCCGCCGGCGGCTGCTGTGATCGCAGCCGGGAGCCCGCCCGCAGGGTGGCGGAGGGAGGCTGCGAAGGGAGGCCGCGGGAAGCCTTGGCTGCCTGGCCGCCCTCAGGGGTGGCGGCGGCCTCCTCGTACGGCCCGCTTGGCCCTCAGAGCATACTGCATAAAAGCTAACGAGCTGGCAGGGTCTGTGGATGAAAGAACGAATTCAAACACAGCCTTTCAATTTAAAATTCAAATTAAAAACTCTGTAATATAATGACTTAGACTCTTCAGAGTCTTGCTGGACCAAGACTTCTCTGGCTAGCAAGGCGGGAACATGGAAGAAATCTCCCAACAGAACGCTGGTGGCACAGTCCCAGGCTTTTATAATGTAATTGCTTGACTAGTTCAGTGGTGGGAGATGTTGAAGAAGTTTGGGCTTTTTAATATTCAGTCATGGGGCTTGTCATTTAGTGCTGATGCTAAAAGTTCATAGTGTTGGAGGATCATAGTTCTGCGGACTGAGAGAGACATTGGTAATTGTCCATTTGAGCATCATTTTGGATGGGTAGTTGCAGTTATGTAGGTAAGAGAGTCAAGGTGGGGTCATGACTCTCAGTCCTTAAGAATGTTAATACTCAAGGTTTTCAGGGTCTTGGAATAGTTCTAATGTGTTTTTGCAGAAGTACAAAGTTAGTGAAACCTCTTTACACCTGTTGAGGGACAGCTGAAGAGTTTAGTGTCTGGAATTAGGCCAGCAGGATTACACAACACCACCAAACAGAAATCTTATATTTAGCTACTTACCAACTCAGAAATAATTTATTTTTGGTTTTCATTTTTTTTTGGCATCACAAGGAGAAAAACAAATTTTGGTTTATGTGTGCAATCCATAATTAATACAGCATAAAATCTGTTGCTAAAATCTGTCACTTGCTTATGGTTTTGGAGAATTTTATGGATCCTGTTCTAAGATCAGTGACAGTGTTGTCTCCAGACGTGTTTCTTCAGTGCTCTTCTCTTCATTAGAATTAGAACCTTTTAATGAGAGTCACTGATGGAAAATTGGCCCTTAAAGTTTCAGGAATGGCTTTTAACAGTTACTGGTCTTGATCTTTGAGTCAAGCATTTCAGCTTGTCCTTAACCTATGCTAGCAAATCAAGTAGGATTTTTTTTTTTTTTGTTTTTACATTGGGCTCTTTTGTCAAAGATAACTTACAAAATGTTTGTTAAGTTGTAAAAACTATACCATCAAAGGTCTGGGGGATGCAGAAAGCATTGTTTCCAAGGATTTCAAGAGCAAGAAGACTGAACTAGTGATGCAAGAATAATTCACCATCTGAATTGAATAAATGTTAAATTAATTTATTAACTCCTGATCTAAGCCATCCAAACTGTGGAAATTTCTCAGAATACTGCATCTGCTTTATCAATGAGGATACAACCATTAAGAACAGTGAGTTCTGCCTCTATACGTGGCAGGAATTGGCATACACATCAATTTAGCATTACCAAAAGTATGTGTGTGAATCTCAGCCAAGGAGAGAGTTAATCCTGTGGAATACTATCAGTTTACAGACCAAATGAGGGTTCTAAATAATGAAATTACAGATTTACCCTGAAAGAGAATGTTTACTTGGAAATTTCTTCATGGTGTTTTGCTGCCTGTTTGTGCCATCATGGGGTTTGTGTGCAATGGAGATTGTTCTTAGCTTATCTGTGTTGTGATCTTCCTGGATTCCTGAAAAGTCGGTAAAACCAGGAGGGATTACAAGAAAAGCCTTCTGTAATTGTCAGCTCCTGTTTGCTTTAAATAGACAAGATGAGCTCTTTGGAAATATGACAGCTTCCTAAGTAGAGAAAAGTGTTTAGTCCCAAATTTGAGACAGAGAATGGGTATGGGGGTCTTGACCTGAAAACATAATGGAAGTCTTGGCTTGAAAACAATAAGGTGATTGTAAAATTCAGATGTACATCTTTATCTGAAACATTGCTTTGTTTAGAAATAAACTACATTTTGCACTTCATTTTCTATAAACGCACATCCAGATATTGACCCATGAGAGATACTCTGTATTTCTCCAACAAGAAAACCAATGAAAAATGACAGGACATTATTTTTGAATTTCTTATGTGAAATACAGGAAAATGGTCCAATGCAGAAAGACATTCTAGGAAGTTAAACACTGTACAAAATCACAGAAAACAACAGTGGGACTGTTAGTTAATTATCTGAAAATGAAGAATTGGTTTAGCCAGTTCTAGTTTTTTCTGTTTTAGCAGTCAGTGATGATTTATGTAGCTGTCCTTCCTTCTCATGAGCTCTTTCCCATAATACCATAGCTATCTGTTGTTAACATAAGGACTCATCTAATTTGCAGCTCCATTACAACATGCTTCTTATTAAATACCACCAAAAAATATTCACAAGAGGTGTGGAGAGAAAAGAAACTGAAAACCAAGGACACAAGTAGATGAAATAGAGCAACACTGTGCATCAAGAAATTGCCAGAAATTTAGCAGTAAGTGAACAAAATTCAAGAAGTACTGACAACTAAAATGAGGAAAAGCATATTAATGATTCTGAAATATAGGATTTATTTAGTGGCATGCAGTTATCTGAGTAAAGACAAGGTAATTAGTTAAGAGATTGTATCACTAATCTTGAGAAATAATATGTTGCTTGGGGAAAAAAAAACAACCCCCAAAAAGCCCACTTCCAAAAGGTATCAGAGTTATATAGCACATTTAAACTGCAAAGAATTTTTGAAGCATTCTTAATAATTTTCAGCCTGTTGAGCAAGCTTGGAAGAGATTGTACACATCATAATTCAGCCTCAGATTTTAATGATGATCAGAGAGATAAGATGCCAGCATTTGCATTGTAAGGATAAGCATTTGCTTTGTGGATAAGTTAATTGGATGTGGAGGTAAAACCTGATCTTGAAAAGATGACATAGTAAATAACCTTTTCTTTTCTTTTTTCTTTATAAAGAGTATCTATTCCTGGCCTCAGGAACAAGAGATAAACTGTAGAACAAATTCCAGTAAAGGAGAAAGATCAATTTCAAAATGTCTTTTTTTTGAAGTAAGTCTATGAGTTAAGGCTTTCTTTTACTTTTTTATAAGGTAGTCATTTTAAGGTGGAAGAGACATTTTCTGAAGATGAAGGTGAATTGTTTTCCTCAAAGATATGAAGAGAATTGTCCTTTTTCCTTCCTTCCTTTATTTTTCTTTAATTTTTTTTAATGATGCTTCCAACAAGAAGATATGATTTGAGGCTAACAGCTCTAATAAAATTTGAACTGCTTTATTTTTAAAAACATTCCCAGTCCTTAAAATATTGTATAGATACCGATCACTTTTACAAAATGCTTCAACATCATCTAATGCAAAGGTTTAGAAAAATGCCTGGCATTGCTCTTTCAACATGAAGGTTCAAGAAGTGCCAATGATGACTCCTGTTTTCCTTAATTAGTGTTTGACATTGATTGTCTGTTCCTTAAAGAAAGCTTTCACACACACACACAAAAGTCAGCAACAGTTATTTGCTAACTGGTTTTAATTAAAAAAAAACAAACCCAAAAACAGAAAAAGGATAAAAGACATTCGGAAGCAGTACATTGTTCTCATAACTTGCAGATGCCAATCTGTCTTGAGGGTGCATGACTCAGGTCTTTATAGCCTGGTGAATCTTCTTAGGGAAATATGGGCTAAATATGAACAGCTAATGAAATTCGTCTATGTCCCTCATTATGATAGAAACGTTAGAATCAGCTACAGGCACAGCTGTCACTTGTTGATTATTGTGAGATGATCAGTAGACATGTTCCACCAACCTTTGAACAGGTGCGAGCTTGACAGGTTTATTGAAACATGATAGGAGTGAAGATACAAGTATGTGAGGCATTGGGATCTGACCGGGTGATCACAGAGACAGAATCCATTAAATACTTGGAAATGTCAGTTTGGTTCTCTCGCTTGAGAGGCAATGGATGAGTCAGAGCTGCTGTCAGTTTATGTAAATTGACCTCTCCAGGGATGTCTGAAGTATCAAAGGCAGAGTCATTTCAGAGATAAATTAAAAAGAGGATTCTGGTATCACCACTGTTGGCAAACTTGCCTCCTTCCATGTAGGAATCTGTATGAGTGTAACTATTCATACTGTTCTGCTCTACTAATTATGTTGTACCATGTATCCAGCATCCTGTGTTATTGGCAGGTTAAATATAAAGTTAGACACAACATTTTTGTCTGACCTTGGAATTTTGGGAAAAAAGAGATTGTCCTACTTTTCTCTATTATGTCTTGTATAGTGGTGAGAACATGAATTTGAGTCCTTTCAGCATTCAGGAGGAGGCCTTGTTTCCAGGAAATTTAATTGCCATGACCAGCCTTTTGGCAAACAGCAGTGAGATCCAATGCAATGCTGTGTTCTGAGTGCCTCAAAGGTTTTGCCTTTCCTTCCTTACATGCCACAGTAGAGCCATGATTGATTTGACAGCTTGTTATTTGCCCAGATGCTACCAGTGTAAAGCATATTTTACTCAGTCCTTACTCCTTCCTAGAGCAGGACAATAACTGCTACAATTTTTGCTAAAAGACATCAAAAGCCCCATCTGTGTTTAGGCATGTGTTAGCAAAGAAAAATATCACAGGGTCATTAAAACTTCACACTTAATAAGAGAACTTACCTCGATGGCCTTTCTGTGGATTTGGAAGGAAAAACAGTGCTGTGTGTCAGTGCATAATTTCTGAAGAACTACACTTTCATACTCTGTCGAGGGTAAGAGTCGCTCTGGATTCAAAAAGGCCAGTTGTTAATTAGCAGTGAAGAGGAAATAGGTAGGGGAGGCCATTACCAGGGTTGGGGATGCATATGGTCATAGAGAAGAACCTTGTAAGAAAGCCAGAGTGAGAATGGAAAAGGTTAGATGAACAGTGAGCCAGAGAAGTAACATGTAAACATTTTTAGAATTATCCTCTGGTATTAGGATTAAGGAATCTTCTGAAGTTCCTGATACCATGTAATCATACATAAATTTATACTCAAGAAGAAGTTTAAAGAACTAGTCCTGTTAACACAGTGCAGAATCTTTACCTGGCTTCTCTTTTTCCCAATTAATTTTTACTTAGGGAAGAGAGAAATTGTTATGAGCCAGCCAGTAATTGGATCAGCTGATAAAAGATCTTGCTGGTGTCTTGGTGTATGATTAGTTGTCACACTCTGTGGGTTCTTTCTTTGTGCTAAGTGATTCCCTGTGCATTTTTCTCACTTTGCAGTTCTTTCAGCTTCTTTATTTCAATTTCAGTCCACCAACCTTGTGTGAAAAAATGTTTATAAGTCCTCATGCCATTTTCCCTTCCATGCTGTAACTACATTGTCTGCTTAGTCTGAATTTTAAACTGTGGGCTACCAATTATTATTAATCCTCAATACAGTGCTGATACTGTTGGACCATCTCTGCTTCTGAGTGATCTTGTAATACACCCTTTTCTTGTAGGATGAGGTTAAGATAGACAGTGGAAAAATGTAATTTTGAAACAAGTAGAGTTTTAACTTCCTACATCCTACTCGTGTGTAGTTTTGAACTGACTTGCTGAAGGAGGTGCAGGAGATCTGGAGCAATGAACGGAAGATCTCTGTAAAAGTGATCATGATTTGGAAACTAGGGATATTGCAGTGAAATGAAAATGAAATTGAGGGAATTTGCAGCACTAAAACAGCAGAAAGTAGTGTAATTCTTAGAAAATACTAGAAAGCCAGAATAAAAGTGTCTTGGTTAAGTGTCTCATATTTGGCAGTTTTATTCCACTTGCAACTTTCTTAAATGTGCAAGATATAGAAGTAAAAATGTTAGGAGTCCAAGTTGCACAAAGTAAAGCAGCAGTGAGAATTATTTGTGACACTGCCGATTATAATAGAGAAATTTCATTCAGAAATGTGATTATAAAGTAGCATTCGTTTATTAATAATGCATTGAATGAGTTCTACACACTGTAAGTAGAGTGAAAGACTGATTGTCATCTGTGCAATCATAGATTCTCTTTGGGATTTACTCTCCTCCCAAAAAACTACCTGTTCCTGTGCTTTCTGTATTTGCACAGCCTGTGAGCACCTGGTAATTACCCTGCAAAGCTGGTGCTGGGAAACTCAGATTCCTTTCTCATTGCAAACGGACTGGATATTTCTGTGCTTTGTGCCAGGAGTGTAAAGTGTTGCTACTGGCACCCTACAGGTTTTGCATAAAATCAGAACATTGCCCTTTGTTGTAATACAGAAATTTGGTTCTGGCCTGAATCTGTGGAGACAATTTGGCTGCATATATTAACTGTTGTTTTCCTCCTTTTTTTTAGTTATCGTTGAACATATTGTTCCAGTCATATCTCCTTGGAATATCTGGTTTAATTAATATTTAACTTCTTACAAACTCCTGTTTTTACAGGATAATTAAGAACTTCTCAAATCAAGAATATACCATTTTTAAAAATAATTATACAGAGAATGAGTCATCTTTATAAATCTGTTCTTGAACAGTTAACATGAAAAGAAAAATTGTGAAAACCTTGCAAGAGATTTTTCCTCTCGGAATCCTGTTAGTATTTAGGAAATGTTTTGTTTTCTGAATGAAAGTAATAATCTTTAACTACTCTACAGTTTCTGTGTTTTATGGTTTGTCACTCTAACACAGCTGTAATTTTTTCCAGCCTGTATAAAATAGTATTTCTTTAAAGTTTTATTTTGGACAACTGTCCTCTCCTGTGCCAGAGACAGCATTTTTTTTGGTAATAATATAATATACAATCTTTCAAGACTCCCCTAAAAGCTTTACTGGTCTTTGGATCATGCTCTGCTGTGTAGAGAAGGAGGATTAGGTAGGGTGTGTGTAACTACAAGCACTCACTGAGAATGTTCAAACAAATGTGTCCTTTACCATATATAGAAAAAAAATCCTTTGTGAACTCTTTGTGTAGATAATATTTTTAATTCAGCGTATGCTGTGGAGGCAAAGATTTTAATTGATGGCACTGACCATAAAGTGAAGACTTGCATTTTATTTCAAAACTTCATGCACTTAGAAAAAAAGAGTAATCTGCTTGTGGAGACTTCTTGTTAACAGTTTGAAAGAAGCTATTTGAATAGCTTGCTTGGATGACAGGAGGAAAAAAGAGAAACAGAAATGGATAAACCTGCAGAGTATGGTTGCCTTCAGAGAGAAAGTTTGCTGGACACATACCAGCAAACGTTTTATTTCCCACCATTTTATTTATAAATGTATGAACCCACTAGGAAAATAATGGTCTTGTCCTTGTGGAAAAAAACCCTAAAATGGAGTTTAAATCAAGTGCATGGCTTTTACAAGCAAGTCAGATCTATACCCAGCGGCACAGTTATTCTCTTTGATATAGTTTATAGAAATTAGAACCAGAAGCCTTGATGAAATGCCTCTGAGCTTTGAAACATCTGAAATCTGGTCCAATTTCTGAGACTGGATAAGCAGTCAGTAATTTAATTTCTCTTAAGAAACCTTTCCTCTATGAAACTTGCAAGCAATTCTTAAAGCTATGTGTGCTTTAAAAGGCAGCAAGATGCAGTAGGAAAAGATCAATTGGTCTTGAGGACCTGGCATGTACTTTAACACATGTTTCAGGCATGGTCTGTTCAGTTCTAGTTTGATTTTATGGATTGAGTTCCCATTAATGGTTGGTGTGCATTAGCAGTGCTCCCAGAGAGCAACTTCTGGTTGAAATTGATCCTAAGGAAACCACTTTGTGCACTCAGAAGTTATTGTGTCATTTGAACCAAAATGCAGTCAGTGGGAACAGTGGGGGGAGTTTACTTTCAGTAACCCACTTCTGGTCTGAACAAAAGTGCTAGTCTAATTTTTTAAGTGGTTGAAATGTAGTTGAAAAAATGAAGGAAGCTATTTAGCTGATGGAAACAACAGTTTCTTTTGACTACTTTAGAGTACTTTTTTACATTTCAGATTGTTGGCAAAACTGCATTACTTAAAAGACCAAAAAGCATTTGTCTTGGACGAATTGATTAAAAAGTACAATATGAAGTAATCCATGTATTTTCAAAACCAGTTCTTGGCTTCCTCGTTCGGAGTATTGCAGTTTCATATAAGTTTTTAACATCTTGCAGCCCTGCTGTTTATGCAGCAGTAGCATAGATGGGGAAAGCCTTTCATGCTTGTTGATCACCATCTGAAGAGTTGAGATGAACAGCATGTGAGGTCACACGTCCTACCTTTTTCTCCATCTAAAAATAAATGCCATGCCTGCCTTTGGCTTGTAATATATGTAAGAGTCTAGACAGAGCTGAGAGGCATAGCAGCATTAAACTACTATCTTGATTGATTGGCTACACCATTCTGAAGCCAGAAGATAAAGTGGATAGATCTTTAGGTGGACACCTTGTGTGTCAGGAGCCAATGACACCCTGCTGAGATAAAGAATTTGACCTTGAGGATGCAATAGAGAGAATTGATGTATCTTCCTCTCACATTGAAAACTATATTCAGTTCTCCCAGACTGAAGTGACTGTTGCATGAGATTTCCTATTTTTCTCCTCTGTCAGGATCAGAGATTTCAGAATCTGCATTAACTGAAATCATGGTTTATTTGATGTTATATTGTTGTACAGGTATTCCATACAGGTCAGTACTTACAGTTAGATAGGCTTACCTTCTGATTCTGTCAAAGCCACATGCAACTTCAAACAGCCTCACATGATGGTGCAATACCACTGAACTTACCCCAGAGTTTCAGCATCAGATCATGTTCTATGACTTCCCAACACTTCTTGTATCTGCATTTCCAAGAGTTTCCCCACATTTACACTTGGTATGTTTGGTGTGTTAAAGAGTGTAATTTTTAGTCTTTAATTTTGAAAGCACATGATCTCTTTCTGTTTTAGAAAGCCCTGGATGTTTACTCAAAAGCCTGATATAAAAAATTGTCTTTCATTCTTGCCAGAGATTTCCTGAATCTGAAGCATACTGCTCTGTCAGACTGAAATCCAAACTTCTGTTATTGTCAAATCACTTGACACTCACACTTTCTTATTTTCCATACCAGATGAAAAGAAACACAGAATATTTATCATATGTAGTAGATTTATTTTTTACCTTTAGTTACTCCACAAAGACATGAACATGAAACAAACATTTTAAAACACCAATGACATTTTAAGTTTGTAAAAATAGACATTATGCGCAGTCTTATTTTCAAAAGGATTTTCAGATTTATGGGCTTTATCAATGGAAAAAATATTAATACTACACAGCGCCTCCATGATACCTGAGGAACAGGATTATGTTTTGTGCCCAAAAATAATTCAGGAACTACCCTTGAAAAGGGTGCAACACTTTTTAAAAATCTCTGCTTTTGATATAGAAATGTAAGTAGTAAATGCAGTGACACACATTTTTAAAACTTTTGAGTTCTGAAACAATACTTTAGGACATTTTGAAAAGTCTTTGAATATGTGGACATTGTTATTTCAGTCATTGGGACTCCTGAATTTTTAAAATAAATTTAAAGTATGTATAATTTATTTTGATTCCATAGTCTACTTGCATTATAGGCTCCTTACATTATAGAAGGGGAAAAGTATATAGGATTGTTTGTCACTGAGTTGTTATTTTTTTGCTAGTCCTGTGGACTTGATATAAATTTTTGTAGATTTTTCTACTTTTAAGGGGGTTCAAAATACCCCAGCGAAGAATTTATGACTTATTTTGATATTTTCTGAAAATGCTAAGTATGGTTTGCTTGTTAGGTGTGTTTATGTAGCCAGCACCTACTAGAAAGCAATGTAGCCCTTGACACCTTTCAGAAATTGATTACAAAACCATGTTCTTTCAGCTTTTTGGGTTTTTATTCCTTAAGACTGTACCAGGCTATTTTATGAAAGACCTTGCATTTGCATATTTTAATTTACGTATATTTTCAAATGTTCAAAAGTTGTCCAATCTTTAATTTACCAGCAATAAAGATCCTGTGATGATATTTCCCCATTGTTTCTATTATGGAAGTGGAAAGATGGAGATACAAAAATCCAATATTGTTTGCTGCAGAAAGGTCTTAAAATTTCCTGTCATTCTCAATTCACAATGAATTCTTATTAGGGTGTGACGTTCTTTTTTAAAAAAAAAAAAAATTATGTGTGTGCATGCCTCAGAACAATTTTCTGCAAAGTGATGTGAAAATTGATGTCATTGCAAAATCATTAAGACAACATAGAACTTTAGCTTTGTTTCATACTAACCAGCCTTTATTATACTAACCATTTTATTGCGTGACTTGACAGTTATTCGTTATCACAGTTGCTGCATCAGAAAATTAAGGCAATATAACCCCAAATTCAGAGCAAAGTAAGCAAAACATGTTTGGGGCGTACATTAATGCTAGTTGAATAACAGCAGACATGGACAACTGCTTGTTTTGTAGTACCCATGTAAAATAGCTGCTTTTCTAATGATCTGTCAAGTTTCTACGTTTGTAGCGGCCCAGCTTGTAAGACTTTGGTGTTTGATGTTGTTAGTGTTGCACAAATACTTAATTTACATTAAAAGTAATATCTTGATTGCAGCACTTACGTATATGCTGTAGCATTCATGTAATACCTCAGCTGTTTCACTTTTTCTTTTCCAGGAGAGCTGTTTTAGTTTATACTTCCTTGAGTTGTAGTGACAGTTTCAAAAACAATATTTTAGCAGAATTTTGCTGGTATAATATGCTATTGCTGGTTAACAAGGACTTCCACCTCTCTCAGAATCCCACAGGGAAAGGTTTAAAAGCTGCTACTTTGGATTTAGGCAGAAGTCCTGACACCTGTCTTGCAGTTCTAAGCTGGTAAAGGCTTTTTGTGTGCATGCATATATTTGTGTGTGAGGCCAAGACTAGCATTTTGGGTAGACCGTAACTGTCTCGTACCCCTCTGGTGGCCTCATGCGGGCGCGCGCGTGCGCTTCGCAGTACAGCTGGCCCTCCACGAAGAAGTAGCCTTTCTGTTTCAGGTTGAGGTCGCAGTCCGAGCACACAAAGCATTCCGGATGCCGGTATTTATCACGTGCCTTCACCACTGTCCCTCTATAGGGAAGCAACGAAAAGGAAAAAACCAGCCAGTTAATTCATTTGAATTTGAAATGAGAAAGGAAACTGCAGCAACCTGGTCTAGTGGAAGGTGTCCCTGCTCATGGCAGGGGGGTTGGAACTAGATGATCTTTAATGTCCCTTCCAACTCAAACCATTCTATGATACAAGGTATGTTCTAGGTATTTATTTTAAGGCTTTACAGTTGCTCATCTTGTGTTTTTAGAAACTGCTATATAATTTCAGGTTAGATGCTAAGTTCGAGTAGGTGACATAAAATGCTGTAGAGTTGATCACATCGTTCATGAGCACTGGAAAATTAAGTGTTTGAAGAAACATGTTAGTTTGGTTCCAAGACAGAAAGTACAGCCTAACCTATCAAAAGGGTGACAAAATCAGTTTCAAAACCACTTTGCTTTTTCTTTGTGTCTGTATTTTCTCAGTTTGTCATTATCTGTGTTTGCAGAAGTTAGTGATGTCAGTCAGGTAGAAATCTGATAGTTTTAAGATAGGTCTACAGAGCTTTCTGGATACTCCCACTGGGCTGGGAGAAGGATGCTTTGCATTAACAAGAAATTTTTGAGGATTCACAGCCTGACACAGCACAGCAAACTGCTGGTTTCATTACGTGTGTGTTAATGGTTGACTTGCAAAAAGGCCCTGAGAAATCTCAATTAAAACCTCAATAGTACTTTGTCAAAACTTATATAATCTGTATTGAGATTGTTGAAGGTACAGTATAATTTGACATTTAGAACAATATATTTTTATATCTCTCTTCTCCAGAAGCATTATGGGAATGCACTTCTGTAGTTTGCAGTGGTGCTTGAGGATGATATGTGCTTGAGCTGGGGATTTGTAAAACTAAAAAGAAATAACTTACAGAATCCCATTCCCACATTTGTCACACAGTGGCACTTTCTGGACACCAGGCATGGCAGTGGGTATCTTTGTTACAGGTGCCTTCACACTTCTTGTTCCCACAGGGCGCCCATCTGAGAAACAAAACAATCCTGTTATGCACAGACTAATAGAAAAGCACTTGATGAAGTTAAGTACTTTTCTGAACTTTTCTGTACTTTCTGTACTGTACATACACTTCTGGATGTATTTACAGGCTTTTGCTTATATGAACAAACAGTGCAGTCTCACTAGAAAAGTTTAGTAGGCCAGATTCCACCTCTTTGGAATCAGGAGAAATATTGTGTAGCTGTAGCCAAAAAGCAGGCACAAAAAAGATTGTGTATGCAGTGCTCTCTGCTTCATGGGCATCACCTAATTCTCTGACAGTAGGTCTTGGATATAGCAGAGAGGGAGGAGGATTGGGCTTTAACATAGAAACATACCATAATCAAGACCTACTGTCAGAAAGCTACTTATTTATACAACTAACTGTACAACAAATTGGAAAGATTAGTAACATGATACAAATACAAAATTACAGCAAAATACAAGAAAATGCTAAGTAAAATCCCAGAACAATATATGTTAAATTAGACAATTAGATGTCTTTATTCCTTGTGTAGCAAATATTGACATATAAACATTAAAATTTAAAATATTTACCTTTCAGGTTAATTTTGGTTGTATTTTGCTCTTTATGCTTATTGTAAATATAACAAACCTGCAGACTTTAATAATTTTATTTTCAAAACTTCTTCATTTGAAGGAAATATGACTGTAAATTATATTGTCTCCTTCAGTTTTTATTTCAAATGAAGAGGGAAGAGGCTTTAAGGGGATTTCAGGAGTTGGTTTAAGTTCCTCTTTTCCTGGATGTGGAAGAGAGTATTTTCTTTCTTGGTGTCATGACTATAAGCAGCTTGTCCCAAACATTCTCTCAGATAAGACTTTATTGTTCAATTAAAATCAACTTTGGATATTAAAGATCTTAAAATCTGAGAGGAGGTTCTGGAAAATGTGATCAACATCTGCATTGTATTCACAGAGGAGACTGCTTGCTACACAAGCAAGGAGGGGAAATAGCAGGAGACTGGTGTGGGAGCTAGAAGGTCCAGAATGATTTGGGCTCTCAGAAATTCTTGTATCTCTAATCTCTCTTATTTTCTTCATGGATTCCCCCCTCTCACAAACATTTAAAAATGATTTGAACAGGTAGAATACATTGTTATTAACCACCTTCCTCGGAGACTAAATTCTGGAGCACCTTAAAGGAGCCAGACTGGCGCGGCTGACTGGGCTCCTCCTGGTTGGCGTGCAGCATCTTGTACACGTCAGACTGAGACACTGAGTTGGGAGATGGGTCACTGTATTAAAGGGAGGAAGAGCAGAAAAAACAGTTCATCAAACATAACTCCAAAGCAATATCTCTACCAGGATTAGAGTATGATTCAGGAAACAAACATAAAGACAATGTATTCCTAAAACTGTTGAAAAGCTCTTTCTTCCAGGTAGCATTGCTTTATATAGTCTCCTTTTGGTCTAAAAAGTGCTGAAAAAATTAAATCAATGCAATTGTTACAAAAATAAATCTAGAAACTCATTAACATGTTTCCATAATTACTCTTTTGCCTCTACCAGCATTTGAGAATAGGCCACTTGATCTCAAATTAGTTTCATTCCTATATTCATCTGCTGTATTACCAGGTGCCCTTTGCTATGGCATCCAGAAGTTCCTTTTTGCAGGAGCTGCCATCAAGAATGTTGTTAAAATCGCAGCTCATGCCTTTATATAAGGTCAGCCAAAACCCAGCTAGTCAAACATTTTGGGAGAATATGACTTCTAAGTTAGCTTAATCACTAGATAATATAGTCATTATTTGGCTACGATAATTGTTATTTATTTAACTTATGGGGATGACAAAAAGGAGTGAAATAAGTATTGCATAATAGGAAACATTGTAAGGTGAATAGAAGTTCTATTTCTTAATTTGATAAAAATGAGACACAGCTTTCTTTTGCAATGACAGATTTATGCTAAAAATATAACTCATTGTCCAAACAGCAGTTGATGGTTGAATCTCAAATGACCTGTGAGACAAAGATTTTACTGAGAATATTTCATGGCATTTTAAACTGTGCTGAATATTTTGAATTGTTCATGATAAATGATATCCTAAGTAGTTGAGAAGAAGAGTAGAGGACTACATGCACTTAGGAATTAGACTGGATATGTGGCATCTGTAAATTTCAAACACCTACTGGGGGTAATTAGAAACATCCAAATTTACTTTGATGGAATCTAGTATCTTACAGCCACACATACAAATGTCCAGTTTCAATTTCCTGTTGCACCTGGCTTCCTGTTGTCCACAAAGAATTAGACTGGGTTTTGCTTTAACTGGTTTGGTTTGTTTCCCAAGGTATCATCCAAGCTGCCAAATGGCCCAGTAAGAGCAGCAGCAGTTGGACAGTGACCTCTGTTGCTTATGTGAGTATTTTGATCTTCATTAATCAGTAGATTTCTTTGAGCTGTCTTTAAGCTAGTGAAAAACCTACCAGTTTCTTGTCTTGTCAGAAGCTTTTAATGAATAAAAGTATTGCAGTTTTTACAGTTCTTGGCAATGTTTAATTAAACCCCTGAATTCTCTCCTCTTTACTAAAATATTCCTAAATATAAAAAAAGTGATAATGCAATTGCATACAGAAGGCAAAAACCCCAGACACAAATGTGTCATCTTACATTTCTTAAAGCATTCATAGTGAAAACCATCCCACAGCAGAGGCATTTCAAACCTGCGTAGACAGTAGGTTCTCAAACTGGCGATGTCACGGGCAGCGTGAAATCTGGTTACTTTGGGCTTAATCCATTGTTTTACAATAATGAAGCAGCAATTTCTGACTGATCATAAATAATCAAGTTATAGAGTAACTTCACTCTGCAAAGACTTTATGGACTACAGTTTTCATCAGATAGGATGAACCTAAATACTTTTATACAAATACTGGTTTTTTTGGTTAGTAGCAGCCAAATTCTGCAAGGTGCTGAAGAAGGCTCATTGGTGCCAGTGATTATTGCTTATTTAAAATATTAGTAATTAGCTTTAGTTTACACCATACATATTATGAATGATTAACTTAAGTACTGTTGTAAAACAGGAAAATAGGTTACTATTATGCAAAAGATAAAGCAACTGAAATGGTGTACTGAAAAAAATGAATAATGCTTTAAAACTTTTTATTGCATAATCATAATTGTTATCCATACACATAAGGTTCCTACCTGACTTTTAGTTGTGCAATGAATAAAATTCCTAAGTCAGACTTGGATTTGTAGGCCTACAGTAAATTCTGTCTCTTTTTGTTCAAGAGCTAGTTGTACTGCATGAGTTGTCTACAATGGGAGTTAAGTATCTAGAACATTATAATAATCTATAATATTTTATAATATTCATAACCTGAATTTCAACCATGGAAATAAATTTTATTTATTATTTTATGAATTATTAATAAGAGGAAATGATTAAATAATTATTACATAAATAATTATAATAGTAATAAAAAGTTTTGAATTTTGGAGGGAATCAGAATCTTGATTTGGAGTGATCAGTCAAGTAATAGTCCAGGTAGTATCATCGTTTTTTTACTTATTAGCTGCAATTCTAAGATTATTACCTATGGAATATTTATTTGTAAGTTCTGAAGGACTCCTTTATTACTTTGGGTTAAAATGCAGAAATGACTAGTATTTTAATGAAAATATGGAATGGTTTTAAATAACATCATTTCTCTCTAACCCTTTTCCTCTTTTTCATAGGAAGTCTGATATTATTAAAGCTCATGACTTTTGGTATTTTTAAATTTGTGTGTTCATAAATCTTACAGATACCCCTCTAATTACCTTATGACAGGTGATTCCCCCAGAGCTGTAGAAACTTGGCCTTGCAGTGTTTCCATGATATTGTCATCTGAGTACAACTGCATGGGTGTGTTAAACTGAGCGTGTACAATCTTGACACCGGGAAGCTCCATCTCCAGGGGCACATTGGGGGCCATCTTATTCACCGCCTTGAGCTCGGTGGGGCAGATGGAGCTGACGGTGCTAATGGAGGAGGGCGTGCTGCGCCCGCTGCCGCAGTCCAGCCCCGAAGGAGTGCTGCATCCGCTGTTACGGCCCAGCGCGGGCAGTGTGCCGTGGCGGGACGGAGACAAAAGGACAGGGACACGGTGCTGTTAGCGGGCCCGAAGGGCGCCAACGGGACAGGCTCGAGAAAGCAAAGCACGGAAAGTGGAGAAAAGCAAAAGTGTGTGTAGGCACTGATGGTAATTTTCCTGTAAAAAGTATCAAGGCCAGCTGTAGAGCAGTCCTTAAAAGGCTGGCACGCATTTTCTTTAAACATGGTAAAAATCCTTGGATAGATGAAATACTTCAGAATATAGCGTTATTTTACATTTTTGATGCTAGCTTTTATTGAGGAATAATTAAGCCTCCCTAAAATTCATTATTCTAAGTGAGTAATTCTTATCATCTATAAAAATGGTAGCCTACAAAGTTTATGTGAGTTGTCCATGTCAGAGACAGAATAAACATCTGCAGACTGGAATCCTAGGCACGTCATTCCAGTCCTATACCTCACAATCATCTCACTCCACTGCTGAAAAAATACTATGAAGTAGCATAAAACAATGAATGTGACATTTCCTAGGTTTCCTGAATTCTAGAGTAAGATATTTATTAATATTTTAAAACTGGTTTAACAATTTAAAAAAAAATTGTTGATAGTTGCAAAGAAGAAAAGTTATTATAACATCCAAGGTTACTTTTGCTTTTCTGAATTACAGTGTTTCCAGTAGAATGTAAAGTGGTCCTTCACAAGAACAATGGGTACACATTCAGAGAATTATTTTTACTGCTTTTGAGGTAGACTTGACATATAATTTATATAAATAAATAAGATGTATATATTATAAAAAATAAGATGTACACTTCAAAAAAAGTGTTGCTTGACGTTACTGAAGTTGCTATACACTGATTCAACTTATCTGGAAAAAGATCAGCAAAAAAAAGTGAACATTAGACCTGAAGTCTTTTTTAGTATCATTGTTTTGAACACTTCAGTCTTCTCTCCATAGTACCTCAGAGGCTTTCTTTGTTATGGGGTATTTCTTTGCTGTTGCTGTGTAACAGCTCGTAACCAAATCTTTCTACAGTTATTGGTTGCCATTTATGTGATATTCTGAGCTGTGGGACAATAAATGCTTCATCTCTGCTCTCCAACCTGATAGAGTGTTGTGGGTAGTTCTTTCCAAGCTGTGTAAACCTGGGACAATGCTTCTATTTCCCAGTTTGATAGTACAGAACTCTGCTTAGTAGCTACTCTCGGGTGGAGTGGACAACCCAGAATTCTCCCTTTGATTCAGAGCAGGAATTTGTGCAGGACCACTTTCTCAAAATGTTAAAAGGAAATATATTCATCAAAGGCATGTCAAACAAAAGCATTCCTGAAATGGTAGGCAAGCCTCAGTGCAAATAAAGTTGTGCAGCATCGCCAAGCATGAGCCAGCCAAAAAATTCACACCAGGCAACAGACTTGTTTGCGGTATTTTCTTTTAGAAGAAACAATACCACCTTTAGATCCTGCAGTAGAATAAATTTTGTCAGTGCTAATAGTGTTAGTAAATGGAAAGCAGCAGGAAAAGACTAGATAAAGCACAATTCTCACTCTTGCTATATGAAGCCAAAGTAATATTAAAACAGAATAAATTACAGGTAAAAACTTAAATAAAATATATATTAAATACAATTTCCAGTTAGTTTTGCCAGAGTAAAGTCAAAAATTCTGTCCAATGTCCAATCCATTAGCTCAAACCCACAGTCCACTGTCATGTCTTCTTCTAGTCAAAGTCCTGTTTAGCCTCTGCAGTCTGCCCAAAAGGGATATTTAGAGCCAAGGTGGTGGCTTGTTTTTTGTTGTGTTTAGCAGTGGATTAAGTCAAACTGATGAAAAAGTAGTAGAAAAACTGTGACAACCAAGGTTTTGTAGAT
Source organism: Notiomystis cincta (assembly GCA_013398075.1). Lineage (NCBI taxonomy): Eukaryota > Metazoa > Chordata > Aves > Passeriformes > Notiomystidae > Notiomystis > Notiomystis cincta. The sequence goes on along the minus strand of VZRX01002494.1, from coordinate 206,222 downwards.
GTAACACCCTGTGTCAGAGGTTTTGCAGTTTGCAAATGCAGATATTCCCAGTGCTAGAACTCCAGACAGACCTTGCCCAGCTGAAGTTCTTGTTGCATTGCTGTTGGGGTAGTTTTTGTCGTTTATTTTCTTCATCTTATATGCTGGCAAATGGCCACTTACTTCAACATTTTCTTGGAAAATACTGTGATTTTCATTTCTGAATTGTGAGGTTAGGCTCTTGACACACTCATTTGACTCTCCATAAATCCACTAGGCACCTGTAAAATGGTACCTAGTGGTCCCAAAGCCAGCTTTGTGTGGTAGCTGGTGGGCCCACAAACTGCTACTGCTAGAAAGGATAAAGGATCATGTCACAATATGTTTCATCCCCTAGGCCCTTTTGAGCTTCCTTGTGTTTTTAGCCACAGAGTTTGCATTGTTTTTTTTCCCTCTAATAGTGAACAGTAGTGAGGAATTTCATCACCAGTTAAGAGAGAGGATTATCACACTAAAATGGTGAGTGTAAATATATGAGATTTTCTGCATTGGAGCTTTACATATCTGTGGCATCAGTTTTCATGCTTCTAGCTCAGCAGTAGATGGCCCTCTGGAAAGAGATCAGCTGAAATGCAAATTTGAAATCTCTGAATGGCCTAACTTATAACACTCTATCTTTGGCTGTCTTTTATTTATATGTTATATGTCATATATATGTACAATGTAGCTATCTTTTATTTAGCAGATTTACAAATTGCATTGTGTTTGGACAGAAGCAGTTCACAGTGCCAAAGATCTGTAAGTGTACAATATCTGGTGCTACACTGTAAACTGAATCATGGCTGCAGTGACTTCAGACTCTGATCAGTGTAACTGAGATGGGAGTGTAGATCTACTTTCTTTTGGAAATAGAAATTTGAATTTCAAGCCTGAGCTCTGAAAGTCAATCCTTTTTGTTTGTTCGCTTTTAATTTCAGCATTAGGCTGCCTAGTACTATAAGTAAATTTCAAATGCATCAGAATGCTTAATTAATGCCAATGGTAAGTATCCATCCATTTAAAAAATAACACCATGCATCAAATCCAGCACATCACTCAAAGTTTATAACCTGCTTCGGCCTGAGATTATGAAAGGTTTGGGCCGAATATTATGCTTGTGTTCAAAGTAGTTGATATCCTGTAAAGAAAAAAGAGATAAAATAGCTTTCTTTGGCCTGCAAATGCTCATTTCTAGTTAAAAGACAGGTAACAAAGTTTATAAATTTTAACCATGAAGTAACCATGTTTAGTTTGTTCATTCCTCGTGCTCCAAATATAATCACCACAGTGTTCAGAAAGATTCAGGGTAGAGTGCAGTTACAGGAGAGAAGGTTGGAAGGTTGTGTTGCAGCCCAACATAGAGGGCAAATCTGAGGTACCTGCAGCATTGCTACTAGAAAGCTAAATGGATAGGTCTTGGTGTTGGAAAAAAATATTGCCTTGATCACCTATTTTTTTTTTGGATAATGAATAATCTCCTGATTCTCAGAAAAAAAACAGCAAGAGCTGGACTTTTAAACTGAAAACAGAACAGATGATGATACACCACGAATGACCATGTATCATAAGTAAATACTAATACTCACTTTTGGGACGAGTTAGGAATGAGACCCCTCAGTTGTCCGTGCAGCGCGTCTTGAATATTGCCAGATGAATAGAGCCCAATTGGAGAATTATAGGAGGAGCTCACTACCTGTCTTTTGTCATCAATATTTGCTGCTGCAACAAAAGGCTGGGCCCTTCTGTTGTGAGCTGTACCAATAGGCTTGAATTCCTGTACATGATAGGCAGACAAAACACACAGAGCTACAATGCACACCAAAGCTAGCAATCAGTAAAACTGACAACACCAGTATTGTTAATCTCTGCATTTTTACTTTTGCAACTCTGTTATTCTTAACTGGTGCAAGCATATTATATTTTTCCATGAATTTTTTATATATTATTTACATTATTTTTCTACCTCCAGGCAAGCAGAAAGCTTAGAAGAAATGGGAGGGATGAATATTATAGTTACTTTTCACTAGATTTGACACTGTTTACATTTTTCTTTTAAAACATTTCATCTTGTACTTGTCTTAATTGCTTTGCTTTAGTGCTAATCACTAGCTTCTGCATTTTCATCACATACTGATAGAAGTACTTCCAAAAGTATGATTTTCCTTAAGCAGAGGGACTTCCAAAAGTAGTAAGTGTCTTGCCTAGAAAACACATAATTTTTAATACTTCTTTTAACTGAATTAAAGTCTTGAACATACATCAGGTTGAGGACATTATTCTGAATGTATTTAATCTTTAAAGCATATCTGTGTATCAAAAATTGCACTACTCTATAATTTAATGTGAAATCATCATAAATAAGTAAATCCCAGAAATGAGTAAATTTGAAATCATTCTGCCTATGTGCCCATATTCTTCCATACTTTTTTGTTGTTGTTGGCCAGGATGATTTCCTTAATTTGTGGAATTCAAAGGGGTAAAATCTGGAAATAAAATCTCTGATGACCTTTCAGATACCTTAAAACGTCAGGAACGATAAAGACTTCTGACTGCATGAAAATTCACTTACTTGTATTCTGTGTATTTATTACAGTGTCCTTTGAGGCCCCTCCAGCTCAGCTCCACTCCTAAGCCTCAGAAATAGAGACTTTGGAAAAAAAAATGTTGTCATCTGCTGAGAGTTTTTTTCCTTTTACCCCAGTGGGTGAAGAACATTAACTGCTGCAGTCCATCACCTTGTCCTGAGGGCATGTGGCACTCTTTGGAAACAGTGCTGTGAGAGCATTTGAACTACCATCCATATGGAATAAACAGCTTTTGTTTCTAACAAATAGGTTTCTACAATCTGAATTGGTCTTTCCTTTAGACATGTGAACTTGCAATTTTAAGATAGCACTGGTCATTAATACTTCAATTTTAATGGAAATATTTTCCAGTTCTCCAATTTGGCTTTGTTTTTGAGTATAATTGTTGTACAACAGTTTCCAGAATATATTTAGGATCAGACTAAAGTCATGGATATATAGAATATGCAACCAGAAAATGCAATCAGTAAAAAGCAGTTTTATTAAATGAAAATGTTTAGCAGCATTGCACTTTAAGAGGCTACTGAAAGCAGCAATCAGATAAATGAGCACAAAGGTTTTACTTGCAATTCCTTCTTGCTGTCTGATGGAATGGAGTTGCAATTAACAAAATGTATTAGTAAATGGAAGTAATCTAATAAGGATCATGGCTACTTAATGAAAGGTATTAATGTCAAAGTATTTAAAATTGATTCAAATGCATGTATGATACAAAACGCACAAAACCAACTGAGAACATTGTCATTTCATCCCCCTTTTTCACTTCTCTCTGAGAAATGAACAGGAGATGTGGCACCATAACAATGTTTGCAATGTAACAGTTGGGAAACATGTATTTGCAGTTAGTGAGACTTAAACTCGGCTTTCTTTAAAACTCATCTATTCATATAAAATGTCAGTGACAGAACATACAGCAGCAAAAATAGTCCAGCTCTTGTGTTTATTTGATCTCTTTGAATCTGTGAAAAGTCCTCTTTTAGTTCAAAAGCTAAATGAGATCTGAAAGTTGAATTTTCAAATTGGGGATATTTGAAAATTACAGTACTTAATTATTTTTTTTTTTCCAACTGAATGATTATTTTTGCAGGGCTAGCTACATTTTTGCATTGGTACAGGTATCAGGAATAGAAATAATGTAGCCCCAAAATTCTGTAGAAAGGCATCCATCACAGCCCATATGAGGGCATTCCCTGGGGTAATTGCTGTGACAGAACACAAATGTGTACATTTTGGAGGTATCATGTGACTAAGATTTTTCTCTTTGAATGCTGTTATAAAGAGGGGTAGGTCCTCAAAACTAGCCCAGCACAATTACATTGTTTCAAAAATTGATTATAAATGGTAATAGACTATAAACTTCTTAGAACAATGGGTTGTATTTTTCCGAGATTTTTATACTTATCTACATGCATAATATATCTCCCAGGAATATATAATCTCCTTCATAGCCAGAAGTCTAGTCTCAGTGAACAAAATATTCAAAGGCAAAGATAAAAGTAAAAAAGAAAAGTTCAAATAAAAACAATTGAGGAAATTATGGCAATGAATACAAAGTTATTTTCAATGAGGTTAAAGAGATTGTAACAGAAAACATGTACAAGTCATCATACTCTTTTACAATGACAATATAGCAGAAAGCATTTTAAAAATAATTCTGATACAATTTGCCATTTAGATGGTTTTGTTTTCTCTTTCTAGTTATATTTGTTGAGAACCTTATGTTCTAAATTGCTTTTATTCAGAATACGTGATTGCATTAGTAATTCTTCAAGTGGTCTGCTATTTCCTATTATTTATCCATCACAATATAGATTCTTCCAGACTAACAAAATCAGGGTGGCATTGTTTATGTGGGAATGTGTAGCTTTCAAGAGTGACTCTCAGTCAGCCACTTATTGCTCTAAGTGAGAATTGTTGCCTCGGTTTCCTCTTCCCAGATTTAAAAATAGTGAGATCTTTCACTGTGCTCTGACAATTGCCTGTATCAGTCTCCCAATGGCTCTTGGGAGATTCTCAGGCTGATACAGAAGTTCTCTGCAGTGTGGAGGTTCCTTGTTCCATGGCTGTAAGTAGGCACAGTATTTAATTGTTTATCAGGTTTCACATAGCTGTCTCCCTGCATCTGCAGAATAATTTTCGTTCATCGAAGCTAAAATAAGCATTCTTTGGCCAAATATTTGGCCACATTGCTGAACAATTTATAATAGGGTTTACATTCATTTGGAACTATCTTTTATTAGCTTACAAACTTGAATTAGATACTTATTAAGAAGATTGTGTTGTTGTTATTATTTAGTTGGCTTATAATGTATTTTAAATAACTGACTTCTCTTAACTTCCTTAGTGAATTTTAAAATGTCCATTTGATGAGAGTAAAAAAAAATCTTATACATTTATAAGATCTGTGACCTTTTGAGTAATTTTGGTTATTATATAAATAGAAGAAATAGAACTCAGTGGTTTTCTCTTTCTGCACACCAGTAAATGTATTTCAGTACTTTTGGATAAGAGAGTTTTACATTTGAAGTAACACATTACTACTTTTGGATTTTTCTCCATTCATCTGGGCTTCAGTGCCTGTTTTATTGTTAGAATACAGCAAACTCTTATAGGACTTGGACAGCACAGGTTGTACTTGTGCAAAAATGTTTCATCTGAGATTCAAGAAACTTGTACTGTTTTCTCTACTTGTATACATGCTGCTGGGTCTCGTGTTGTGACTAAATATGGTGTAAAATTTAATTTTAAATGGCAGCAATTTTAGAAAAATAGGCTTTATGTATTTTTTTTCCCACAGGGAGTGATGGATATTCAGATGGAAGAACTTAATCTAAAATGTAGAACATTCCAGGAACAGTTTAGTATATTTGTTTGCCAACATTGCTACTTTTCTGGTGCCTACTATATTAAATATACTCAGTACTCCTGAATTTTCTAGGAATGAAAAAGAGAGATACTAAATGAAAAGGCTGCCTTGTTTAATCTAGGAGAAACAGTTTTTCTGATTGCCCAGTGGAGGCTGCTTTTCATTAGTCTGCCAAACAGCACTTAGTGAAATCTTGTGATCTATTTTTAAGGAACTGTCCTTTTTAGGAATGCAACTTTCATGCAGAGGGATTACTCTTGTGTCCTGCATGCCTGCATGGTTTTCTCTATAGCTTTTTTAGTGAATTTGTTCCATTGCTAGTCATTTAATGTCTATCCTAGCTCTTCCACAAGAATATGAATTAAAAATAGTTTTGTTTCCTCACTATAGTATTCTGCTGCTGAAGAGGCTATATTATTTCTGATGGAGTTTGCTGTATCACTTAATGCAAGTTTTAGATCAGAAAGAAGAGAGAGAAATGTAACAATGAAATGATGTATTCATGTTTGGGAGCATCAGAAAAAAACAGAATTGGTGGAAGTGTTTATTGCACAGGGTTCATTGAAATGGAATCTGCACTTTTTTTTTTTCCCTAGGATATCACAGAATAAATACTTTTACATATTTGCTTTGAACCTGGCCTTCCAGGATCAGCAGAATATTCTTCTCTCCCTGCTCATGAAATAACAGCAGATGTTTGTGTAGGTTAAAGAGGAATGACAAAGAAATAAAGGAGTAGTTGTAAGCCATAGCTAGCTAATTAGCTATTAGCAAGCAGTAGCTAGCTAATTAGCTGTTAGCAATATGAAGACTTTGACTCATAGTAGCCTTTTCTTTTTTTTGAGTTTGAAAAGAGAGACGGCTGTGGATTGATTGGATTTGCTTTGGTCATATACAACATCAAGATGTTCCTAGTCAGAAGTGGTGAGTGATTTGCTTACTGACCAGTACATGGGTCTTGTGTCAATTTGTACATTTCAGTTCTGTGGCACGGTATAAAAATGTATGGAGCTAAAGAGATGTGGCATTTATGGATTTCTGTTTAACTGACTGTTACGTGAAATGAATTTTCTGCTCTTATGAGTTCATCCCTTAGGTACTTGACATTTATTCCTGATGGAAGAACTTCCTCATATAATGAAGAATCTCTAAAAGAGTTAAAGCAATTTAAACTGTATCAGAATAAGAGGATGTATTTTATTTGCATAATAAAACTATGGTGATATGTAGACTCTTAAAGGAAAATGAGAATGTGATGTAGCTTCTTAATGTTTTGTTTCGGTTACAGCTGAAAAAATCAAAAACATTTGAGTCAGATAAAGTTGTGTTCCTATATGCCATAATCCTGGTGGTTCATATGAGTTTAAACTGGCCAATTATGGATGAAGTTCTAGTTAAAGAATTTTAATGAGCACAAGGGAGATTATTTGGAGTCGTAAAAAGGCAAATGGAAATGGTTAGGTCACTTTTTAAAGTTCATACCTGAGGTTCAGCTTCCAAATTTATCTTGAAGGGATGTGCTCTGCCATCTTCTGAAACTTGTGGGGACCATAATTTAGTTCCTGCCCTAGAAGGAAAGAAAGAAAGAAAGGCAGAATTTAAATAATTTTTATTCCTATAGAGTTGTGTACGTCCCCATAAAATATAATGAAGCTCAGAAATCTGCAGGTTTTTTCTATGCTTTTTGTAGTGTTTTGACATAAAAATACTTCAGTGATATGTAACCTATATACACAAAATATATTTACTTTTAAAAAAATTATGTATGCTATTAACAATGGGAAATAGGTGGTTAATAGTTACGAAATGCAAAAGGAAAGGGAAATTAGTGCCTTTCTGACCTGAGCTGACCAAACTTTTTAGTTTTATTTTTTTAATGGTTGCTAGAATGAATGTTGGATCCTCAGAATATTTTATATGAGTAATTGAATATATTAGTAACAGCCCTAAGCATCAATTTCTTTTTCTTTAAAGACCATAATTTCCATGTAAAGTCTGCTTTACAGTGTAGAAGTGCAATCTAGGTATGCAAAGTATGTGAAAGGGGAAATTGAAATTGCACAGATGATTCTTTCAGTCACGTAGGCAGAAGTAACAAACATGAAAATATCAGTTACAGTTCTTTTTTCATTGACAAAGTGAAACGTGGCAGCAAATTTTAAAGTAGCATAGTAGTAATTCTAAATATTAATCTGGTGCTGCTTGTTATATATCCATTTATCACATCTTGAAACTGGCTTCCCAAGATGGTAAATGGCAAATATCAATCTGTAGCAGAACTTTGAATTAACAGAAGGAATTTATAACCATGGTGTGAGCTCTAGTAATTCAACAACACTCCTTAAAAAAAAAATCACTTTGTGTATTTCAAAAGAAATAATGTGGTCAGCTACAGTAAAGAGCTGTGCCTCCTTGAGAGCGTCAGGTTAATCAGCCCTGTCTTAATTTTGGAGACAGCTGAAAGAGTGTGCCAAGTGATTCTGATTATAGGTTGAGTAAACTCAGGTGGAGATGTGACGCTGCAGGTTTCTCTTCCTGGCGCTAGTTGGGAAAAGTGAACACAAAAGTTTCTGGGTTACTGCAGTTTAGGTAAGACAGTGTTTCTCAGTTTTGTTTTGAACGTTGCTCTGTGAATCCTGTATTAGGCTTTGTGAATCCTGTATTAGGCTGAATATGTTGTGACCAAAGAGATTAATTGGCTTTAAACTCACTCCTTTGTCTCCCCTTATGAAAATCTGACAGGATGTTGTTTTCCCTAACTGGGATGATACTATAGCAGCTTTATGTGGAGTTGGGAGAAGGAGGCAATGATAAGCACCTCTGGCTGAGGGAGTGTTAGAGCAGAGAGGTCACTGAACAACTGACACTACATGAGGATTTTATTATTTCTCCAAAACATGAAGAACTGCTTGCTTACTGGAACAGAGGACTTGTGCAGTCAGCAGAATTATAGCATGAATAACCTGAGGGAAGCTGTTCTTTTTGTGCCTACAAAGATGAGTTTTGGGGAGTCTTGCTTGATCTGCACTTTAAGAGGTAGGTCTGGTTACTTGTCATTTTAAGGATCTTGTGAACTCCCTCAAACTTTTAAAAATAGTTACATCATATAATAATTGTACTGTTGATTGAGTAGCGTCTTCTTTCAGAAATAGGCAGACATGTACACGTACCTCTCTATTTTCAAACAAAGCTGATGTGTAGCTGCTTTAATTCTCTCCTGGGCATCATTATGTGTCATGTTCTCTGTGCCTAGACCATCAATAGCTACAATAACATCACCAGGGCACAGGTTGGCAGCTGAAGCCTTGCTTCCAGGTGTAATCTGAAAAGATCAAAATGTAACTGCTTAATCACCATGCATGCCAGAAAATTGATAGAGAGAATAAACTTTATCACACTCCCCTATTTCCTGTTGGATGGGGGAGGTATTGAGCCAGAGGCTCTGTAGTTCTATTGTCAAGTAGCCATATGAATGTTTTATTCATCATAACTCCCAATTAGATGGAAATTATCTCCACACTTCTGCATTAGTTTCCACTCTGATTTCTGTAATTACTGCAACTCATCTTTAAATCTTTCTTAACTACCACTATATATATAATATGCTGATAAAAAAATTATGCTTTCCCTTAACAACACTAGCAGTAGAAAAGAAGTGTTAAGAAATTGGGTTACTGAGCTCCTTAAAGTCCTTAGCTTTAAGTCCCATGGCATTTAAGAGTGGCTGTGATCCTTCATAGTGGTCTGTGTGGTGCAATTCATACTTTATGTACATGTACCACCACCTGTGATGTTCACAGAAATAGCCCTAAGCTTATCCTTCTATGCTTGCTTTATTTTTTTTCCTGGTTGACAAACCTCTATATGGTTGCTAAAATAATTGAAATGCAACATAATTTTGCTTTAAAATAACTATTGAGAGAGACTATGACCTTAGATGTTACTGAAGCTTGTTCTAGAATTGCAGGCCTCTTTTATTTGCAAAAGGTGAGTTCTCCTGCAACCACAACACTCACACATACCACATACACAACAGGTCTTAGGTCACTGAGTGGGATTTAGGTCCCTTTCATGTGTATTGCCATTCTAGGCAACTCTTGATTACCTAGACAGCAACGTGAAATTGATGCATGTAGCACATAAGCTTCTGAAATTCAGCTCTCAAACAGCAGAAGGGATGAGTTGAGTCATGCTAAGTAAGGTTAGCTGCTTATTTGTAAGTAAATGAATCCCAGTGTGAAGGACAAAAATGTCAATATAATCTTATTTCCAAAAGCAGTTGTTTTATCTGTGGCATATATTAAATGAAAAAGCTATTGGAGAGAATTTTTCTCGCTATGGGTTGTGCTGCAGCAAAAGCACATGCTCTCTTTACTGGAAAACATGCTGTGGAGACAATGTTCAGTTCTGGTGTTTTACAGTTTTCCAGCCAAGGAAGAGAGTAAGCTGCCCAGTGTACTTCCAGCATGTTCTGAACTCCAGCTTTGGTGAAGCTGGCAGACTTGTCATTACTGTCAGCATAAAAGCCAAATAGAAATTCTTTCTGATATGAGTTACACTGTATTAGTATTGAAATAATGGCAAAAATGAGTGAAAGGGAGTCGTTCTCTCCTCTTTCCATCTCCATTAGGTGGGTCTGAATGATCAAAGAGATGGTTTTGTGGGCTCTTTTTCTGCATTCCTTATTTTTGATATCACTGTAACAAAGTACAATGCATGTGTTATTATGAAGTCAGACAAGCTTTCTGAAGGGGTGTTTGTGGCCAGCTGCAGGCTTTTATACCCTCACCCTTCAAAAGAATGGACAAGTGTATTGTGTGCTTAACACAAGTGTTAAGGTGCCTGAATAATCTGTTTGAATATGAATCAGGGAAGTTGCTCATAAATTCTGAAATCTCCAAAATTGTCTGCTTCTCAAACTTCGACAGCTGCAAGTGTAAATGATCAACACTTACACCACTATAATAAGACAGGGTTATAGGTGTGATTATTCTTCTCCCTTCAGTGTGGAATTGCTCCTGACTTGGCTTAGCACGTTGTGAATGTGTCTGCAATGACAAAGTGCAGCAGAATTCCTCATGTTCCAGTGACTGTGGATGCTCTAATACCTATCTGGGCAAGCCCAGCCATTCTTGGTTCCCTCTCAAGAGCAAGTTAGCTTGTATAGGCCTTATAGAGGTTACTCTGCAGATGATGTTTTCACACGTCACAGCAAATCATCTGCTGTACCTGTGACATACTGCAGCAAGGCACTGAGATAATGATCCTGCCTTATAAAGTAGTGTGTCTGTCTAGCACAGTACATTCCCCTGCAGCTCTGCTGCTAGCAGAGCACGCCCTGCTCTGTGTTGCTGCTAAAACCCTGGGGTTTTATAAGTTGTCAGCAGCTGCAGGGATACCACTTACTTGTTTAAACGGGGTAACCATCATTTGGTGGGAGCAAGGAGGGAAAGGGTCAGGAGTCAGGAGTCAGTATTTCCTATTCCTTGGCTGAATTGATCATTGCCAAGCTTCTGAGATGTGTCTCTTGGGCCTTAACACCTTGGTGGGTGTGCTGAGCTCTACTTGCCCAGGCCTGCTAGGGTGCAGAGCAAGCACCTGCCCTGCAGACTACATTTTATAGAAAGGGCAGTGCAAGATATCAAAGGGGTGATATTGATATTGTGGGTACCTCAATGATGTGATACTGTTTCTTAAGGACTTATTAGTGACACATAAAGTGTGTATTTTGAACACTTAGAATTGTGAATTGACTGTAGTGTTTGTTGCTTGCTCACCCTGGCTTCATGAGGTAGATTCTAGTGCTGCTTTGGGAAAATTTTTGCCTTGCTCTTTAGGCCATGTCTGCATGGTGTGCCTGTTACTCCTGTATTCTGGGTGTCTTGGATTTGGATAAATACAAAAATATATGTTGATCATTCAGATGTTGTCACAGACTATCTGTTTAACCACATGAGGGTAAATATCTCCAATGAAACTTTGAAGAAAACCTCTCTGCATCTGATAATAAACTTGTAAATCTTATCACGTTACACCATCATAAAAATTTCAGGCTCTGTGTTTTCTGAAGAAAGCTATGTCTGCAGACAGAGTGGTTAAACTTAAAATTGAGTTAACATGAATACTTGCATTGTGATTGGTAAAGGTCTATAAAAATAAAATAGATCTTAAATCTAGAGTTGATAATATTTTACCCTTCTCTTCAAACTGCACAAGTTTCAATTGTTCCTGTAATCAGTTTCATTAATGCACTTTCTTTGCATCTATGCAAAGTTCCAAGGATTTCAATGTTTTCAGTATGTGTAGTTAATTATTGTTTCTGACCATAGTAGAATTTGAATATGTTGATTTTTAGTCTCCTCTTGTTCTTCCTCTTTCCCGGTGATCGTGGTCTGTAGTTTTTGTATTTGCTTCAAACAGTCAAAACAACAGAGCAATTTGAGCTTTTGAAGTGACATCTGTTCTTTAGACAGGTGGATAATGGTCTCTTACATGTCTGTCTCTTGACAAGTCCTGATGAAAGCTCTCTTGCTGAACAAGGACGTAGCCAACCAATCTCAACACCTGTCCAATTATTTTATTCCGAATATATTTAAAAATAGTTTCTATTTATTGTTTAATTTTTTTCATGTCAGGACAGTTAAGCCTAGTGTGAATGGGCTGCTTATGATGCCTTTTAGAAAAGGAACACCTAGGCCCCAAGAAGCAAGACTTGTGAATCTTGTGAAATGTTCTCTGTTTCTTAAGGGGTACTGCATGGATACTTATTGAGAGGCTCTTCTGAATGTATGCTGTGGCAACAAAAATACCAACCTTAAACAAATTTACTGTTAATATTCTTAAGCCTGAGCTAAGCAAATGTAACTGTTTTTTTCCTATATGTATATTTTATATATATATATTTCATTGTACTACTTGAAATGTGATTTTGAGCATTTCTGTAATATGCCAGAAACCAATGGCTTGTGTCTTGTGAGGCATTTGGTAGGTATGAGTCAACTGTAAAGTAATTTATTCTTAAGAAAGTTATATTTATAGTAACATCCTTTGTTATTCCAGTTTTAAACTTCATTCACTTAATCTAAACACAAAGAAAATACAAACCAGACACTGCTAAAATATTTTGCATTAGAGATAATGGAAACTATTTTTCTTTTAGAGGCCCATATAAGGCAATGAAGGCCCCAAAACATCCAGAGTTTTTTTTTTAATTCAATGTTTTTGTCTCCTGTTTCTCCAAAGGCTTTGCTATATTCTATGAGTATATGTTATGTAACTACATTCAGTCAAATAATAGCATTTTGATTTACTTCTATTTAAAATACATACATATGCTTTTATAAATCTGGAATGAATGACTAAGTTAAATTTTACTAGTTAATGTGTGGAAAGATGGTCCTTAAACTTTCTACTGATTCTTGTTTGGAAACATATTTACTGTGAAACATCATCAATGGTATCCATCCTTCAAGGCTTTTGACTTTTACTCAATACCAGGCATAGTGTATATAGTGAGTCATAGTTTAGGGGATTTTTTTAATAAAAAGAAAAAAAAAAAACCAACCAAAAAAGCATAGCAATTTGGAGGCTCATGGAAGACACATTTGGTGTATCTAAGGTTCTGAAAAGCAGCAGAAAAATAAGGAGAATGAATTCTAGCCTGGTGTGCATTGAACACAACTTTCAAAATATAGAAATTATCAAAATATGTATCCTGTCTTTTGAGTAGATCCACATCTGTAGATGCAGAACAGCTGACAGTGTGTTGCATGCTACATTGATTAAATAACTGGTTTCTTAAATTGCAACTAATATTCCAAAATCCATGAAAAAAAGTAAAGGCTCAAATTCTTGCCATTAATGGGGAGGGGGAGCTTAAGGTAAACTTTAAGTTTCGAAATATGGCAAAACCCATCAAATAACTCTTTCATATGCAGGACTGGATAGCTTTCTAATAACTCACTCATTTAACATTCATGACAGTGAAAACCTTTAGACATGTAAAAACAGGTATTGTTGCACTGTTGCCTTTGCTGGCAAAAACCAGAACTTGATTTAATTAAGTAAGAGTCAGATTAATCTGCAAAGCACAAACTCCCAGACATGAGGAGCTGCTGCCAAGCAGTCTTCTCCCCCAGTGATCAGGGAGGAAAGCATGAAAGTGAGGTCTTGATTTTAGTAGGTTTAAATGTAATTTTGAAAGCCTGGGAAATCATGCCAGAGTTTTTCTGCTGCCAAGGCACTTGAATTTAATTTTGAGACCTAAGCAGAAGTGCAGTTAAAGTCTCTTAGACCAATCACAGAAACATGTCACACAAAACTTGTAAAACCTCTTGATATTCAGCTGGCTCTGCTCAGAACTAGCAGCTACTTTCTAATCTGCTCACAGCTTTGCCTGCATCTCTGAACTCGAGAAAAGTAAAAGACAAAAATCTACAGCAACTATTAAATGGAATAAATAGAAAGGAAATGGAAAGAGTACATACCCTGGTTATGATTAAGGGTTGGTTAAAATCTATTCCTCCTGAGAGCCTGAATCCCCAGGGTGACGGTCCTTGGAGAATAACATTTTGTGGCATTGTGGACAGATTTTCCTTGGTTACTGTTCTCTTTTCCTTGTGTCCGTGTGAGGAGCTGAGCTGCAGGAGGAAGGTTGCTGTCAGCAGAGCACCTGCCAGACAGGGCAGCCGACCTTTTATCCCTCCTGAGAAGTTTTACTAATTCCAAAGCTGTGGGCACTGCACTTTATCCCTACTCTTTGGGTGACGTCAGCCAGTCCCTCGGCTTCTCCACCCACAGAGGGGAGTATCAAACTCAGACAAATAAAGCTTGAGTCCTGGAAAGTTTACAACAAATGCATCAACTTTATCTGCTGCTTTAGCGGCCCCCTCAGCCCGACAATCAGTAAGCTTCAGGATGCAGCGTCCTTCTGGTTTCTTAAAGCAACCTTGTTGCTCACTTGATATCGTGCTGTTTATGTTGCTGGTGTTTGATTCAGCTGTGCAATGCAGCGCTCTGACTTTGTACATGACTCTGGTTCACGTAAACAGAAACACTAATAAGGAGATTTCCCTCTCAAGGTCTTATTTCACATCTTGTCTTATTTGTAATGTTAGAGTTTATTGCATTAAAAAGTCCTTCCAGCCCTTCAGCTGCATTTTTTTAGATAGTCACTTGAGACCATGGCATGCACCAGTCCTAATGCCTTGAAAAATCTGGACTGATGTCATACATATTTCTCATACTGAGGAAGAGAAATGCGGTATTAGGTGATGATGTCTTTTTTCCTTTGTAGAAATCTTAGCTTTTTAAAGGTAGTTGTCCTTTACTTATGGCTTCCTAGTAGATAGTAGCGTTCATCAGAGGTTTTTTTAACTGTGTTCTTGTCAAGAATATTTCAAAGATATCTCTGTTATTGAAGTATTATTCACATCCTGATCAGAAAGAAACACTTAGTAGTGACTCCTTCAAAGTAAACCATCAGAAAGGGTATCTGTATCACAAAGAGCTTGCAGGGTGACAGTCAGCTGGTGGGGGCACAGCTTACATTAGGAATGTGAAGGAAGATAGGCACATTTAAAGAAATAGGGCAGGTGCTGAGGTCAGTGGTATCTCAGTCTTGGTAGCTCAAATACTTTTGTATGTTTTGAAGTTGAGTTAAAAATCCTCTCATTCCTTCTGAGTGGTGCATATACTCTGGTATGTCCTAGTGTTTTGAGATTGGTTCAGTATATGCCCTTAAAATATTGCCACCATTGTCATCCTGAGAGAGTACATTGTGTGTGTTCAAGGTCAGAACTTATCACCAAGTAGTACTTCAGTTTCTCATCTTTGATTATCTCTTCTCTGATTACCTGTTTTGAGTGAAAATGTCTTACATGTTTGCTATTCTATTTTTTACGCCTTTCTTCCTAGTGAATCCTGTAATGTGTTTTGATTGGTAGCTGGAAATGAATAACATATTAGATGTATTAATTTAAAGAGTTCTTTCCTGTGAAATTTGCATTTTCTTTTTCTCTGAACACTGGCGATCTCAAATATTGAGATTGCAAATCCTGCAATGTATTTCAGCAGAAAATGATTTTGAAATAGAAGAATTTCAGTGTCAGGTCAAACAGTTTAATCAGGCTCTGAGTTTCCAGATTATGCTTGTATAGTAACTTGTTCACTGGAGAGATTCCTTCCGAATTCCCATTATTAAGTTACTGATTTATATCTTAATGTGCAGGTTTACTTTTTGGGTGTGGCATTTTTTATTTAGTTGTTGTATTTTTTTTTTTTTTTTAAGAAACCCAGGTTGGGATTGCTTAAGTGTCTATGAAGTTTGTTCCTGTTTCTGTACTATACTGAGATATGCTCATGTCCCTTCTAGTCTTGCTAGATATATGTAAGGGCAGGGTAGGTTTAACCTTTTTCTAGGCAAGTGATTGCTCTTAGTTTCAGTGGAAATCATATGCATATATGCAGCTGAGCTCTTGCTCAAAGAATAATTTTTTTTTCTGCCTGGTTTACTGGAAGGGTTACTTGCTCTCCAAGGTGCTGTTGCTCTGGAGAGCAATTGCTAGATCCTGTTTTATTGATGTTTCCCAGATTGAGATCTTTTATTTTTTTTCCCTCTCTTTGTAATTAGAGAGGGGAAAGAAAAATGAAATATTTGAAAGGCAATACTGACTTGATGCTTGTCACATAAGGCTGTTTCCTAGTTCCTTTTCAGTTACTGCTTTTAAGAAAGTCCTTGACCAATTTACATAGTATGTATAGATTTCTTTGTACTATCTACCTAGAGCACTTCTGTTTTTACATACTAGACCAAAATGAGCAGCTGAGCTGGATTAAAGCCAGAGCCTTTTATCCACTTGACAAAGGTATATTCCTTTCAATAAAGCAAAGAACATTTTCTTTTTTTTCTGTCTGGTTTTAGGGCATCATATTTTCTTTCATAGTACTTGTAGCTATGAAAATAGATTTTTGTAAATATGAAGCAGTGTGCCATTTCCTCTTTTTTTTCCTTGTGCTATTGAAGCGTCCATATAAGAAAACAAGTATTTTTAATAGTTTCTTTTGTTATGTACTATAAGATCATTGATGTTACAACTTGTTTTACCTGCAAATATACATCCTCTGAATTTAATGGCTGTACTATGAATTTATGTATAAACTAGCATTCTCAGAACCATAATGTAGTCTTTGGTTTATAGTGTGACTACCCAAATGTTTGAAGCAGACTTTTGCTTTCCAGGTTGATACTTCATTTGATTTTTGTTCCAAATGTTATTTTTTATCTAATGCCATCTGAAAGCGTACAACCACTGTTTTCTACCCTCCTTCTTCCCCAAAAATTGAAGGTGAGGGGAAGCTGTCTCAATTTCCTTGTCTCACTCAGTTTTTTGAGATTTGGGAGCTGGGGTCACAAATTAGGCATTGGAATGGTAGCATGGTGCACAAATCCATCACTGCACACCGTGCCACCACTCTAGCTTTAGACAGTCAAACTCCTGTGGCCATGGCACAGCATTCTTTTCCATGTTGCTAGCAAGATTCTTACCTCACATCAGAATGTTCTTGGATGTATTTTTCTTATTTTTTCTCCCAGTCTGTCCCTGCCTTGATGGAAGAAAATGTTGTTTTCCTGACAACTTGGCAGACTGAAAGTTGAAGAAAAAAGTTTTAAGGAGCAAATGTTTAAAATCAATTCATCCTTCTGCAAACTCGTGGAGTGCTCTGTTTCAGGCTGCAGAACCAGAATAAACCCTGGTACAGGCAGAAACAAACAAAACCCCCCAAACACTTCAGAGTCTGCATAAACCTCCTGTCTCAATTCAGAACTTAGTCTATATCATAATAAGCTATATTGGACTTCACTGTTTGTGAAGTTTAGACAATAACAGTCTAAGATGCTAAATGGAGCCTGAAAATCACTTGCACATGTGGAACAGCATGTACTGAAGCTGGCTGTCCAGAGGTGAAAGGTCAGTGTTCCAAACTGCACAGCCTGTTTTCTATTTCAAAACTCATGGGTATATGGGAAATCTTTTTATAATAAATACTACTTATTTTAAAAGAGTTCCCAAAGCAGTAAGACTGATTATATACAGATTGTAGCATTTCCTCATTGTATTGTTAGGGAACAGGAATGATAAATAATTTGGATCCTGGTGAACTTTTCTTATCAGCTTTTGGTTAATGGATGTGTGACACATTAGCAGTACCCTTAAGTTTTTCCTGGCAAGGGAGAAATCCTCTCTTCTTTTCCTAGGTGCTATGACAAGCAGCTCTGTTATTCTTCTCATACATCTGGCAAAGAAGGGAGGAGTGGCGCTCTTGTACTGTACCCCTCTCTCAGGCATTAGAAATTCCTAGGCTGGAAATACATGTGAGGTGGAGAAGGACATTCCTAGAACTCCTCTCTACCTACCCCAGCTTTGTAGATGCTTTGGAGAAGTGGTTTAGGTCAACTGATGTCTCATTTTAAAGTTTTAGTTATCATTTTCACATAACTCTGGTACTTTTCTCTGTTGTTTAGATTCTGAGTAGCAAACTGCAACTGATAAGCATTTTCTTGAACTTTTTGTATGCAGGTTTGGGAAGCCAGGAATGTCTTT
>VZRX01002494.1:132178-188119 GCA_013398075.1 Notiomystis cincta | reverse complement strand
TTTTTTTTTTTTTAATTATTTAACTTTCAAAGGTGCTAAATATGCTCCATGAATACTGCAGAAACTGAAGACTTAAACCTCAGTTTTTTTCAAGAAGCTTCTTACTTAGCAAGTGAGGAGTAGGTGTCTTAGAGCCTTTTAAAGCCCACATTAAAGATCTGTTCTAAATTAACAAGCCAGTAAGTGGAAAGTATTTTTTTTTAGTGAAATGGTATGTTTTAGAGCTGTTTCATAAAATTCTAAGCAACTTGAAAGTAGAAATTGAAATATTTTATTTTCAAAACTTGTTTAATTACAGATGTGCTTGGTTTTCATCTTAACTGATATTTGTTCACTGATATTTTTTTTCCCCTTGTTTTCTTTTTAATTTTCAAAAAACGTAAAGAAGGAGTTGGGGACATTTATAAAATAATGACTATTGTTTAAAAAAAACCCTGAAGAGTGTATTGAATACAATGAAATGCTGATGTTACATTAAGGCATTGAAGTAGTGCTCACCTTAATTTTGAAAACTCATGTCTATACCCTATGTTTGCAAACTGACATATGCATGTATTGACTTTCAATCCATGTTGGTAAGATTGTGATTATTGCACTGGTTTTCTGAAGTGTTGCTTCTGTCATATTATTTCAGTTTTGCCTATTTTGCAGGGGTTTAGATATGGTCGTGACTAGGAAAGAAATTTGTTGTCCTTTATTAGTTTCTTTGTGAGCCTGATGTAATGTCAGCTCATATTATAATTATGGCTCCTGGCAGATAAGTTGGAAAGCACTTCTCAAATTTTGTTCTTAATTGCTGCATTTCTCAAATTTTATAACTAATTTTATGGGAGTTGAATGTTTTGTGAGAGGCTGTGTTTTCCCGTTGTGATGGAAAAGGGTTTGCCCTTCAGTTCTGACAGCCTGTAGAAGTTCTGATGGAGAACCTTAAAGCTGACTGAGGAAGGAGTTGTTTTTCTTTTCAGCTCATTCACTCATCAGTGGTTCTGCTCCCTTTAATAGCTGCAGTCAAACGTCATGTCCAAATTTGGCAGGCTGATGCCTTTTTTGTTTAAAGTTAAAGCCATTTTGGCATTGGAAATGAGATAAGCTCGTTTCAAAGGACTAAAGTTGGAATGAAGTTAGCAAGGCTCTGAGCCAGCAGATAAGTCCAGTATGCTTCATAAATTAACATGCTGGCACTTACATAATTTTTTAAACAACATAATCTGGTTGTTACACAACTCTCTGATGTGCTTGCCACTTGCCATTACCTGAAAAAATACTGCACAGCAGTTGTTAGATTTATAGAAACTCTTTCATGAGGAATATTATAGAGCACCATTCACAAAACAGTCCAAATTCTTCATTAGGTGTGCAATGACACGTACTTAAAAGAATGATAACATACTTCTTCAGACACCCAACACTGCCTGTATTAAAGGCAAAGTCTCATTTTTTATTTCTACAAGAATTAGTCCTATTTCTTGATTTCATGTGTTTAACTATGTGAGCTTATGTTGCCACATGGAAACTTTAACTGTGTCTTTTCAAGAGAAAATCTTACATTTACTAAAGGGATAGTGAAGAGATCAAATGGCATCAAGACACTTTTTAAACTCTTTTTCTTTCCAAACCTTAGATGTAAAAGGTAAACATTTACCACTAGATTATTATTGCCTGTGTCTGTGTAGGCCAAAATCCATGTCTGGATGCTGTTAATATGCCAGTGGTAGCTAACTATACATCTTTTCCTTGTGCTGGGTTTCATGATACAAGTCAAGTATTGACAGGGAACAGAAAAGAAGAGGTTGGAGGAAATAAGGTGATTAGTTCCACAAAAGCAGGCAGTGGAAGTAATGGAGGTAACATGAGGCCTTCCAAAGGGATATGTTAAATTGTAATTTAGCAAAAAGCAGTAATTTTAGATACTTAGAAGCTCTTGGCCAACAGTATTTCAGACATGACCCAGTCAGCTTCTGCTGGGTGCATCTTGCCGAGACATTGCATCCTTTCTTTTCACACATGTATTTTGTAATTGCTATTCAAGTCACATTCATGGGATATGAATTACTGTATCCACACTATGCATAGACTAAAACTGGCACAAAATGGATGTCCCTTCTATGTTAGTTATAATTAAGCTTTTCTGCTCCTTAACTAATCAAGATAAAAGGTTATAGGAAAATGAATGTATTGAGATTCCATATGCTGCTACTGGAGAAGGAGTTGGTTCTATTCAGTAGCACTAGATGTAACAAAAATTTCAGAGAATTTTGCAAAACTCAAGACTAAGAACAGATCCACAGTATAACGTGTGTGACTAGAGGAACCCATCAGGCAGGAGGCAGTAGCAGTGCTTTCTGAATAGCATTTTGTCTAGTAATTATTAGATGAAAAGAGAGAGCTTGTTCTTCTTGGAGTGGTAAAACTGTCAGTAAAGATCCTGTCTAGTGTATGTTCCTCCCCATGGAAACATTTGTGTGTATGTATGTTTTCTCCCTTCTTCTAGAATATTTTTGTCAATGAAAGTTATATCTGGAAAAAGATTCAGTGTCAATAAAAAGAACAGTGATTTCTTGGTTAAAAAGAAAATGCTTATCCCTGTGTGTTTGTGATTTGTTCTTTATTCCTGCTCTAAGATTTTAAAATTTTTTCCATGTATAAGTCTAAAATTATAATCTTTTGACTCCTTGAGAATGTCTTACATTGTAAATAGCAGATAAATGTCTGGAAATGCTATGACTATCTACAAAATACCTTTAGGAAAGACAAATAAAGTGGGAGGCAAAGCTGCTCATCCTGTCTGGGTCTTCTTCTGAAGTGTCTCCTAGTTTTTCATTCTAAACAGTTCTTTTTAACCACATCTTTATCCTTGGCTGTACAATAGTGCTTTTGCATAAGACTCTTGAAATATAGCAGAGCAAAGTTCTTATATGCAACTGTACTCTAACTGTGTGAATGCCATTGAGAGTGTCTGGTGTTTCACTGGGGCTGGCTACAGGTGTTTTGGAGGCATGTAGGCAACAGGAGACCATAAGGATTTGGGCCATGGGCCATGGTGGCTCATTCTGTACCACTGTACTTGACAGGTTTTTGTGTCAACCCTTGTCTGTAGCTTGTGTGCATTTATGTTTATGAGGGGAAGATATCTGTGGTAATAGGTATTTACAGTTGTTCTGTGTTAGTCTACTGACCCAAGACCTCTATCTGGGAAACTTAAGAAGAAGGCAAAACAACAGTTCATTCTGCCTTAAGCCTCAAAAAATATATGGGCTTTTTTCGTAAGTACAGAGCAGTCAAGTGTTTCTTCAAAGCCTGTGTCAAACCTCTAGATCAACACCTTGACCTATTTTGTGGTCTCCCAAGAGATAAGACTTCATACACAAACAAATGATGAGATCACATGTGAGATCACATGTTAGGTCATAGTCACTTGTAGTCCAAGTGCCAAAACTTCTGAGTATTTTTCTCTTAGAAACAGGCATCAGAATGTCTTTTAATACACATTTGTTGTCTTATGTTCCATAAAGTCCTGTCTTCAGCATCTATTTTTCTTTCACTTTGTGGCTTGGGTTTAGCATTTTAACAGCAGTTGCTATGGAAGAGTTAGCCATGTTTATTGGGTCATGACAAACGGCAACAGCTGAAAGACAAATATTGTATTCTGTTTTAAGTATAAGGTGGGCCCTGAGCCAGAGATTAGCAGCTTCAGAATATAGCTAGCACAAAGCTGGATCCTCGGGTCTTGACGCACACTCCAGTTACTCAAGCAGAATGCTTAAATGTAGCTGAATACTGTAAATATTTTCCCCATTACTATCTTGATTAATCTCTTTCTGCTTGTTTAAAGGACATTGGCAGCTTGTTCATGTCCATGAATTAGTTTCTTATCAGCAAAAGAAAATATCGAATGAAAGTAATTAATTATGTATTTCATACTTTGCCCTGACTGGACTTTTTGCTTGATTGTGTTCAGTGAATGTAAGGGTAAGCACACAGAATTGAGAAAACATATGCAAAAACTGGCTGTACTCTGAAAAATTATGAACTGCAGCAAGGACAAAACCAGCAGAAACTTAAGGAGGACAAACTTCACATTTTATCAACATGTAGTAACGCTTTTTGAAATGGTAGATATGAAAACTATCAGATACGTATATTCACAAAGAGACTTAAAACTATATCCCCTAAAATATATCCCCTATATATGCTATACTCCAGCAGGTGGGGAGTTACTATAATTCATACCATAGCTGGGAATTTTTGTTCTTGAAACTGGTAGTGTGGAAATCCAGGCCAGAATTTGGGTGTAATTCCTCATGGCTTTTCAAAGAGTAATCCTCATTCTCTGATGAGAAGACAGGTAAATCATGGTATTTACAGATAGTGCTTTGAAAAGTGAGTAAACTCTTCTAACAAAAATCTCTCTGGAAATGAAGACCTGGAAACAGTTTTGCTTGCAATCCTTATCACCAACTCCTTCCAGCTAAAAAAAACCCACTCAGCAAATCAAACATCAGAAACCCTGAAAACTAAAAACTCTTCAGAAATGCCAGAAAGTCTCCCTGAGACTGATTTCCCACCCTCCCCCACCTCTTGCCTGTCCATTGCATTTCAGCAGTTTCTGGTTTAGCACTTCTCAGAGCTTAAAAGTAACTTGCCAAAGTCTTCTCACTTGAGGGAATGCCAGAATGTTTAAAGTCAGGATCTTCTAACCAACTCCAGTCCATGTGCTGTGGGAGCAGTTAGCTAATGTAAGTTTTATGGCCTGAAGCAGGAGTTATTTTCATCTTTGGAAGTTCTGGATTTCAGCAATGATGTCAAGATGTTGAGGTCTTTTGGTAGACCTCTGGATAAGGCAAGAGCCAGAGCGTGAGAGCTCAAATGGAATAAAACAGAATTGCAGTAATTTTCAGTAGTAAAATGTTTCATATTCCATGGATGTCTGCCTTTCCTTCGATAGTACTTTTGCCTCTGGAGCTGACAGGAAGAGGAGGAGTGGTAGAACAGGAGGGAAAAGTAGGATAGGTCGCTGGTATAGGGGTGGTTGAGTGAGCAGCTGCATTGTGCTTACTTCCCAGCTGGGCTTAAAACCAGGACAGTCAATTTTCCAGCTGGACTTAAAAGCACACCCTTCAGGGTGGGCAGGCCCATAGAGCCTGGAGGATTTCTTTGGGCTTGCCATAGCTATTTGTATCTTCCCCTGTTGTTCTCACTCTTTCCTCTTTTTAGTCTGGCCTGACTGCAATAGTTACCTTTCTAAGGCTTTCCTGGGGAGCTATCATTCATGGAAGCACAGGATGTGTGTGGTGAAGCAAGAAGGCTGACAAGGCTGGCTCCCTAACGTGGCCAGGTACCTGTTTCTAGGGCCTGAAAGAGATCTCTCTGGTCTTGCTGCCTCCGATGTCCCAAATACACTACTCTTTCTCCACTAGTAGCCACGCCACCTCTAATTTTGGTGTGTTTTGTTGTGTTTTTAGGGTTTGTGGGGGCTTTTTTGTTGATTTGGTTTTGTTGTTTTTGATTTTTTGTGGTTTTTTTTTGTTATTTTGTTTTGTTTTTTTTTTTGAATCAAGGGGGTTGAAACATCTGCTGTTTCTATATCTGAGGTTCAGGACATACCTGTGAGTGTATATCTGTAAGTGACACAATTTATTTGAGTTTTTTCCCCTGCCTTAAAGCAATGGTCAATACCTTAAAGGACCAAGGACATCTTAGCATGAATGCTGTACAAATAAGTTGCGGGTTTTCTGCCTTGAGGATTCTTGTCTCAGAGCCTGCACTGTTTGTGACCCTGCAATGAAACAGATGAACAAAGGAAGTGTGTGTTGCAAAGAATAGAGAAAGTCTGGATAGTTAGCAGTAATTTCTGGATACTGTGCACAAAATTTATCACTGATGTGTACTACTGAAAAGTCACTTTTCTGTAACAGGTTTTGTAATTAAAGCTGTGATGATCAGAAATTATTATCTGATACCGATGTAGGTTTGGGCCAGTTTCTTTCTTTCTTTGACCACTCTTCTTTAAAACTCCTTTTGACTGAAATGGTATGTCCAAAAATTTTGTAGCCCTCTGTAGCAGTATGCTTGTTTCAGAATGTAAGATAGGATTGGTGGCTAGCAGAGGGGTTTTTTTGTGTGTCCTGGGTGTTTCCCTGTGGTTTTGATGGTATGTAACTTTCACACTTTCTGCTTCAGATTGCGTAGTGTGCTGCTTTATGTCTTGTACCTCAGAGCTGGCTGCAGGAGCAGATGAAATGAATCTATAAATAGTTCCTTGAACTCCTCCATGGCACATAAATATTGCTCTCTACTACCCCAGACGTACTGGACACATTCATTTGTCCTCTTTTATGGTGTAAGGAGGGAAGGGCTCATTCTCACCTGTTCAAATACTTCCAGTTATGTGTGAAACCCCCCCCTATCTATAACAGATGAATCTGTGGTAGTGTAAGAAAAGCGTCTGGCGGGTATTAAACCAGCTGGTATTTGTACGTGTTTCACATTACAGCTCAGAGCACTAACCCAGGGAAGCATGAGTTGGGTCATTGCATGCTTGGGGTTTATCTGGCAAATCACAGCGACAGAAGCGGTGCGATGACCCACTTAGAACGACATGTTCAGGCTCCTCAGCGTTCCCCATCTGCAGGGCTGATTTCACTTGTATGCTTAATTCAGGAGTGAGAGGAAGAATCTCAATGCAAATGAGTGGAGGCTTGATTATTTTAATAGAGCAGTTTATTTCTTTGGTCCTTAAGTGGCACTTGTCGAAAGTCTTGAGACAAAATTACTCAGTTTTATATTAATGTAAGATGGCCAAAACAATCTTAAAGGACCAGATCCTTTAAGATATTTAAATAGCAAATTACTCTTCCAGTCACTTGGAGCTAGAGCTCAGCCCCAAAGTAGACACACATGAATACTGGGCCCTCTCTTGCAAAGGGAACATTGACTTGTGAGAGAGAAGTGAAACTCCTCCTTTTGGAGAGCAGTATCAAGAGCCACTGCATGTAACTCTCTGGTAATTCTTCACTGGTAGAAATAAATAATTACATTATTCTTGGGATGTTTTTAAAGTGGTTTACTGATTTATCTGATGGATGGAAAATATAGGGGGATTACTTTGCTATTCGTTTATGTGAGTGATGAAATAATAGCTTCCAAGTTTGTTATTTGTGTTGGCAGCAAGAAACATGAATTGTTGAGATGTGAGTGTCTGTACTGAGGATAGCAACGCATTTCTGGTTGTCAGTCAACACTTCCCCCTGTCCCTGCCCTCGTGTCACTTGTGATGTAATGCCATTCTGATGTAGTGGAACCCTCTGTGCTTCTGACTTGTAATTAGATGTGACATCATGATACAAAGGTTGCTTAAAAAAATGGTATGGGATAGTTGTTATAGGCAGTAAGGCTATTTTACTAAGAATGCTTTCTACTTTTTTGTAGTATAAAACCATCTGTTACCACAAAATTTGCTCCTTTGTGACCCCTGAGGAAACAAAATCTAAATATCAAAAGACATCTTTCTTAATACATTATATATGGGATTCTCATTGATGCAAACGAAACAGGAGCTGGGAGTCCTGGCTGCAGCTGCACACTTACACTATAAGTTGTACCTGCAGGATTGTTCAGGTTCTTCCCTGGTTTCATCACTACATATTAATTAGAAGCTTCTGCTATTTTTTTTTTAATGTTTCAGAGATGATACAAAACCCATAAATGAGAGCCTAGCAGTCAACCAGTATAATTTTCTTTGGCCTACATAGTTTCTGACTCAGGGAAGTGCAAGCAGGAATTCATTTATTTCTTTGTTTCAGTGGATTTCTGTCACATTCTGCATAGATGTGTGTAAAAATATTTTTAATTTTCAAAGGAATGTGACTTCACTATGTTGATAAGAACAGTAGGTTCTATTGGGCAATTTTTAGCTAGGACTTGGGAACTTAACTATCTGGCCATTACAGGGAGGATAAAAGTAAAACTTTTTGCATCCAGTTGAATAAATGGCATGATGTTGATTGATTATCTATAGAGTTGCAGAAACAAGTCTTATTAAATTCAGCATCCCTATTTACTAGGTATGGAAGGTACCAATTTCTACTGTGTTGGTCTGGCAGTTCTCTCCTCTGTAAAATGGATGGATTCAGGTATTGGTCTGATTGATATTTGCTGGTTACAACAAGGGTTTCTGATGGATAAAAGAATTTTTTTAAGATAATCTGTCAGTTAAGTAATAAAAACGGGAATTGTCAGCTCTGCTCTGTTGGGGGAGCAGTTAAAGAAGTGCTTTCTGGTCTCTGCGTGCACTCATACTTTTCAACATAATAAAACCAACCCAAACTGGACATTCATTTGTTCTAGTGCTTCTCTCTTGTGCAATTTCAGTTTGAAGTTAACACAAAAATTATTCCCAATACAGTGGGATCTGTTGAAGTCAAAGTTTGCTGCTAACAGGAGCAAAGGCAGGGTTTCACCCTGTAACTATTAATGCCGTAAGGGACTATACTTAGCAATGACCTAAGGTCTTTCTAGAGCTACTGACTTCATGTTTGCTGCTTCCCATGGGCTCATGCACTGCTTTTTCAAATGCACAGGAAGCACCTCGTGTTCCTGTCCGGGTTCTGTATAAGAGCATTTAAAAGGCAACTAGTAAATACCAGGCATCGCAGAATGACACCACGCTTTGCTTTGGCGCGGGTGACAGAATGTGAGACCTGCTAGGGTGACCCTTTGCTTAGTTTGGGATATAGATCACTGCCCTGAGCTGCTCATGCATTAGTCTCCCTGGCTCGGCTTTCTTGTTTTAGGAAGCCTTTGCCTCAGCAGCAAATATACTCACTGCAGGGTAGGGTAGGTACCGAGATAACTGGTTTTTAGGAATGCTGTGGTTATGTTACCTACTTCTCTGTAATGCAGTGCAACTCTGCAGCAGACTTGATTTTATTGAACTGGNGGGCTTTCTTGTTTTAGGAAGCCTTTGCCTCAGCAGCAAATATACTCACTGCAGGGTAGGGTAGGTACCGAGATAACTGGTTTTTAGGAATGCTGTGGTTATGTTACCTACTTCTCTGTAATGCAGTGCAACTCTGCAGCAGACTTGATTTTATTGAACTGGCACTGACTTTTCTTAGTCTGCAAACCCAGCTGCCAACTCACAGCATTAAAAGAAAATCCTAACAGAAATCAAGAAGAAAAGGAATTTGGTTTGATACATAATTTTCCAGAAAATTTCCGTGAAGGCTTTTAATTGATCTGTTCTCATCTTTTCCTAGATCTTAAACTGGCTGGCTTCTAATGCCCCAGATCTCTCTTGCTCTGGCTTTTAGGACAAAACACCACCTACTCCTGTGACGTGTCCTTCACGGTTTTATAGGGGCCTATCTAAGGAAACTAAAAAAATCCTTTAGTATGTTCCTTAAATAATATAGTTGGGATTTCAGCAGATTTAGCAGAATTGTGTTGGTTGGGTTTACTTGGATATACTTTACCTTTTGACTAAAACATTAAGACTACAATCTTGTGAAGACTCATGACTTGCTGTTCTCATTACAATGGCCTACATTTTTCCTTTTTTCATTCACTTTGCAATTAGCAGGGGATTCTATTTCAGCCCTTAACCACTCAGACCCTTAACTAGCCAGAATTTCTTTCTATTAGTGAGACTATACTAACCAGCTGGTGTTATTAGGCTAGTTTTTATAGAAGAAGACTATTAAAGCACAGTACTACTTGTTTCTGACAGTTCTCACAGGCAGTACTGCAGTACTGAATCCCATGCTGGGTCACCCAGGAAACAGAAAGGGCAAACCACAGAATGCTTGACTGCATATGCCAGCATTTGGTTATTGGGCTGTGAGAAGAGATGCACGTGGTAGGTTTAAGCTAAATTAGCAGAGGAAGGGAATGGTCACTTCAGTCATACTGACTGAATTAGGCCTTGAACAGACTGAAAGCACTCCCAGCACTGATAGTGCTTATACTGGCAAAGGAGTTTCTGCTGGAGTTTTAACAGCACTCCCTGGTCTTAACTTCCCTGTAGACAGATATCACTTTCAGCTACATATTTATTATTTGTTTAGAGATTTGCATTTTCCAGCCCAGCAACTGTAAAGGCAAAACTGAGCATAAATCAGACTTGAGAAACTGGATTATTTCCTGTCCAAATGCAGGTTGCTGTTGTACTGGATTTAGTGGTAGAAATACACCATGCACAGCACTTGGGAAGAAGCAGCCTGGCAGGAATAGCCAGTGTGGCGTGGTGAAGAAGGACCAAAAAACTACTCTGAGGTGTCACCAGTAACTGTGCTACAAGGCAGTGAAAAAAAATTCAACAAAAAACCAAACACAAACTCCTGCCCAAAACTCAGAACTTGCTTTGCTTGTTGCAAGTTCTTTTTCAACAATTGTTCCTTGCCAGAGATATTCCAAGTGTAAAGTGTTCCCCAAAACCCAGTATTTTCCTTAATTCTCATCCCTATGCTGTTGTTTCACATGGGAGTTCCCATTTTGTTTTTGTTGAAGGATTAGGATGTAGAAAGTTTTGGCATGTATAAAAGGTTTACCATTGTGTGTTTTACCTTTGTGTTTCTGTGTGAAGGGTGGTTCTGGCAAGAGAAAAATCACCTCAAATTGACACACTCTATGCAGAAAGTCCATAACATTGCTCTTGCACTCAGGTGTTTGAGGGATGACAGAGAAGTGGACCAAGTGAGAGCTGTGTGGGCAATGCTAGTTGCCCATATCTGTAACTGGTGTGTGCTTGATGGGGAGGGTGTGTGGGTGTGTAAGAACAAGGTGTAACTATTTGCATATAAGCTTGAACATTTAAGCACTTTGCAATACTTAAGTGATAAGTTACTTGTATCTGGAGAAATGATGGGGGAAACAGTTTTGTACTCCAAGCAAAATTTATTAGAAGTCTATTCAAGAAAAAAAACCACAGAGACCTTTTGCTTGTAGGAATTCAAAGTCAGTTACCTGAAAGCCAGGTATGAAAAACCTGCATTTTTCTAAAATCAGATACAGAGTAGAAACAGTACTTTTTAAATATCACAGGCAACAGATATTTAAGTCTTCAATCATAAATGGCATCAAAGATAGTATTAATCTCACAGCAAAGCTGCATGCAGACCTAGTTTAAAATTGAAAGCCTTTGAATATAAAGCTTTTGCCATGAAATCTGCAATAATAAAGGTATGCTGCACAAAGATGTTTCTTTACCTTTGCCTTAATGACCTTTCTCAGTAATAAAGACATATGTACATTTAGATTTGGCTGGTAAACCATATTTTAATTAATAAAATTTTGCATAAAATGCTATCTTACAGAATTGCACTATCCAGATGTGCTTATGGTAAACAGAGCAAGAAAAGAAAAACGCATTGAAATGTTCCATATGTGAAGAGGGCAAATAAGAAACTTAATTTTTTAAAAATCAACAACCAAATGGCTCTGTACAAAAAAGCAAACTTATGTACAAAATGCTACAGAGACTACATACATTTTGATAATTTTGATCCTTTACCCATGAAAAATGCAGCAGAAGCTTTTGCCATCTATAAGGTGCCAAAAAAACCAAATCTGAATTTTTATTTTTATAAAGCCATAGTCATTATCATCCTGTGCCTTTATTTCATTTGCTAGTTATGCTTACCTTTGCTTATGGAAAATGTACGTTTTCAAACACTTGTTTCTTTCAGAAAAAAACCCAAACCCCAACACCTCTAAAATATATCAGTTTTAATACTTGTGACTTTTTTTCTGTCTAAATTCCTAAAAAGAATGTGTAACTTGGGTTTCATTAACATACATACACATACATAGTGAAATAAATCAGTACATGATGCTTGTGAATATTTTTCAGGTGCCTATGTTATGAAAGAAAAAAAACAAATCCCAACAACCCTTTGCACTAACACTGTTTACCATCCTGCTTCTTTAAATTCCTGATAAGTAAAAACACTAACCTCTTACACTTCATGTTGCTTACTATTACAACATTTTGATTACAACCATTTAATATCAGACATCAATAGCAGGTTATTATTGTCTATGCTTACAGCATTGTCTTGCTCTTCCTTAAATCCTCTTTCCCAAGTCTTTGTGCCTTTTGCACTTCTTACTTTTTAACAGAAAACACTACAGGTTCACTACAGTTTTTCATTAGGGAAAAAAAAAGAAAAAAGATTTAGCCAATACCATTGCACCTGTTCAGAATACTTGCAGTTCTTCCATTTTTCCACTTTGCTTGCTTGAAATTTTACAATCACTGTGCATTTGTTACAGCATACAAGTGCAGGCAAAAAAATCTATATTATAGTTTGTCATACATTGTAAACCAGTACAATAGGCAAACCCGTGACACAGCAATGTGGAAGCAACAAATGCTGCCAAGCTAATAAGAATGTGTAAAATCAATTTTTTAAAAAATAGTAAACAGCAACTTTCCCCTGTATTACATGCATGCTGAAAAAAAATCCCACCAGACTTCATGGTAGTACCACAAATGTTCAAACCAAGAATACTTTTTCCCCCTTCCCCCCTACCCACCCCCCCATGGCAACTCATCTGTGTACCTGTCATCAGGCTTTTCCTATTGTGTTTCACATGAAAAGACTTTAAAGCAGGGAGTATTTAAAAGTTGAAATGATTCCTCTTGTCTCAGAAAAGCTTAGTTATTCCCACTGTGGTCGTTGCTGTAATACTGCTGGAACAGTTTGGCGGTGGGATGGGATGGGGGTGAACTAGATGGCCTCTATCTGAGACTGCAAGCGAGAAAACAGAAGGCCAGCGTAGCATGTTTTCTAGCAGCTTGATGCAGATGTGTTGCAGAGATGCAGCATAAATAAGTAGAAAAAAAATAATTTCACAGCCTCTTGACATAGTTTCCAGGGAAAGTACCAAAGAATTTGGTTCTTCTTGAGGTTCCTGAAATTAGAAGCAGTAGATGAAAGATGGGAATAACAACAGAAAATCACTATGTAAGCATGGCCTTAAAATTTTTTAGTTTAATATTGCACAAATGGACAGAGCTACAGTTCCTTATACTATATAATTTTATATGTGAGGTTTAACAGGAAGCAAAATGCAAATGAAGAGGCATATTTAATTAAATTGTTAGGCTTGATTAAAAGCTGTGCTAAGATTCTTGGTATATAAAAATCATTTAATTTCAACAACATCAAGTCTGTTTAAATACTGTGAATTTTTTAAATATTAAGGACCTGCTGGATGTTTAAATTAGCTGCTGTGTGCATGAGGGTTTATGAAATGATTAAGCCACCTTATCTAGGCCTGGTTATGGAATCTTCATTTGTTCAATAATACTTGGATTTCACAAGTGGTCAGTGCTGTAGATGAATTCCTGTAAGTTTTAAGTTACTTGGCCTTTATAAAGAGAGAAGTAATATATAGTCCATTCTGTGTCACAAATGACAGCAATGCTGTACAACAATCCAGAAACATGCTAATTTGCAGCTATCAATTTTAAAAGACAAAAGTGCAAAATCATCTGCTAATTTCAATGGATTTTGGCTGAGATTTCTCCTGATAAAGCCAAGTTCAAGTTTATTACACTAAATGTCAAAAATCGCGTTGTTTAAGAGACCTTACACAGAGGGCAGCAAAGGTCAGGGGGAAAAAAAAGTAGAAAGCAGCCAAATGCAAACATACCCACAAACCATCCATCATCACATTTTTCCATCACATCAATGACATCTCCCTCTCTGAGCTCCAATTCATCTTCGTTCCTAGGAGTATAGTTATATAGAGCCTGAAACCTTAAATAGGACAAATGTTGCATTTTAAAAAGAAGTAAGAGTTCCTTGCACTTTTGCTCAAGTAAAGGAGCTGGTTTAAACATTAACTAAGAAGAAACACTCGCAAACAGAGGTGAAAAAGATGTTTTTTGCCTGGTGGACTTGAGGGTTAGGACCTTATAGTAAATAAACTTTAATTAGAAAGGTAACTCATGAGACACTAAAGACTGGGTTTCAAGGCAAGCCTGATGGCTCCTCAACCAGTTGTTTCAAAAACAGATTTTTTTTTTTATTGTTTTATAGTTCAGTCACCAAACAGAAGACTTGTAAAGGAGAGTCTAGATGTGCTAGCCCTGTAAGCTTCCATGATCAGCACCCAAAACTGTGGTTCTGCCTTTAAGCTCTGAGAAGCCAGTAACAGCAGAAGCGAGGGTACCCAGGGTGGCAGCTCTCACACAGTCACTGTGGCTGGGCCAGCTCCCTGGCTCTTCAGTGGCTACACAGATGGCAATCTATCTCTGAGAGTGAGGGAGAGGCTTGAATCACATCAGAGGATGGATGGAAACTCAAACAATACTCAAACCCTGAGCTGTGCCTCTACACCTGGCCAGGGCTGCAGACTTCAGGATGTGGATAAATGGCAAGAGGTGTGCAATTACTAAATGCATTGTCTTTCATTCCTTGCCAACTTTTAATTGACCTTTTTTTAACCGAAAGAATAAACTCTCTGTAGGCGGAAATGGAAGTTCTTGGGCTGACAGCCCACATGAAGATTGCTGCAGAGGCCTGCTGAGTCCTGCAGAGTCAGGATTGGCCTTTTTTTCTATGCAACTGTACCTCAGATATGACTGACTGTGGAAAAAGCAGCAGGGTACCACTGCAGAAATTGTGAAAAGGAATTAGGTTTAATTTCAGATTACTGAAGCAAAAGAATGTATCCATTCTTTTCTCTTAAAACAGTTCACTTAGAAAGAAGAGAGTTTTTTCTCTTAAAACAGCTTTAAATCTTAATACCATTATTACACTTTCCCCAATAAAAACAAGATAGCTGCTCATTGATGTGTTTATCATTCCAGCTAGGTTTTCATGGCCTAAATAAGATGTTTATTTTAGTAAAAAATTCCTGCTCCTGAAAGCCCAGTTTGAAATAGGTTTAGTTTAATGATGGCCATCTTGAATAAATTACACTTATTTTTCACATTGCTGGTTCAGAGATTAGAAAAGAAGAAATTGTTCTAAGAAAAAAAAGATTTTAACTTAATTTCTTATGACTGGCAGTTACCTTCCCAAGACCCAAAAGTCTATTTTTATACTTTAATTACACTAACCAAAGAGAAAGAGACTGATTGTTTAAGCAATTACCTTTGTTAATTTGTGTAGCAGGAGTAAGGACAATCTGTGCAAAAAACTAAGTGGCAATAATATTTTCTGTTATGTTTATCATATTTCCAGGAAAGCAGAGCTACAGTGATATTCCAAAAAATAATTAAATGCAGCTTCCAAGGGGACAGGATTTGCAGATGTAATATGTCATGAATAGGGTTCAAGCCAATTACTTACTCAAGTACAGTAACAAAAATTTCCCAATGAGGTCTCTTTGTACTTTAAAAATTGAATCTTAGTAATTTCTAGATAACTCATTTAAAAACTCCTCTGTAGTAGTTTCATTCTCTCTATGCTAATCTAAGACTTTCTTAAGTATGAAAACTCTACTAGCATTTATAATACTGACAGAAAACATACTCAAGAGAAAGAATAGTTACTTGGCAATTTAAATATATTTCTATTTTTAATTTTAGGAATAAATAGCTTTAGTCATGAACTACTTACACTATATTGAACAAAATGAATTAGACAATTATTGCTTTCAAAACTGTGTTAGGTGCTCTAGTACACTCAACAATACCATCAGGAAGTTGTGGTTTCAGTGAGATTAAATATCCAAACCTAATTATATAACTGTGGTATAGCTATTTGGTAACTTCTTGCCTCTCTTTTCCATCTTCAAATGACTAAGGAAAACTTGAAAATATTTTTAGACATTAAACCTTATCTACATTTTATGAAAAATGATCTACTAGGGCACATGCTGAAGTGCTCTGATGCTAAAGGAAGAATGGCTACTGCTTTCAGTGATCACTGCAGCAGGACCCGAGTGCAAGACGGGGGCAGGGGGTGGGATGAGGAATCTTGAGATAATCTTGCACTGAACTTGCATTTTTACAGTCAGTACTAAAATATCCCAAGCACTTACAATGTTTGTCAAAATAAGACTCAAGTTCTAGGTTCTTCTCAAGTTTTCAGAAAAGCTTTTCTTGTATCTCATATTTGAATTGCACTTGTAAATCACACCAAAAAGTATGAGCCTGTGTTCCTGTGATCAACATTATCAAGTTACTTTTTTCTCTCTATTCACATCCAGAACTGTTTTTGAATAATTGTATCAAGTCAGCTGAATCAGTGTTAAATTTGTAATTGTCACTTTGCTGAGATGTAAAAATGGAGAGAATAAAACATGTCAAAATCTCTTCTGTAAGTACAGAAATGGAGAACTGTTCAGTTGCCATGTCTGCCTGCACTGAATGTAAAATTAAACAAATAAGGCTGTGCCCTCTGGGACTTTCTTGGAGATCTTCCTACATCATGCAGTTATCTATAAATCTGTGAAATCTCTTCATCATTGTACTTGGCAAGTTAAAGAATTATCTGATGATGTGCTGGCTGTTGCTTAGCTGTGAGGTTTTGGTTTAGTAGACAAGAAGTATACTTACGGTTCCCCCCCACCGTGAATGTTTTCATGAGAAAGCACAGGGCGCTGTGGCTGAAATGAAATGATTTGAAATGTAATAAAGATTTGCAGTTTAAGGTCCAGATAGTTGGAGAGGAGTGTAACACAAGAGTTCATATTCTACCTTGTATAAAACCATGGCCCATTCTGCCCCCCTTCCAAATCACAATAAATTCTTAAGAGACATGACAAACAACTGAATCTTGGCACGTTTAAAGATCTGATTTTTGGAGGTCATAATAAAAACTGAACGAAACTGTGAACTTCATCAACAGTCCATTCTATTTATAGTACAGTACAAAATTGGAATAGAACCCTGCTGCCTCTTCACTGTGAAACAGAAATAACATTAGAAAAACCAGATGCAACTGATGAACATAATACATTCTTTGCGTGAAATATATTTTTAGATATGCATAAATAATCTCCTACACATAATGGCAGAATCTAGAATATTCATAGACGAACAACATATCAATTTACATTACACACACAGAGTACTAACTTGGCAGGCATAACATGCTATGCTTTAACTAATTCTGTTTCATCTCAAGCCATGCGGGCTGTTGGGAGGCAAAGAACAGAAAAAAAAATTGAAAGAATACCTTTAATTGTGTGAATATAACAATTAACACTTTTACTTCAACAGAAAAGAGTAGTCTGTATTTCCAGTGCAAAGCTTTGTGCAAGGAACTATGTCCCTTCTTAATGGAGCTTTACTGACCAATAATATTCAATACATCTGGATGCAATGGAAATAAAAAATACTAACCTTCTACAGAAACCATATCCTGCTTAGAAAGTCATTGACTTATAATGATTAGAATCTGTCTAGGGCCAGAAAGTACAGGAGCAGCTGTTTGGGAAAGCTCTTGACATCAGCAGGGATTGTATTCTCTGTTGACTGAGGGATGCCCTCTGGTCATGCTGTAGAGATAAGTCTGGGAACCATATCTGTTTTGGGAGTGTGGGTATCAAACACTGCTCATAGCACTTTCTTTCATGAATTGAGTAAACTGCAGCCTGATCTTTAAGCCATGGAATTTGTTTTATTGCCCCATGGTTCTCTCTTGGTTTGACTATTTCAGTCACTCTTTTATCACTTGGAAGGTGATACAGTCTTCCAAGAGAGAAGGCAGCAGTAAACAATTCAGAGGCTGATGGTAAAAATTGAATGGAAAAACACAGGATGCAGTTTGTTAGGGTTTTTTTTCCTCTTTTCCCTCTCAGTATCTCCAGATGAAATGAGTTAAATTTCTTTTCAGCAATTTCTATGAATATGTGCAGAAAATATTGCCAACAGTCTGTACTTTATAGTATAGAATGTAACTTTTAAAAGGTGCCTAAATAAGCAGGCAGGTAGATTACAGATTTTTTAATACATATTATTGAATGCTAGGTGGGAAAGAGGTTTTCAAAGTAAAAAAAAAACAAACCAAACCAACAAAAACACCAAAACAAAACTTGTTTATGCTCTTTACTGTCTTCTCTCCCTCACTTAACTCTCTTCTGCCAGCATACAAGAAAGATGGATAATTTTTACCAAAGAATAAACAGTAAAGACTGCAAATTAAACAGTTCTCAGTAAACCTCCTTCAATGGCTGGCTTGTTAAGCAAGAGAATAGTCAGAATGCTTTGTATTTAGACCAGAATCTGATCTTATTTGCTGCTGATCTTTCATCAGGTCTGTAACTGAGCTGAATGCCAAAGATAGTCAGAGTTGCAAAGGAACTCAAAAGATGTTAAGGACTTTTCCTATAAACAATGGAAGTAAAAGTCCTAAACAATGCTACAAATGATTTAATGCTTTGAACATAATACCAAGCCAGGAAGAAACTGGGTAGGTTAATATGATCTTTTTTTCTGCATATGCTTCATAAAATGTTCTATTGCTAATTAACTACTGTAGAAATAGATAATAAGAATCAAAGTAACTCATGATTTTCAAATCTATGTTATTGCTGCAGAGAAGACAATCTTTTGGCAAAATTACAATCTTGGAGAGATAGGGTGAAGTAATTGGTGGTATGTCTGAACAGGGGGATCTTGGAGCTTGCTCTCTATTTTGATGCAGTCCACAATAACACCACAGCAGATAACCCAGAAGCTAAGACTTTGAAAGTTACACAAACCTGTGTATCTTAAACTAAAATTCAAATTTTAGAAAGGGAGGCACTAGAAAGATGATCACCTAAAATCAGCTGCAACGGCAAGGAAAACAGTTCATCCCATTACCAGTTTTAAGAGCTAAATGTTAGGAAACGAATGTAAAGGACAATTAAATCCTAAACTGAAAGTAAAACAAGCCATAAATTCTTATATCATTTAAGCTGAGGGTGGAGTTTTTGTGTTTGATTTATTTTGTGTTTTTTTTCCCCTTTTTCATAATGTTGATTACCTTTTTGAGCAAAATTCATGCAAACTCTGAACAACCTTTCTGGCTAGGTAAAAATATTAGAGTTGTGTTACAGTTATATTATAGATAAGAAGGGAAAGGTTAAAGAGTATTAAAATCTAGAATGACACTGCTTGGATAAAGAGGACAGTATTGAGTGAAAAAAATATAGCAGGAGCAAAATATTTTGAAAAGAAGGACATGGATTCAAAACCAAAAATTCAGTTTGTATACATGCAATGAAGAATAAATCTTTGTAAAAGTCAAACTGTAATTTTAATGAAATAAAAATGCTTTGAAAGAGAGGAGTGATTTTAATAAAACCAGACTAAATATAAAGAACCAGACTAAATATAAACACCTTGTAGCACTGGAAATACCATGCAGTACTGCAGAGGAACAGTACACTAATGGATTTATATAATAAGTTCAGGCACACACAGATCTGTTGCCTTTGCTCAGTCATAGCACAGAAGCACAGCGGGAAGAAAACACAGCATACTGATAGTACTGAGACATTTGGGTAAAAGCAGAATACTGAAAGACTAGACACTGAGCTCCTTGTCCATGGAAAAGCTGTTACTGCACACTGGGCATCCAGTACCATACCCTGTGTGAATAGCTGTGACCTCTGACAGGTGAGCTGCAGGATCTCTTAGTCATCACTGGGCTACGAGGAGGTTTACCCATAACACATATGTCCCTCTTTAAATTAGCCTAGAAGAACCACAAAAACTTTGTCAAGTGAGAGGTTAAGAATGAAGCGCCATGGGATTTTTGTTGCTTCATTCATACATGCAAACTAGACATGCTTTTCCTGACACCAAAAAGCAACTGTTACAGGTAGAAGGAAGGGTGCTGTTAGTATACAGTATTTTCATTGCTACCACTGTATCTTTTTTTTCCCAAGGGTTTGCTGCTCCGGCACATGACCTTACATGTTACAATTAAAAGGTGAATCACATATAGCATATGCAGAAAACAAACCAAATGCATGTGTACCCCCTGAAGTAGCTCAGATAATAACACAGAAAAGCTCAACAGCACAGGGCAGAAATGCTACCTTAGAAGTACCAATTGCAAATGTAATTCCTTGCTGTTAAACAGAACACACCCCTTGGATTTGCATTTAGAAAGCAAGTAAATTCTTGGTGGAAAGTACTTCATGAAAATATCCTCATTTTGTTAGCATCACTACAAATCAGCTTCATGTTTGCCAGGATTCAGTTCTGAAGGGGTGTGTGTGCCACAAATGTGAAATCTCATGGGCAAGGGTCAGCTGGGGGGGAATGTGAAGAGAGCAGAGTGCTATATTGGAAACCTTTTCTTAGGTATTTGTGACTGTCAGAAGAATGTGACTAAACAAAAAGCCAGCCCCCTCTTAGGAGAGGGGTGAATAAGAACAACAAAAAAAGATACCAAGAGAGGTCAAGGAGACAGAAAAATTTCAGCATTTTCCTTAGGATGTGTCTTCAGTCTTCTTCTTTTGGAGGACATATCCCTCCCACCAACATAGTGCAAAGTGACACTTCCCACCCATAGCTCCTTGTATTCCATTTCCTGTATCCCTGGTCATTCTTTAGTTTTGACCCATGTAAGAAATATATATATCTATATCTAAATCTATCTATCTGTATATATATATATGCATACATATACACATATATGTGTGTATTTTTAAATTATTTATTTTGAACATTTTCAAAATATATCTATTCTGCTTAAGTTTATAAAGGACCTTGTTCCTTAGATTTAAAAAACAATCCAGAAAAAAAAGGAGGGTATCTATGACATAGATGTAATGATGCAATGATCACTTTTCTAGGGTTGTTTCTCTTTACATGACTTTCTCCCTTTTCATGAGCAGATGAATCTTCTGGAAGTCAGCACTGCAAATTAACTTTGACCTTCTAGAGTAAGTTTTCTTTTTTCTGTCACAGAGCTTAAATATTGACACAAACTGTAGTCGTGAAGAGGGAATAATCTTTGTCCAGTCCTTGACTAACAGAATTGGTATTTAGAACATGACCCTCTGCAATGGTGCTTTCCTGTGAAATTTACAGCTGTTCTCCCAGGCTTTGGATTGCAATTGAAAACAGAAACACAAATGTTATCTAGTTTGTGCATACTTGAATACACATACTTGAAATTGAGCTGAAGGCTTGCTGCTTTCCTATTGTTGGTATCTCCTTAAACTATTTAATTGTATCATAATGGCTATAGTTTTACCTTGTGTTTCATTTGAAAAAGGCCTATCAATACTCCATTTGTTATGTTATTTAATATTAGTAAACAAAACAGTACATCTGAGAAGACCAAACTTAGTGTTAGCCTTGCAGTTATTTAATAGACATGAAGATTTGCAACAATCCATATTCAAGAGGTGCAGTTACCTTTAACTGTAGTGAGTCTTTCTCCTGCTGATGCAAGGGTTTAGAGAGGAGAGGAGGTGAGAGGGAAGCAGTACACAGGGATGTTGTAGGAACGGAGTGGGAAGTAGGTGCCTTGGCAGAGGGAAATGGAAGATTAGAAGACAGCTGGAAAAGAGGATCAGTCTCCTGATGTTCCAGCAGAAAGCAGAGCTGGCTTGAGTGTTTAAGAAATATGAGAAGTAACTGTGCTATAAAACTGTGTTATAAAATCAGCTGAAGGATGTCAAATGCTCAACAAGGAGACATGTAACTAACCTGAACAATCACAAATCTCATGCTGATCTTATTAGTCATCTACTTTATAGAAGAAATTTCTGGCCTCAGAAAGCATAAAGAAGTGGCTATTTGTGGCCACGGATTTCACCTCTACTCTTAAGTTTTTCTCCTGTGTTTTTCAGGTCATTTAAGGGTAGAGGAGCCTGAAAAATGTAGTTAAATAGTTTAACATTTGGCCTAAAACATATTGTCCTAAGCACCTGACTTGCATGCTGACATTCAAAGCAATTGCCTGAATAGTCACCTGTTGAAGAAAGTGCTGGACAGAAGAAAATCTATTCTAAAGCTGTGTGGTTATACTGTGCCATTTAACGGCCAGTATGCATTTGGGACAGTTCAGTGATGTACTGTCCCAAAGAGGAACTGGGGAGGGCTTCAGGAGGAAGCATTTGTCTAACTGCCAAACATAATCTGATCTGTTACTGTTAGTCAGATTCTCCTAAGAGAGCCTGCTATAAATACATCAGCGGTGAAGTGACACATGTGGAGCACAAACTGCAGTCTCTGCAGGAGGCACATGTCCCTCCCCCCGAGGCTGCTGACAGCATTTGCTTGCTGGGGCCTCTCTCTCCAAAGGGGCAGCACATAGTGGGCCAGTGAGGAACATGGTTCACTGGCTTTTCACATCAGAAGCTCCTGGCAACCAACAAGGATCAGGAGAGAAAGGACCAGCACAACTGATACATCATAGAATTTACAGTGGTGCATATGCCTGCTTTGGAGAAGGGACTGTCCCCTAACAGGGACAATTTTTAAACATAGAATGGCTTGGGTTGAAAGGAAGCTTAAAGATCATCTAGTTCCAACCTCCCTGCCATGGGCAGGGACACCTTTCACTAAACCAGCTTGCTCAGAGCTCAGTTTTATCGAATACAATTGCGTAAAATTGTGCCTGCGCACAATACAAACGTAAATACAAGGAGAGGCAGATAATAATTATACTAAGTTATCTGAACACAGAAGTCAGGGTTGTCAGAAATCAAAATACCTTATCAATATTTGGTGAAGTGTATCCTTCATAACAATCCATAGAATCTTCTCCACTTCCTATTGGGAATTCTAAATTGTCATATTCAAGATCCTCCTCTATATACAGTCTTGTCAGTTCTTCTGTTGTGTCTTGTGCTTCTTCGTAGAAATCTGATCCTTGAGGTTCTGACTGATCCCCTATATAAAGTGACAGATCTGCAGTACAGATTTCCTCTTCATTTTCAGCACTTGCAGCTAGCTCTCTGGACACAGAACCTCCTTCATATGGCAAAGGGATGTTACAGATAGTGCCATGTTCACCTTCTCTTGTAGTATCTGACAAATCTCTAGGTACTTCAATAACTAAAGGGTCAATTATGCCTTCTAAGTCTTTATCTTTTCCTGACTCGGTATTGTTGCTGACATGCTTATATGCAATGTCATGAGATGAGCTGGCTGAAGATGAGACAGAGGGAGATACAAGAAAGGACAGAGGAAGAGCTGTAGGAGAGCTGAGAGACACCTCTGTACTTGGCATAAAGTGACCATCCTTGAGGTAGTGAGTGCTATTACCTGGGGAGATGGCTACAGTTTGGGAGGTTGCTAATGCCAAAGAATTGAGTTCTTCTAAGTCACAAAGAAAACTGTCTGGATCTGATGGAGAAGTTAAGCTGCACATGCTTGTAGGTGAAAAACCAACAGTCCTTGAAAACAAGTCACTAGAGGCAGCCTGGAGAATCTTTTGATCAATGTGTGACCAAGACGAGGAAGGTCGTCTGGGAAGTGGGGTCAGTGCTTGGGAAGGCAACTTCAAAAATAAGAAAAACATGGGAATTGAAATAGATAAGCATGACAGAGAATTAGGATATGAGTAAACTGGAAAAGAATAATGTCTGTGCCATCCATCTGGATTACAGGGTATGATTTCAGTGACCATGGGTGTCTGAAATCACTACTACATGAATCAGAACAGCAGGAAAGACATTTGAAACATGAAACTGTATCAGGTTCTGGCTTAGGGCATAAATGTCAAACATTAAGACAGATCTGAATCATTACATTCATGAAGGCAACTGCATTTGATCTGCTAAAGTTATGATACTTATGGTGCTCTGTTAGCCAGCCTGTCACGGGTTATTAAATCATACAATTAATATTAATGAAATTTTCCCTAACCATTATTTTGAGAACAGCATTTTCAGAAGTACACTTCAGGTGTCATTAAATGCTTCTTTCCAAGTATAACAACTGAGGTAATTTCTAATTATTAAAATACTAATATTTCTACTTTTTCCGACTAAAGGTTTAAGAAACATCTTTAATACATTGCATACTTTTATTAAGGCATGAGCAGCTACAGAATGCATTTGTTTTTCAAAAGTAACCCTATTAGTTCAAAATGATTTGTGAAAGGTACATTCAATTCAAATTGGATGTAGGCAGTCAACAATGCTTTCAAAGTAGTGACAGCACAGTATACAACAATGCTTTGAGTACCGTTACACAATATTGATTGAAGTATCCTTCTGGTAAAAGAAACGTCCTTTTCTAAGAATGAGAGACTGGTGAGTCAAACGTACACAGCATCAGTAGATATCCATTGCTTCAGTAAATACTGAAAATGCATTTTTGTTACTATTAATCCTCAAAATTAAAATTGAAAAAAAAAAGATATTTTGATCTCATTGTTAGCACTATGCAAAATAATTAGATGTACACCTCTAAGTTATCTAGACTACTACAGACTTTAAGTATTAATGTAGTA
Organism: Notiomystis cincta; assembly: GCA_013398075.1. NCBI lineage: Eukaryota > Metazoa > Chordata > Aves > Passeriformes > Notiomystidae > Notiomystis > Notiomystis cincta. Next base: position 163,751 of record VZRX01002494.1, on the reverse strand, counting down.
GAGAAAAGTAATTTCAAAAGTCTACATTAATGTTCCAGAATAGGGAGGTTAGTTTACTTACCTTCTGCTTGAGTTTTCTTGAGGAAAACAGCTTTACATTATAGTTAGACAAACCTTTGTTAAAGAGTCTTCTTTACCAAAGTAGTATAGGCTGATACAATGCAGTCTGCTAAAGCAGAGCTAGGATGTTATGGCAATACTCAGTATCTTTCCCCCATCTTTCCTTTTAAACAAGGGCCCCTAACCTGTGTTTGTAAGGTTAGTAATACTGCTGAGGAGACTTCACCATTTTTACTTTGCCATGGCTATAAACTGCACTAGACCTAAAGATAAAGATGGATTAGGCCAAGTTATGGAGAGCAAAACTTGCTCATTACTTGTATTGCTTATTTGTTTTATTGCCACTAGGCCAGAGAAGTTTAATGCAATTGCTCTAGCAACAAGTAGAGGTATGTGGCAAAAAACTCCAAAGGAATAGGGAAAGTGGTATCAGAAAGTGAGGTAAACTCTAGAACAGCTTCAGGACTGCTGAAATTCTTCTAGGTAGCCAGGAACAACATGTCTTCTTCATGGTATTGCCATTGCTGAATACAGTTGAATTCAGAAAAAGATGTCTGTTTAAAGTCTCAGTGGAAGGTGCTTTTGTTTTTTTTTTAACCTGATTATTGAAGAAGTATCCTATGTTAAAAAGAAGGCTTCTACCAATTTCCTTCCCTCATGAACTGATTTAGTAATAACTAACTTAATAATAGTGGCAGGATAGTTTTGCAATATGGATGTAAATGCTCTGAAGCATCACCTGTGCTCAACAAGGACTATGGAGATTTAGCAGGATACCTTACAGACAAGACTGCTCCATAGAAAACCAGGAGAGGCATCTCTGGAATATGGAGCACTTAAGGTGCCTCATACTCTTGACTTGCCTTCAGGACCCTCTGGATTCCTCTAACAATGAGGGGCCCTCAGTTGGCAGCTACAGAATTTGATGTTACTTGAACAGTTTCATGGGAATAGAAGAGAGAAGAATAGTTTTCTGCTGTGACACATTCTGGAAAACCAGACAAGACCTGTTCTAGCAACTCTCCTAAAACAACGAATATTTAGTCACATGAAATATTTTCAGAGGCTGCTGCTGCCTATAAATGACATCTTTTGGTAGCTTTTACAACTCCAAAGTAGTAAGTAAATGTGGAACTTATTTCAGAGTTGAAGCATGTGGATGACCACCAAATAGGGAAGTAGACAGAAGCAGAAGAGGGGACAAACCCAAATGAAACATGGATTAATAGCAGGATAAGAAGTTTATAATTACCTACAAAACCCACTGCCCATGCTGAAGAGATGAACAACAAAGGTAAAGAGGAAGATGTAGAAAAGTTTCCATCTTGAGAGTTCAAAATAATAACATGTTAATTCTAAGCACAGTTTGTATGCAGAAACTTTCTTAGTTTCTATCACTGCCAAAAATGTTACAGGTGAGTGCAAAGTCTCACCAGTGAATGACAAACCAGAACAGAGGAATCTTTCTGCAGCATCCTGTAGTATGATTTGTGGTGGTTATCTAGACTGGGAGGGAAAACATTTTGGAACCTACGATACACATTTGCTGTGAAAAATATACAACTATAAAGGTCTGAATCCAAGGCCATTGACAATGTGATGACAATCATCTCACTCCTAAATAAAACAATACTCTCAGTTTGTACCACTCCAAAGACTGTACCACAGCCTCCTCCTGAACTGTGAATGGCAAAAGGAGGAAGGCTTTGGTACAGAATCACTGGCTGTTCTCCTTTGCTTCAAAAGGTACAGAACTGGTCTTGGCAAGCTGTGTCCTGCATGCTTATGGAACCGTAGGCTTTTAGGACAGCTGTGTTAGGGGAATGTCTTCCTAGACATCAAAGTCTGCTAGACACACCCTTAATGCTCATATTCTTGCTAAGATTCCCAAATACATTTTTCTCTGTTGACTTGACTTTTCTGCCCAGATTTTCCCTTGCTCTACCAAAAATAATGTAGTAGCCAATGAAGAGCATAAATCCTCTCAGAATATGAAGCACACTTATATATTAAAAAGAATTTATTAAAACCACAGTAATGCAATTCTACCTGTGCAAGAAAGAAAATATGTACTTAATGCCTAAGTTATGTATTATTAACAAAAAAATTACAAGTCCTAAACCCACTCTAGGGGTGGCAGTTAACACCAGAAAATCCTTACCTTAGTTGAACTTAACTGATGTATTCTGTCACTAGAATAGCTTTGGGGTATCGGAGGGTCGGGATAGTCATCAACGCTTTTTGATGGATTCTTTTTGATGACTTCTACATAGGAAACAGGGAAGATGCCTTGTTTGTTGGTTCCTGGTATTTTACCTTCATACCAGTTTTGATCAACTCGCTTAAGAAGAATTACTCTGTCTCCCTGAAATGCATTATGAAAATGAGTTATCAGCACACACATTAGACGTGAATTTTGTACATAACAGGTATTATTTTAACACATAATAGTATTTTCCCTGCAGTGCTGTTTCCCATCAGTCTTGAGCATTGTCTCCATTTTCCCATTTTTCCTCCCATTGATAATAACTGTATATAAAACTACCATCCCAGTAAAATGAGGAGTTAGGCATGGAATGAAAATGCTGTTCTTTTATCTGAGGGCAATCTTATGTAGTCCTCTCCTCTTGCTTGGGAGATTAACATTAAGAGTTTTCTTTGGAACATAACCTGTTTTAATTGTTGGCCAAACTACTAGCTAATGCCCCAACTATAATATGCAACAGTGACTGCTATGGCCATTTTTTCTTAAGAGTGATAAAAGTTAAATAATGAAATCCATGCAAGTGCTTTGTTATCAGTAAAATTTGAATAAGTGGAGGTAGGAAACTAAGAAGTCTGAGTCTGTTGAAAATATGAGGGAAGGAAGTAATTTTCCTATGTAAAATGGGCAGGGCCTCACTGTTCTCAGAGACCGTAGAAATTGAAATAGAAAACATCAGCTTTATATTCAAACCTTTTACTTCATGAGCTACACCTTTTTTTTATCTACATGATGTGCTTTTCACCATGTGTCTTTTTGAAACAAATCCCTGCCTATTAGTTTTGCATTCTTTTGGGTTTCTTTAATTTTGTTTCTGTAGTTGTCTACAAAACAATTGTCTTTAGTGAGATGGAACAAAGGAAAACCACTGCAAGTCAACTTTTCAAACAAAGCAAAATTGGGCTCTCAAGATTATGATCACCACAACACAAAAGCTAATTTTAAAAAGAAATAAAACATTGAATTACCCCCAACCCCTAATTTCTCTAAGTTCCTATTCCTGGGGTTTTTAGACCTCTTTGACATTTACTAATTTCGAATGAGTAAAAAACACCCATTCTTTTCAGTACTGCTGGATTAGGCTCTAGGTCAGCATCAAACATCTCTATCCTTATTTTTACAACTAAGTATTTAATATCTGCAATAATAAAGTTTCTCTACTGTATTAATATTCCAGTGTCTATAAAACTTCAGAAATTAAACAGTTATTTTGCTCATGTGCAATTCAGTATAGCCACCAGGATGTGCATAGGAAAGATAATAGAACATTATAAACAGAGAACTGTTATTAAATGAAATATTTACATTCACAAAAATTTCTCTGACTTTTTAAAAAATCTTTTATCTTCTTTAATCTTCTATTTATTCTGTATTAAAAACCATACCAAAATAATTGTTACAGCCAGGAATAATAATTAAAAAAAGGAATAGATAATTGACGTGAAAACTCAAAATTTAGCCGTGCAGTTAGCAGATGATTGCATATGCTACTCTGCCACAATCCAAATTAAAGACACAACATATTTACACTGTTTGCAGGTAGCTGAGACACTGCAAGCCAACAAGCTATTATATTAGAGTTTCCTACCATGGCACTGCTTTGTGCATTCCAAATCTTGAATGCAGAGTGCACAAAGCACAGTATTTACCCCTATATCGATTCTGTGTAGCAGGAGACACTATAATGGTGCTTTGATGGAAGATAGTTCTCAACTGTACCTTTCTAAGTGACAACTCCACATTTGTGTCTGCACTGAAATTATATTTGGCAACAGCTTCTCCAATCTCTCCAATCTGTGCAGGGGGAGGTGGCCTGGCAGGCTGTGCTTTTTCTGGGGGAGAAAGTTTCTAAGGAAAAAGAAAAACCAGATTTTCATCATTCTCATGCGGTTTGTGGACCTATTGCCCAAATTAATTAAAGGAATTAAAACAAAGAACAAACCTCAACATAAGAAATTGGGAATATTCCAACTCTTCCATGGTGCTCACCCTCATACCAGTTTTGATCAATTTTCCTGAGGATATAGACAGTATCTCCTTTCTTAAAGGACAGCTCTCTGTAACAAATTTATTTATATCAGATGTTTATAGCTTTACATTTAACGCTTCTCCCTGCATGGTTCCTGAGATCTTTACAGTTTGGAACTGAAACAGAATGTAACAACTAAACATTTGAAGAAAAAGTGTCACAGCTGTGGTACATTCACCATATAAAATCAAATTACTTGCATTTATGAATCCCATCCAGTATCTATAGGTTACATATGCCTGTTATACATCATGATTCCAAGAAGTATTGCTAGTTACCACCAGAGAACTTAGTAGGATGTCTGCATGCAAGTATGATATCTTTTGGATCACCTGTTTAAGTACTGTTTTGATGACAGGCATCAGAAGGGTACTTGGTGTGTCCTTTATGAATTCAGTAGGGAAGCCACAGAGCCACATCTTTATGGCCTATCACTACCTTTTTGCAGGGTAACAGCTTGTGTGCTTCTGCTCTGCACATTATTTTTTTTCATGACAGCTATTCAGAAGCATGAAAAACACAAGATTATTTCTTGATACTCAGAGACTGTGATATGTTAAATGTTAGATACCAAAAAGAGGGAGATTTTAAAATCAGTAAGAATATTTTCAGATCCTGGCTCAGGAGATCTTTGCTGTATCATCCATTTGGTTTTCCAATGGCTAATGTGCTGCTCTGTAATTTCAGTTGTGACACAACTAATGTAATTCTAGTGTCAATGTTTGGCCCTATCTAAAGATTGTTTAAATGTCCTGGATCGTTGGAACAACAGCAGAAATGAAATGTAGACATTCTACTTTGACTCTCTCATATCCTAAATCAGTGGTTCCTAACCTTGTTTTTGTTAAGGACCACTGCTTTTTGTGTTGGTATGTGACGTGTCACATCCTGCAGAAAGCCTGTGTATGTTAAGACAAAGAGGAAGATGCTGAAGCACTATACAGACTTTTGATAAACTCATTATCTATGGCAGTAGTTTAAGCACTTTACCCTCTGCCACCTAAATGTAATTCACAACAAATAAAGAGCATTCTGTGGGTGTCCCTCACAATCTGTGCTCAAGAAGGCTGAAGATACACAGCTATTCATGTGCTCAAACAGATACAGTGGAGAATATAATAATTTAAGGTATTTTTATTACAAAGTATCTTCTCACAGTTTGCTAATGCAGGGACTACTGTGACAGCAAGCAGCATCCTCGTGTCCATGGCATTTGCTGTTGAAACTGGCTCAAACACCAGTTAAGTGGTAGAAAGAGTTTGCTTGCATTACGAATTCTGAAATGAACAAAAGTCTAGTACTTACTTAGAAGTTTGAGCTTTAAAGTCATATACAGCTCTAGCTGGCAGTTTCTGAAAAATAGGCAAAGTGATTAATACATTCAGGTAGCAGGTAGTATTACTATATGATAAATGTGTTTCAACTTTTAAAAGGGTGACCAAGATCCAAAAAGAAAAGGATGAGCTTTATAGTGGTTCTTGCAGAAACAGGCAATTAAATACACAGCTTTCTTAAGGCAGTTAGGTGGTTGGGACTTAGTGTTCTAAAAATAGAAATAGCTAAATTTTAATGCAGACTACTTTGCAACTTTATGTTTATGAGAAGTACCAAAGTAAATAAAAAAGTTAACTATGCCAATGGGACTTGTAGGCAACTAGATCTCTAGGTACAACATAAATACACACACTTAATATTCTGTAGTATTCTAGGTGCCTTTTCTGTTAAACTTGTCATCTGTAGGCTAATTTCAATTGCAAATGATGCATCACATTTATATATATATATATATACACATATTCTGGACAGCTGGAAATGGTTGGAATATTTTTAATTTCTGTAATTCATAGTTTTATGAAAGCACATGTCTGGAGGTGATCTGAGTCATCTGTGCAGCTCTCTTGCTATCACAGGCAATCACATTATATCATTTCTTTCATACATTTACCACCTTCTATCACCAAGTACATCTAAGCTCAATAATGTTTCAAAACTAAACCTGTAAACCAGCCCTAATTCTCCTCACCTGTATGGCTGACACATTTTCACTGTTTTCAAAGCTGTAATGAAAATATGAACTGTGACCTGACCCAACAACTTCAATGTGGACTGTCTGCCTCTGACAAGTAGCCAGCACCAGATACTTCAGAGGAAGGTGCAAGAAGTGATAAGCAGTACCACATGGGGCATTTGGTAAAGTGGTTTAGTCTTTCTCTGCAAGTACTTGCACAGATAAGACTGCCCCATTCTAGAAAATGCCTCTCTAGGATGTACTAGTGACTAGAAATAGCTAATTGTGCTATTTCTGAGAGATACTATTTGTCATGATGTAAATAAAGGTGCATGTCTTTTTATGACATGGATAAAAAGGAACACTGGTAAATTTTGCATTTTGCCTTTATTCCAGGCCAGGTATTCTTGACTGGGTTCTCTCTCTTCCTGTCATATTAAGACTAGCAAATCTAGCATACCTAGAGAATTGTCTTCACTATAATAAAAAGTCCCTGAAGTTATTACAGGGATCCCGTCAACTTGAATTTTGCAATACTACTACAATTTTCTATTACAGATCTTCTTCAAATAAGATAGCCTAAATTTAAAGGCATTTTTCTGTTCCTTGCTGTTATTAAAAACAGTCTTTTAGACAGGAGGGGATATTCATATCAACTGTAGCTAAGCCCCTTTCAGTCTTTCATGATTTTGGTACATTTACATCTGGTATTGTAACTACTAAAGCAAATAACAGAAGAAAGGGCATGATATTAAAAGAACAGTGTAGCTGTTTAAATACAAAATACTTTGAAATGTAGAAAACATACTGGAAATAGAGATGCCTTTCCTCTTTCATATTTTTAAACCTTTTAAAGTGATCTTAAAAATGGCTTGTAAATTAAGTATTTTACCTATTTTCAAATTGAAAGATGACTTTCTATGTCCCAAGGTTCTTTAAGAGAAACACACAATATGGCTCCTGGAACTTTTTTAGCCTGTATTTTGTAATGAGAAGTCTTTTTTAAAAAAACCCAGACTTTTACTCAAATTGCAGCAATGTAAACATGTCAGTGGGGTATAAATGGATCTGAATTCAGTTCTAACCATACCACCATTTACCAAGGGACATAGCCCAGAACAAAATCTTATATATTAGCAATTAAAATACAGTAATCTTTTATGCTGTTTGGAGAGCATTTGTAGCTCTAGATCTATAAGCATTCTTAAGATACAGAATAATATATTTTATTTTTCAATATGTACTTTTCAGTGATGCTTTTTGTTACTTTAAACATGGTATGCCTGCTTCCATTTGTTCTTCCAAAGCATTACTACAAGCAATCAGTAACTAATTACAATCACCAACTGCTACAGATGGTAGAGACTGCTCTTAGGATAAGTGGTTTTGTCTAATCCTCTAACAGCAGTGGTTTGCTTTCCAGATAAAAATAATGGTGAAATTTAGATGTTTTGTATCAGTTTTGAAACTACCAAGGCAGTTTCTTTGTGTAATGCTTTAGGTTTCTAAAGAGCCTTTCCCCAGCCACATCTGTTATTTTCCTCTGTTCCAAACACACACTCCAATCAGCTTTGACAGACCTGATCAATGACTAGTGAATTTATGTCCATATCTATTTCATAATAAACAGATGAATACAGCTTATCTTACAAAGCTTGATGTTATTTTCATTTCTTGAAGTACCACTCTCCTTAATGAAAAAGGAAGATGCATCATTACAGTGTCTTAAACCCAACACAAATCTTGTCTCGAATATGTTACCAATTTTCCATATGGATATTGCTGCGTTATTTATTGTTGTTCCACTACCTCTTTGTCTGTAGTTCCTCTTCTCTCCCTTGGAGTACATCGTCCCACATCAGTGAAAGCAGAAGAATAGCTTCCAGGAGACTCCTGGTCTACTGAAAACAGAAATTACGTGAAACTACGATAAACACAACCTTTCACATATGTGATGCTGCTTGCTTTCATTTAGGGGGGTGAAAAAATATTGAAATCTATTATTTTACCTTTAACAGAAAGAAAAGCACATGATATGATGATTAAGAGCACCTTTAGAGGGAAAAAAACCCCAAACAACTAACTTTAAGCAAATGCTACGGCTGTCCTCTGATCCACAGCAGAAGAAACTACATGACAGAGGATTGAGAGAGCATATTTGTGCCTCACTGTGAAAAGGGATGCTCCCTAGTGGGCCATGTGGAAGACATGACAGCAGTACTGGGACTTGATCAGCTTGCATGTTTTGGAATGCCAACAGTGTAAACACATAATTACATGCATGACACATGATTCAAGCATGCTTCAATGAGAAAATGTGAAGAAACATTGTTTCCTCCTAAGTGATCTAAGATGAATTTCTACTTTACCGGGGCACATGTTAGGCAGCACAAGGGAATTTAAAAGGATGTTACTTCATAAAAACAACTCTGTTTTAAGAAATGGAATACAAATCGTATTACTCACCAATCTATGTGGCAGACTTCTCTAAAGCACAGTTTACTACAGGATGGTGAATATCTTCTCATGTTTTAATAAGAATAAAATCAAAATCTTATACACTCTATAGCTCTGCAAGTTGCCAGTGTGAAATGAAAATAGAACTACTTAATGAACTGCCTCTTAACTTCTGAGAAGTGCTGTTTTAGTCTCCTACTACAATGGTACTTTCTAGTGGAAATATGTGATTTATATTTGTCTTCCTTTGACTTCATTCCCACAATCTGTTGCTACCAAGCTGATACATTTCTAAAGAAATAGAAGTGGAACAAAAAAAGAACTGAAAGCATCTCATCCATTCTAACTGATTGTTGGATAAGCCACAAAAACCTGAGGCTATTGATGAATACAGTGGAGGCAAAGAGATGAGATAATTTTATTATTTATGCCATTGGTTGCAAGCATGTCATTCTCAACAAGTGTATCACAGCCCCTGTTCTGGACAGCTTTTTTGATATGGCATGTGTTCCTGAATGAGGATGTATGCTCAGTGCATAAACCTAAAAATATGACTCCAAACACATTATTTTAAAAAAAATTCTATCAGTAAGAGAAGGATATAGGAAAGGAGTGAAAATGCAAAAGTTTTAGGACAAACAATTTCCTTTTTTTCTCTACAGCTCCTTATGCAGTCAATATTGGTAGCTTTCAGTCATCTGCTGTGACCTTCAGGTCTCTGTGTGGCTGTAAAACACGCACACAGATCCAACAGAACACAAAACTTGATTAGAAGTAGAGCTCAGCCATGACTGGTGCTGATAGAAACTAATGGAATATTCTGCTTTACTCATTCTCCACGCTGCTTTAGGGATATTAATGTTGACAGAGTATATTGCTTTCCTCATGCCAGGCTCCTTCATAGCTGCAAAAGCTATTAGAAATCCACATTTGGATTTCCTTATTTTCACAGACTGGAAAATTCTCATTTAGCAACTATAATATGTGGCTAGCACATTTTTCAACAACTTCAGTCTCATTATGTAGTACTGTCTTCCAGGGTTAACCATGATCAGGCCTCAATTACATCTAATTCAATTCTGAACTGCGTTTTATAGCTGTTTTTAAACCAAATTTTCTATTCTAAATATGTCTATTATAACTAGTTAAGAAGAGATGGTAACAACTTCACTTCTGATTTCTCTTGAAATACATATTTATTATTGTGCTACTTACAAAAGTTACACAAAAATATGTGAGAATAAGGATAAGATGGGTCCAATCAAATATGGCATAATTTATATATTGAAGATATTCTCTCTTACATCCATTTGGGATTTCAAAATTATCTTTCAAGCAAATTTTTCTTTTTTTGAAAGAAAAAGATTGGTCATACTTTCCCTGTCAATTTCATTTAAGTTTTGATTATTGAGAAATTCCCTTCTAAGAGAATAGGAAATTTCTCAAAATTTCACAGATATACTGAAATTCTATGTAAAGAAATATTTTGCTGCCACAGAAATTGGAAATTGTATTGTTTAAACAGTGGAAATGGAAACTTCCTAAAATGACTTTAACATCTATTCACAAAAGGTAATACAAAGCAGCGAATTCATAAGAAAACAGGATCAGCTTTCTGTGATACTGGCAGAATTGACAGCATTCTTATCACTTACATTTAACAAAATATATAGTACAGCACATTTAGATGCAGATCCTTTTTTTCTTAGTAATAAAGGAAAGGTTATCTGCATCTTGTTTTCAGTTTGACCAGCATCTTATGATGCGTTAATTGGTTGCTTAATAACATCATTATAATTTATGGAACTAATAGTCAATTAGTTGGAATACACTGCTACTTCAATTGTCCTGTTACTGTATTTTGTGAATAGACAGCAAATTTATCTATCCTTAACACCTATGTGAAAATTATGTCCTTCACTAAGAATTCTGTGGGATGAAAGCTTATTATGGATGACACAAAGTGGGATGAGAAAGGGTGGGAAACACAGGGAGTAAGGTTGGACAAGTCAATCACAAGGATAGAGGAAGAAAGTTAATCCACCTTGGAAACACAGTGCACTATCATTGTTGTTAGTTGCATCCATGTCTGGAAAAGAGGCACTAAGAGGTAATCTTCCACAATCATTCTGGTACAGTGGACAATGGATAGCACCATCTTGAGGCAGTGGATGAAAAGGCTGGTGCGTGGGACTCTTTTTCAGAGCTTTAAGAGATGAATTCCTTTCTGGAATGTCTGGAAGCAGCTCAGTAATAAGTCTGTGTAATATACTGTTGTCGGGCAAGCTTCCCCGCCTTTTTTCGGCTTTAATTTGGTCACAGATGTCTTTAAGTGCAGAATCTAGTGCTTCAAATACAGATGACTTGCATTTTTTCTTTTCAGTTTGTTTTTTAGGAGCTGCACTTTTTTTCCTCCGGAAAGGCACTGGACTGACGAGGAATGCTATCTTAGAGAGGCCAGATTCTGCTTCCTGTCTCCTTGGATCTTCCGTGGTTTCCTGCTTAGCCCTTTCATGTTTCAGCATGGTGGTGAAGCGGGTGTAGGATGCTGGGCATCGCCCTTTGCAGGAGCTGATGAGATGCCTGTGGTGGTGGTGATGGTGGTGGTGGTGATGGCCTGATCCATAAAAGCTTTCAGATGAAGTGAAGGAAAAGTGATCAAAGTCACTTTCACTACAAAAGGATGACCCCTCTATCTGGATAAAGTCACTGAGATCAGAAACCACTCCGTCTTGATCGCTGTCTGAAAAATCTATATGTGATCGTTGTGGCTCATCACTGGTCACTTCAATATGAATTGGCACCAGGGTTTTAGACTTGTAGCTCCTTTGTACCTGAGAGGGATGTCTGACTGGAGTTTCTTCTTCCAGCAAGGATTCAATAGAAAATCGCCTCTTTGGACACAAGCCATTTTTAGGAGGCTCTAATGTAACAGTTGACAACATGTCATCACCAAGGTTCGGCATTGATTTTGACTTCTGAATTAACTTTTCAAATTCAGATATTCTGGTTGGCACCATGTCTCTGGGCACCTCCTCAGTAGAAGACTCTCTCCAGCCTTGAAGAATACCTTTGTGCTGTTCGTTTTCATATTGCAGTATTCTGGACTTGACAGAACAAATCACCTCGGAATTCATCAAGTCCTTGCGATTGATGCGGTGCATCTTTTTGTACATCTTCAGGAAACCTGGAGCATCATGTGCAGATCTGTGACGAACCCTTGACCTACCACTACCACGGCCCTCAGCATATGGGGAGTTCCAGTTCATTGAGCAAATTTCTTTGGAGTCCTCCTCACATAGCAGAGAGCCCATGCTCTCAGCCTTGGCCTGTGCATCGGGATAGCTATCGTGATCATCTGTTAACAGGTCATCACAGCTACGAGATTTCCTCTTTGGAGAAGCAGCTTCCTCTGTGCTGCTCCAGACTTCTGCATTTTGGCGAGTCATTTGCCAGCCATTCTTGTAGCTGATTGCCCTTCTTGAATCATTTGGAACAGCTAAATGTTGTCTGTAAGTGCTACAGTAATCTAATTCATTTGAGGTGTTGTGGTTGTGCACCGAGTAACTTAAAAGGGATGGATATATTTTGCTAAAATCCCCACCTTTATAATCCATAGAGCAGCATGGTAAAAAAGAGACATTGCCAGAAATTAAAAGATTTAGAAAGTTGGAATTAGCATCAGTAAGTATTAGAAAGACTAGAAAAGAGATAGCAATTAGTGCATCTATCAACTTAGGTCAGTATACAGTTTGTTACAGCCTAGGACAGCAGAGCTAATAACTAAGTTTTTTCCAGTGGCAAAAATGCACTCATGATAATTTGAATTCAACAAAAAGATTTCCTTATTAATTATGGAGATCCTCCACAACTCCTGCCATAAAAGCAACATAAGAAACCAAGCGTTAACTGGGTATCAATTGGGATTTTTAAGCAGGTCAACAGAAAATAAGAGCTGCAAAGGATTTAAAGATGAAGCCAAACAACAAATCCAGACCTCAGGGAAATACTGACTTATCCATCTGGGCATTCTGAAAAAGTTGTTTAGGATTTTTAACCTGTATAATGCTCAGGAGTTCACCACATCCACATATTCTAAGACAGTTAAAATAAAGATAAATGTTTATATTATAGATCAAATAGGAAATTTTTCCCAGTCATTCACAGGTAGCCAGCTCCTTCTCTGTGTGACAGCACTGAAGGGAGCAGTGGTTTGTACAGCTTATGAAGGGCAGAAAAAGGCAGCTCAGAAAGTGCGATACAAGTGTAAAGAAGGTGCAACAGTTTACTGAGCCTAACCAGAATGTAGAAGTAAAAATAACCCTTAGACTGGCTTCCATAACAAAGGCCTGAGTTTCAAGTTTTAAGACACATTTTTATGTGCATGGTAAATCTAGAAAACACTATGAGATAAATTTGGAACGGTGATCTTTAATAATTGCACTGAACCTTTAAAAATCGTCTCAAGTGGCAACATTCAGTTCAGGAAGCTCAGTCTGCTATCCAGAAAAACCTGAATCTAGATGTGAAACTGAAACACTTGAGTTCATTATTCATGCTGATCAAACAGTTTATTCCAAGGATTTAGAAAGTAAAAACCAGACTATGGATGCTTTCTTGATTAAGTTAGGTCCTGATAACTGACAATGTCTAAGACATCAGTTGTGGATTTATAAGGTCTATTTTCCTGGAAATACATTTTTAATCTTACAGGTTATTTGTCTTGATTTACTTTCTCAATTTAACAAAACTATTTTTAAAATCACAGTACTCTTATAAGAGAGTAGTAAAGTTAATAAAAAGGTTAGTGTTTATATACTGTGGTAGAATTCACAGTCTTCATTTATTCAATTCTCTTTTGTTAGAACAAGCAGTTGAAACTGGAAAATCCTTGTTACAAATCCTGCTTTTCAGCTTAAAATTACACATATAAGAATAAACAAGATAGCTTTTCATGAAAGGCCCAAAGCTGTTGCTTCAAATCACATCTGCTGGGGCAACACGCTGAGTGACAGGAGGCAGTGGCTACCAACACACAGTACAACACATCTCAGCAGTTTTCTGCTGACACACACAGTCTCCTCTTACCTTTTGCTCTTGATGGAGAAGAAGGAGATGAGCTAGTTAAAGGCTTCCTAAGGGTGGAGCATGGGCCCTGTGTGTCTGTACGGCCCAGGTTCGGTCTGTTTGCGTTCTGGTCACTGTGTGCCCTCTGATGGCTTACAGCAGGTTCTGACTTCCTTCGCTTCCTGTAGTCACTCGCAGTACTTGCAGAACTACAGGAACAAGCAGTATCAGTAGCAGTCTGATTCTGAGATCAGAATTCAGGAATTTAAGAAGTAAGCTCATAATTATATTATTGGTTTATAGATTAAAAAATGCCAGAACAAATGCATGAAAAACACATAAAGGGAAGAAGCACTGGTCTCACACATCTTACAGCCTACTTCACAGTAAAAAGACGAATTTGTTCTTAACCTGATTGTTTTAAAGTTTTACACAACACTACTACGCCATTTTCTTTGAAATAAATGCATCAAGTTTTTTAGATTTTTTTTGGAACTAGAATTTCAGTGCAAAGATAGGAAAAACACAGAGACTGAGAACAGTCAAGACAGCATGCTTAGGAAAACAGCACTGAATATGCTGCAGGCAGTAAGGGTAAAGGATAAATCTCTGCTGTTGAGAGAGAAGCTCAGAGATGTTAGTGGAAAGACCCAGAACACAATATGATTTATTTTGAATGTAAACACTAAGTCCTTGTAAAACTAAAATAAAAGTATACACATCAGTATCAAAATCAACAGCCTCTCCAAGCATCTATTTTGCCAGTAGTTCACAAGGTCAATGTTAAAATCTGACTTGTCATAAAATCTGCTGATTTCAGGTCCCAGAGAAGACCGTCAGGCTGGATAATCTGTGTCTGCTGAAGTAAGAGATGGTATTTCTTACCTAGAGGGCCTGTCCAGGCCTCTGTCTGTTGAATAGTGATGATACAAGGAAGCCTGTGAAAACAAATACAGGGATTGTTGTATGTTTGTATTTGAAAAAAAGAGTCAATTTTTGCTTATCATGTTTGATGACTCTTTGTTACTCTGTGACAAATCCTGGAACAGCAGCCCATGGTGATTAACACCCTGGGCACTCCGTCACAGACACTGCAACATTTCAGGACAGTAAATTACAGAGCTTTTAAAAAGCATCGCTAGATTTCATTTCCTACTCTACTTCAGTAATATTTTTCCTTTAAAGCACTGCTAAACAATGTTCCAAGGTCATGCTTTTCTATACACTTTTCAAAACCAGGTACAGAAGAGCTGAAACAAATCTTTACTACAAAGCCATAAAAATCTGAAAATTACTCTTTCATGTACTTGTGAGGTCTGCAAAGCTTCTCCTCATCCCCAGTTACTCAGTAAAATCCCACAATCACTTATAGCCAGAGACCTTTGTAAATCCCATGATGTTTGTGGTCAGCAACTGGCCTTACACACCTTATAATCCTGGTAAAAACACTTATCATCATAGAACATTACCCATTGCTTATGGAGTTACAGATGTAGCTACTGCATGAACACTGAGAGAGGGAACTTCAATAATTACATTATTAATACAAAGTCAGCATTAAATGACTACTAATTTTCAATCAACCATTTCAAGCCTTCAGTCACAATTAGTAATACTACAATTCTGGTAACCAGGTATGAATCTAGAATGAACTTGAATGGTACCTGGGGTATTTCTTCAAGGGTACAAAGCAGTGAGCTTCAAGAACTAGATTTCTTTCAAGTTCCTGGCATGTAATTTCAGAGCTAACCTAATGGACTAGAAATAGAACTATCATACAGATTTCTACGCTGCTGGAAATATTTTTCCCCTCTATAGAAAACCTTCTTGGCTTTTTCTCTGCATGGAAAAATCTTTGTACTGAAGGACTGCAGAAGTAATGGCACTCATGGCCTGTATGAGTCCTTGCTTTTGTTCAGATTTTTTTTTCCCCCAGTGATTTGATTTGCAAGTTCACGAACAGAACTTCACCCGGCTTTGTTAACTGACACATAGGTATACCTCCAGAAGTTACCTGTAGTCTTAGACTATTTGGGAGCAGATTTTATAGGTCTGTGCACTTTAAATGACATTCTAGAGTAACTGATTAAATTGCTTTTACAGGAGGGACACTATAAAGACAATATGGTTGTTCAGTTAGAGTTCATTTGTCAGCTGGCTTTGTTATTTAAGACCTGAATCACATACCAAGTGACCCCATCAGGACACTACCTGAAGCTTTAGTTTTTGTATTACATTAAACTCACTATATTGTGGGACAGGGGGAGCCACATAATATGAAACAAATGTTATCTAAAACTTGACCTAAGACAATTCCAACTTTTTAAGTACTTATTAACTCTAATTTAATTTAAATCAGATCCAAAACAGGTAAAAACAATCTTCTGACTTCTGGAAAAAATGGCAGTTGAGGTGAATAATTCAAAGACTTTAAAGAAATTTTCCAGAGAATATAAGTCTTCTAGAACACATTTAAAGTGACTTCTGCATAAGGTTTAAAAATATCTATTTTTCCTTAAAAGTAATTTTTTTATTTGTGGGCCAGTATTCACGTATTTCTCCTGTTTTACTACTTACTACTACTATTGTTTTAATTGTTGAATACTGTTACATTCCTAAATTCCAGTTTGGATCAAAATGACATGCTGTGTAATCTCAAAGGTGGAATCCCTCCTCAAGTCATTCTTCACCTGCATCTCATTTACAGTAGAAAATGACAAGTATGCAACCCCCAGCATGTGCACTACAGGAGGAAAGAGAAAGTGGAAAAAAATATCAAAGGCAATTTTTCCACCTGCTAGGGATTACTATTATGTTCATTCTTTGCAAATTAACATGTCCTGCTATTTCCAGGCTGTGTATGAGAGATCTTCACAGAATCTGGGAATTAAGCTGTTATCCAGGAAGAGCAAGGTGATGTTCAGGAACAGAGAAGTGTGCATCAGTGATGACACAAGGATGGCTGTCCCCCAGGACACATCTGTTGGCCTCCAACATTACTGATTGTGTGTCCAGCTTCCCTCTGATGTTTCCATCAGGAAAGGTTTGCCTCATTCACACAATGATGTGCCTTCTGCCAGGTGGCTTTCTGTGCACTGGTGCCCCATTTATAAGTTTTAATCTCCTGTCGAAACAGATTCCAAGGTGGGGTTTTTTTTTTGTATCATCTGTCATTGCATTGTTCTTATGTGATAAATTATTTATGGCACCTTAATATGAAAACTGATCTGAGGATGTGAAGAACAGAAACAGGTACTTGCAATATTCCAAGTCCTGTAACCTAGCTCATAAAATCAATGGATTTAAACATTAGAGAGAAGTGGCACAGTAAAACAAAAACCATACTCTCTGCTGTAGGAAAAGAGCAAATAATCAAACCTCCTTTCCATAAGTGGATTAAATACATGCCTGAGTTTTGAAGCCAGTTATGTTATGGAGGTGATGCTGATGATCATCAGATATTCTCAAACAATAGACCTGCCATTAGCACCTAGGAAATTATCCCTATTTTATTTCTCAATATCTGGGATCTGTATTGGGCTCACAATGAGTGTGATACTGATCACCTCTTCTGTCCAAACAAAATATCATGCTATTTGTTTTTTTAAAATACATTCTGAGGAAGATATTTATTTCTGAGTTTTTGATGTTCACATAATTCACATTTTCAAGTTTTTCTTTACACCCCCTGAAGGCTGGAGAGTACTTTGTGACAATTCTCCCACCACTTCCAAATTCAATGACTTTAAGATATATATCCAATACTCACACCAACAGCCAGTATCACCACAAAGCAAAGCAAAGGCCTCAGGTCTGTGTGCTTCCCTGTACTACTCATAAAACCCATTCAGCCTGTCCTGGAAAATGTCTGAGCCTCATTTCAAAGCTGGCCACAACCATCTCCTTGCTCTTGACCAGTCACCACCTCGGTCTGGAACCAGCAGAGGATGGAAACTCTGACCATGGGTGATCTCAGAACTGTTACACGGGGTGGTACAAACACTGCAGATAAATTGTCTTTGTGGATTCCTTCGTGCAGATGCCAACACTTCCACTAACAACCACTCACCACCTGTGAGGTGACAGTGGCCAAATGGCCCTGAGGCACTGATGGTTTCCCACCACTTGTAGTGTCTCCATGGCTCTACAGACCATGATGACACTCCCAAAGGCAAAGCAGATCCCCACTGTCTCCTATGGAAGGCAATGGGTAAATCACACAATGGAAATCACACCAGAGGGAACTTCCTTACCCACAGCATTACCCAAGCCATACACAGTGTGTCAGTGATCAGCTTAACATGGCTAGAAGTGTGTATCTTGCCAAAATTGACTATATAGCTTTTGCTTTTCATCCTTTAAGATTCTCTTATCACCTCGACTGTAACTTGCTCTTTTATCCTTTGATGCTGGCTTTGAAGTTTTTCTATACGATAGATCCTGGATGCTGCCCATTCTACAACACTAATTTTTAGCACAGGCATATGTTATTGTCTATAGAATGTGTGGAGCTTATACCTTCTCTCCACAGGTAGAGCTTCACTGATGTGACATGTAGAGGAAAGGTGAAAGTAAACACTGTATGTGGTTGTTTTACTGCTTGTTTTACTGTTTGCAGCTGTCCTGTCAGCTCTTGGGTGTTTACTGACATACTTTTAGATGGCCCACCTGAACACATCTCTCCCATCTCCAAAGATAACTAGCCATCTTCCACAATATTCAACACTGCTCTATGTGAATAAAGGCCATTTGAAAAAAAAATTAAATATTGGAGATGACAACTCCGAACTACCAAATACAGACTTTTTGGAATACTTTGATTTGGTTTTACTAAAAAAAGAGATATATATTTAAAATTAAGCCTGTATTTTAGCTGTTTTCATGCATTAAGGCTTTAATGATGATTGAAACTGGAGCTGCAGAAAGCAGGCAAAAGTAAAAGGTAAATAACAAATAGGCTTGTTTGCAAGATGGTCATAATAATTTATCAAGTTATTTTGAATAGTCTCCTCCTCCAGAGAAATATTAAGTTGCTGTAGTTTTTGAACCTGCTTTATAATATTCAAAGATTATTAAAATTTCAAAATTAAAGACAGGAGATTTTGTAGATTAATCAAAGAGAAAACCAGTGTTACTTAATAGCCATTTTACCCAGACCTACTGAAAATGGGAATATTTCAAAGTCATGTTAGGGCTTTTAAATTGTCTTCTTTGATATATTGATAACCAACAGGAATTAGAAAGGGCCTAGAAGCTTTTTCTTTCAGATAAATGGGCCCAAATTTCACAACTCTGAGGTTTTTCTAGATATATAGAGAGCTTAAAACCAAACCAGAGTAAATTGCAAACAATTAACAATTTAAGACCACAATCTGAGTTTAACTTTTGGAGAAACTACAGAAGATGAGTGTGAATCACAAATATGAATGAAGTAAAGCCACCATATGAAGCAAAGTTGCCAGTAGAGGATTCACTGACTTTTGCCCTAACATTGGAAAATGGGGGGGGAATGGAGAAGGAATGAAAGCCTGAATCTCTCCCACTCAGAGTAGGGCAATGTCAGCCCACTACCTGATCTTGATGAATTTTATTTGGAGTACTGACAGCAATTGTCAATCCTGAGTAATAAATTACAACAGTGCTATTAATTGCTGTTTTACCTGATGAGCAACCTTAGTAATAAATACTTAATTGGAGAAATGACAGTTTAGTCACAAAGGCTTTCACTTGACACATAGAATTTGCAGTCAGATATTTTTATTTAAAATATACTGTGCTGATGGATTAATTGTGCAGTGCACTTGCCCAACTCTGAAAAGTGGGAATTTGTCAAAGAGTTAGAGACGTATGGACTGTTGTGTAAATCTGGGTGTTAATCTCTGAGAAGTTTTGGGGATAAGGACTCACAGTTCCTAGGATAATAAGATCAACATCCAAATGCACTAGTGATCTGGAAAGATATGAAGACAAAGATACAATGATTGTGAATTAGAAAGGTCTCATACCTATCAGAAGGAAACCACTAAATTTTAACAAACTTAAGACATAACCGGTGAGCATTCCAACCCTTCTTCCCAAGAGAATCATCTGAAAAAGAACCATTCATTTACCTCATTGGAAACACCAGAAGAACTGTCTTGAACATAGTCCAAAAGCTTTTTAGGTGGCTGCATCATAAAAGCAGAAGTGTAGAGATGAAATGGAGTAGAATCAATGGCAGCAAGGAATGAAACATGTGGAAAAGGTGACACAGTTAGAAATTAAGTGTTGACAGCGTCAGATACAAAGAGTGACACACATGGGTAGAATGGAAGGATAAATGTGTTATTTTTAAAACATCTTAATAAAATGTTAGTAACTGTAGGTGGTAAAATTTACAACTGGAATGTTTGAATAAATACCAGCAATTTTTAATACTGAGAGAGAAGAGTGTAAAGCATCACAGTTATGCTCCCTTGAAGGAATTTCAATATACTTTATCTTAAAAGTTATCATTATCAGTAAAATATTGTTGAGATATGGTTCATCAGAGGAATTTATCTGTATTGTTTCTGCCCACCTAGAGGTAGGAATGACAATATGGCTTGAATGGCAGGATAATGGATATAAAAAGTAATCCATGAAAATGTGATAACATTATAGACCATTGCACAAGAAATTAAACCCAGATATATTTACCTTTTATTATTTTAAATTTTCAGAGGGTATTCAATGGGTAATTTTTAAAAAATGCTATGATTAAAATATTAAGGTTTTAAAAGAATGTATGTAATTTGCTTTCTTTTCTGCTCTCCCTGAAGTAGCAGGGAGTTCTGATTTTGCCTTATGGCTAGCTACAGAAAGGGACTAAGGTGCCTGGTTCCAAGGTGTCCTCCAAGGCCCTGTGTCAAGTTCTCAGGCTCCTCGTGTAGCCTGGCATATCACTAATTAAAATTCTGATGGGCCTCCAGAGATTTTTTGGCTAACGGGGAAAGAAAAGAATGGGGATATTTTGAATCCTGATACTCTCAAGCTCATGTCTAGTTTGAATTTCCTGCCTGTGTCCTGTGGCTTCTGCTTTTTAACCCCAAAACATCCTAGGGAAAATCCTGGGGAGTTATGAGAATGCTTAGAAAGACTGAGGGAATGCTTGGGTTTTCTTCGCTCCTCTTTCTAAGGGGATTTTAACTCCTAATTTTCCACCTGTCTGGATATTCCAACTATCCTCTTAGACATTCTTCTGGGATGAAGACATTTGCTATCCTTTTCCCTAAAGATGTTAGAGTGTACAGGAAAGAATTTGAGCTCTGTGGAGCCAGAGAGGGAGTGTGCAAAAGCAAGAACAGGTGCATCTCCAACCTAGCTGTTAAGGCATTGTGCAGGGAGGAAGTGAAACCTAGTTCTGAGTCTTGCCTCAAGGACAATGTTACTGTTTTACCATTGTAAAAAATATACAAACAGTCTTTGGTGCTTAGATATAATTAAGCCTATGGTATCTGCAGAAGATCTGCAAGTTCTTAAGAAATCAAACCTGAAAATGGAGATATTTCTGATTTTTAGGTGTTTCAATGAGATGGAACTTCTCAGGTTTATAATTTTAAACATAATTGCTTGCAGCAGGTCTAAACCAGCATCTGTTTGGCAGAGACCTTTTTTGGGTAAT
Organism: Notiomystis cincta; assembly: GCA_013398075.1. NCBI lineage: Eukaryota > Metazoa > Chordata > Aves > Passeriformes > Notiomystidae > Notiomystis > Notiomystis cincta. Next base: position 142,225 of record VZRX01002494.1, on the reverse strand, counting down.
GGCTATTTGTGAAAATTTGAGCAGAACTGACGTCTGTCTGTTCAAACAGGTTCCAGATTGAAAACAGATCAAAGCCGTATCTCGGTGTTCTGGTACAAAATAAGTATTCTGCATATATGCATGTAAGAGATGAAAAAAAGGCAAAAAGAATCTCAGTTATTTCCTGCCATAGGAAATTTGCTTATGGCTTCATACATTTAAATTTAGATATATTCCTTTAAATAAAATATATTTATATATTAGCATCCCTAACACAAACTGACATGTTTTTCTCTCCTAGAAGATTGTTTAAAAAGAATCCAGCCAAATGCAAAAAATTGAGGGAAACTAGCAAACATCCCTGTTTATCATGGAATTTGTTTTTTATTAAATACTTACACTTTACTATATGTCTAATACATACTCCTTATTAAAGCTATTGCTGTAACTACCCTAGCAAGTTAAGGGTCTGTTTGAAAAAAAATTTATATTCACGGGACTGCCCTTCCTCCTTCCTAAAAAAAAAAAACCTTATATTAATTTTGCTGGCATATACTTGCTGAATTTGGTAATTCAAATTCCTCATTCTAAAGATATTTGTTCCTAATGTGTAAATATCAATATTCTGTCCTCACTTACCGGACGTCCAAACTCCAGCTCTGAAAAGAATTTATACCAGGGTTCGTTTTCTAAATCTATGTCATCTGGGTTTATGCGATCAGTCTGGAGCAGTTGTGAAGGAAAAGGGAAGGAAAAGGCACACACTGAGCAAAGTGCTAGAAATGGTATGTCACTTTAACAACAAACACACAGACATAAAACAAATACAGGGAAAGAAATGGAATAAAATCAAAGAATGAAGATGGTATTTAAGATAGAGAATATTCCTGTTCAAGAGCTGTCATTCACTGGTAGCTTTAATACTTTTCTTTTTGTTCATGCTCTTCCAAGGACAGGAAGATGTTAAACATTTTAAAATTACACTTTGAAAGCTAAGAGAGCTCTTTGACCTTTTCTTTAACATCATTGCATTAGTTAATTATATTTAATGCTGCTAAAGATTCCTTGTTAGGAAGATGGTTTAAATGATTGTCTTCTCCAGCACAGGCAAGAAATTGCCCATCTGATCAGCAATAAAGACACAACTTTATCTGTATTGCTTTCGGTCATTCCTTGTCTTCTCACAAAGCATGTTAATTCTGAATCTTGGTATCTTGAAGCCAGCACTGAGCAGAGATAAGGAATATGCATCATGCAAGCATTGCTGTGTTAAAAAGCCACTTCAGCACATGAAAAGGAACTGGTATATTTTAAATCCTATGGTCAAAACATAGGGAACAGAAAGTTATGCATTCCATAATATTCGTTTCAGCAGTACTGTGAAATGCTGTATCTCACATAGCCTTGTCGACATAATGAAGCAGTTTTTTCCACAGTGAAATGCATTGTTTTCATCTGAAAATTCTCACAGCCAAGGGATAAAGTAGCAATTGAAGATAGCATTAAGGAAATTCTTCAGTGAACAGAAGAATAATTGACAGATTTATTCAAGTAGCATGAAAACATGACGGTGCAAAACAGTACAGCTCTCAATGGGATATCTAATCAACTGTAAACTTGGCTGCATTAATTACTTTCTAAATAGCTTCAGTTTCTTTGTAGCATCTGATGTAGGCTTTCAGGCATCACAGAATCACAGTGAACTGTTGGCTTAAAGATCTCTAAAACAGAGAAATCTTGTTAAAGACATTTCTGAATTTAAAATTTGGTTCTCCATAAGTGAAATTATCAGAACCTCGACACTAATTATGGTGTGCCCTAGAAAGCAGCCATCAAAGAAGACAGGGTCCTGCATAAAGAATGATACTGGTGATCAAGTACGTAACTCTTTTTCCTCCAGAATCAAACTGTCACACCAGAGCAATCACATACAGCTCTTTCTGTTTTCTGCAAGAGAGAACCTTGTGCTCTTGACCATTTCAGGTAATTAAACATCTTACAGCACTTTTCTTGCTGCTTTTGATATTACTGGGACAGCCTGCCAACTCTGCTCTATGGAAAGGTCAACAACCCTTCAGAACTACCTTGGTGCTCACATATCTACCAGCTGTTCATGCAATCAATATCTGGACCCCAACTGTTGTTTTATACACTAATCTTCACCGTGTCCTTTCAAGCAAGAGAAGTAGTATTCCTGTAAATGCAGAGGGAAGGGAACGTCACTGATGAAAAACTTGCTGTGTTCCACAGTAGGGTTAGGAAGTGATGGTGCTCTGGAGTTTTGCCCTTACATTTCCACCATCCACAGCTGTATCTCAGCAGGACTGATGACAGGTGCTTGGACTCAACCATAGACACCCAAGTCATTAGCAGGGAAACACTACTGAAATTAGTTTAATGAACTCACTACTAAAATGTGTGAATTTAATAGACACTATGACTAATTTGAGAAAAAACCCACAGGATTCTCTTCTACAGAGATATGAAGGCATGAGGGCAAAAAATGACAGATGCAGAATGCAGAAGATAACTTTGCTGTGTATCAACTTGGTTCCCATTACAGAGAACGCTTGCCATATTTAGAGGTTTTTTGCTTGCCTTAAAAAAAATTCCACAATTTATATCTGGATAATCTGGAGAAGACATTACTAAATAATTCTTTTTCATCCTTTCTCCAAATTAAGTTACCGTATGTTGAAATACTGCATGTTTATACCTTTATATTCCACAAAAAATTAATTTTCACAGAAATGTTGACACGAACATATGGGTGTATTTACATTAAATTAATAAATAAATCACTTGAAATGTACATAGGGTTGGAATTGTGGAGCTTTTGGCATTAGAAATCCAAGCCTACTGCCATTACTTGCTTGGGTAGCAAGCACCAGCCTTGTGAGCCTCAAGGTGCCCTGAAGAGCAGCAGTCCCACACCTACACAGTGCTGCACCCAGGTGCCTTCTTGTAGGGAGGCAGAACACACCAACAGGTCAGCTGGGCTCCCCCAGCCAGCCAAGGAGATAAAAAAGAGAATGGAAGTTGCCTCCCTTTTCACCTTCAAATACTCTTGTGATTGATTAGCTGCAAGCTTAAAAACCATCGTGTTTCTGCTGCTGAAGAAAAATCCACAGAGAGTATATTCTATCAAGTTTCTAAGTTTTCAGTTCTTCTCATGTAGCAGTTGCAAATAAACGTAAAGCTAACCATGCAGCCAAGACCACTTTATTTTACAGCTTCAACTGCAGAGGGCAGCAAACAAAAAGAAACTGAGCACTGAAGTCTGCAAATTCCCTGCTGCCTGGCAGTTGTGGAGAGGACTGCATTCCCTGTTCTACCAAAATCAATACACAGGCAATTGATTTTGCTTGGCTTTTGGATTCAGTTTTGCTGACAGATTGTTTTTTATTATCTCCCCTTTTAAGAGACTTCAAATGAATGAATTATTTCGCCTTAGAAGTTGCACTTGGCTTAGTCTCACAAAGTATCTCCCTAAGTACTGGAGTAGAAGGTAAAAGCAATAAAGGAAAATCCCTTTTTATGACTTGTCAATCAAGTAATGTTCCTACAATCTATCCTTTATCTTGTAATTTAGTAATATTTTGATTATTTGTTGAAAATACACTACTAAAGACCACAAAGTAACTTAATTCCTTATGGCTCTTGCACCAGATGGTCAACACAACACTGCATCAGTATACTCAGGTACAGAACATGGACAATGAAAAAATTACATCTGTAGTATCACATGTAGCTTTGCCTGTTCTTGGTTTGATACACAAATAGACATTCACAGGTAATAATCAAAACTGTGCATTTAAATTCATGACTTAATTGAATCAATATTTTGCATTTGCAAGTTCAGATACCAAACTAAAGCCTGTCACGAACAGTGGGCTGAGATGCCTGTTGTAAATTTGGGTTTGGCATTTTATTATCTCTAAAGAATTTTCTTTTGCTTTTAATTTTTTTTTGTTTTTACTTTTGGACTACTTTTAAATAGCTGTGGTAACTCCAAGTCTACTACCAGATGGACTTAGCCTTTCTCTTTATGAGAAGGATTTTTTTTTAATGACTGCACACCAAGCAGGATATTCTGATAACCAGCTTGAGATGTCAAAAGCAACCAAATGTGCATGTTCTAAAGAAAATTTCAAATTTTTCACTACAGTAAAAACCAAACCAAATAAAAAACAACAGATGTACATCATGGTGTAAGCCCAGTCTATTTCTGATATTTGAAAAAACAGTAATTAAAAAAAATTATTCTAATAATGAACTCCTCTTGCATATAAACTCAGTAGAAAAATTGTATGTTGAACAGAGATTAAAAAATCTAGAAGTAAAATTTAACCTCACAGTTTTATTTGAGTAGCACATGTATACTTTTATGCCTTAGAGTAAAACAACTAATGAAAATAGAGGCATTGCTTGTACCAATTTTATGAGGTCTATTTTACAGTAACACTGAGATTTTTCCTTACATACTCTACTGCAGAAATAGATATATCTACAGGTATGAAGGAATTGCTTCACATATATACAAGGCAGAAACTAGTAAATAATAAAATTTCATTTCATTTGCACATGAAAAAGATTAAGTTGTTATAGCACCATTTACTTATTAATGGAAAGTAAACATCCATTTTAGGAAAGAAGTCCATAATTTGGATGATATTGGAGAAAAAGAGGAATATTTTGTTTAATTGCAGACACTGGAGATGGAAACATACATCAAAACAACTTAGGTACCACTTTATCAGTGGCTTTTTGAAACAGGAAAAAAGGAGCTGTAACACCATGTCTTGTAAGAGTATTTAATGCCTTAATATCACAAACTTTTACTGCAATCTCAAAATTCTAATTCCAAGCCTCTCTTTATTTGCTGATGTTTTATATCTTAAAAATTCAAACTATGGAAGAAAACACATTAATTTCCCTTTTCATGAAAGAAGGTACTACACCATATAACAGTTTGAAACTACACTCATCCTTCTGTATCTATAACAAAAATAATCAGTTATCCCCAACCAATCTATCCATTTAATGTTTATTACTAGGTCAATGTTTTAGTTTATTCTTTCTCACATTGTTTTGATTAACGTGAATCTTCTTTTGATCAGTGAGAATCTTCTGAATAGTATTTCCCACTAAATGTTAGCTTTACACTGAATCTCAATTTCTTTTATTCTTCCCATGTTCTCCACATTAATCACAAGTGATTCCAAGCTACTACATACACCAAGAAAAGGAATGCTGATTTGTCAAGTCTGACTTGTCCTACTTATTATGATACAAGATAGCTGTAAATACTTTATATTATTAACAGATTACTATGCCATCAAAACTAAAATCTTTTAGGCATGGAAATTATTTAATAAAAAAAAATTGGGGATCTGGAGTGTTAGAAAAACTTCCTTTGACTTTTTTGGTTTGACAAAACTAATAAAATATGACTGTAGTTCAGGTACTGTAAATATCCATCTTTTGCAATATTAATGAACTGTATTTATTTTATATTCCACATTTTGATTAATACTTTCCTTCAGTATCATTCAAAAATTTTTTCAGACATTAGAAATCAAATCTTTTGAGATGATCAAGATGGAAGATTTAATTCACACAGTACTGACGCATTTGAGAATTTGGAGTTCTCATCTGACTTTGGAACCAATGCATTATTTTTATGTGTTAGCTTTTCCTACACACAATGAAAAGAGCTTTAGACCTGCTTTGCTGATCAACCCTTAAGAAGTTAGTTTTGCTTTCTATATTCCATTCCATGAATAGAACACAAACAAATAATTCAGTGAAACCAAGTTAGTAACATGGTCCAAAGGAAGTATCATAATTAAATAAAAATAGCATTTTTATCAACAGTAGAAATTCCAGATTAATAAAACCATGATAGCTCCCTTCAACTATTTTTTTCAACTATGTTACACTAGTGTCAGCACAACTTTCATCTGATATTGATTTCCAACGTTTTACAGCTCTGAGTCACACATATGAAAAAACCTCTCAATTCTGTACACTTAAAAATTAGGCTAAAAAATTTCTTATACAAAGAGATACTTTCTTGTATGTACATCAGCTACGCCTAAACTTTCATTCTAAGCTTCAGATGATAAAGTATGACCTTACATTTAATGGATATTGCTTAGTAGGTACAACATAACTAAAGCTTTTCGGCATGAAAATATTTTAAGGACCAAACAAAGCTCAAGATTCCATCTCTTGATTTAGATTAGCAAAAGTAAAATGCATAAGCAAGTGGAAAAAAGGATGCAGGAACAGTCAGCAAACCTCACTTCTTTGTTATTTCATTAGTTTGCTAGAATTGAAAAAATGTAGCTCTGAGAGTGTTCATCAGCACTGCAATTCTTATATGAATTATTTTTGTTCACATTACATTAGCAGAAAATGTAATTTATTAGAAAAGTGAGGCCATTCTTGGAATACACTGAAATCAGTGTAATTTTCTTATTTTTAATTTGAATCTGCTATTACTCTCTGGCATTGGGAAGGCTGGAAAATTACCTCAGTTTATAATGCAGCCATGGCATTCAAAAAGTGCTCAGAACAAATGACACTGCCTCTTAAATAAAATTATTTGTTAAGTTCATCTGCACTCAGATACTAATTATATTGATTCATTACCAGTTCCTACAGAAATGCCAATTTCCTCTTTGAAAAACACATCAGTTCTGCAAGAACTCAATTTCACAGAAAAAGAGCTTTGTGCTTTCTAGCTAACAAAAATTAGATTCCTGCAAAGACCATAAAAAAAAAGGGGAAAGGTCTTTGGTGTTTCACACTGTTGATATATTGCATATTCTGAAATTCAGTTATTTCCTTAATTTGCTTTAAATTGGTAAAATAAATTTTGTGAACAAGCATGTAATACAGAAGCAAATAACAATCCAGTACTGATTTAATAAACCTCTTCCTACAACTGGACTCCCTCAAATATTTCAACCTCAAAGTAAAAGACCAAAAAACCAAAATATTGCCACTGATACGTAACAGCTTTCCTAAAATAAGAAAGCATTAAGATAGCACAAAGGTGAATTAGAAGGGCTGGGTGAATGTGTCCTTCAGCCAATGAAAACTTCTGTTAATTGTCATTTTGCAGACATTAAGCTTAGCTTTATTCCACAATTGCAATCATTGTCCAGAAAGCAGGAATAAAGACCTCTAATTACATGTTAATGTACACACCATAATCACAGAGTATCTGAGGCTGGAAAGGACCCCCAGAAGGCATCTAGCCCAACCTCCTGCTAAAGGTAGGTCTAATCACATCAGGTTGTTCAGGGCTGTGTTCAGGTGAGTATCTGGGCAACCTTGGCCAGTATTTGACCAAAATCTCCTTTCAGTATATATCCTGAAAATGTGAATATTTTATTTTTATGCATTAAGTAATCAGATATCATATGTGCTGTTAATAAAACTGAAAATAAATGCTGGAGATGCACACCAGTTAGAAAAAGCAGTTTCCATCTGTTCTGCCTATCATCCATGAGGTTTGCACAGTGCTCATTTCTTGCAAACACCGGAAGATGTAAGTTGAGCAAATAAGCCAAACCCACATTTTCAATACAACCATCAGATAAGAGCGAAGAAAAATTGCTGCAAAGCTGTATTTGGAAAAGCATCCTCAATATTCCTCTGAGGAGTTATTATCAGTAGTAAGTAATAAAAAGATAACCTCTTACCGAATCCCTTACTGTATTACCCATTTCATTTGCGTGTCTTACCGGTCTCTCGTGTTCAAGGATCGATGACTTTCCCGGCTCATATTCGAAAATACTTCTTGGTTCAGAACGGAACTTGCGAGTGTCGACCTTTCTGTCAGGAGGGTCCCAGTCGTTCCTAAACAACAAGTACAAGCAACTGAGCTGATTTATGTCTTCACCTTGTGCTTTACAGCTCTGCACAACAGAAACACGCAAAGCCAAATGACGCTCAGAGCGGTTACTCCTTCCAGATCGCAGCTGTGGAACGTCCAGCCTGGCATCCCAGTGTTTTATTGTATCATCTTAACCTGTTTACAGCAGATATGCTTGGTACAGCAGGAAAAATACTGGAGATGTCCAGCCTGTGATCACTCATATTTTTGTTTAAAAACTCAGTTTAAAAACTATCCTAGCACACCATGTCAAAAAACCAACAGCATTGCAAACCAGTATACATGTTTCGTGCACTCTACTAATATAGGCAAGAAATTTTTGTCATCACATAAGGCCATATTGAAAATGTTATAAAATCTTCAGAGGCAAAAATATGAGGAATGATTTTAAAAGACAGTGTAATGGTTATTATCCTGATCTGTAGTAGAATTGCTTCTGAATATCCTTGTAAGCAGTATATTGTTTCTCTATCTTGAATAGATAAACAAGAGGAAGAATTTGGCAGTGAATTCAGAATAGAAATGTATTCATTTTCTCTATAATTACAAATTTGCTTTCAATATAATAGTGCTATGCAAAGAACAAAAGGTAACACATGCTACTAGATTTTTTCAGTCATTTACTATGTCATATTACTAGCTACCTATACATTTTGGCGGAATACTTAGCTTACAGTGAGAGCTACCTTTTCATGGCAGTTCTGTAGTACCTACCTCCATTGTTCTTGGAAAACTGTAGCTCACACATATTTTTATTTAACTCTGTGTAAAACAGTAACTAGTGGTATATTATCCACTAGTAACTGAAAAGGTTGGGGGAAAGGAAAGGGGAAATACTACACCTATTGTCTGTATTTATGATAAGAAAGAGCACACACTGATTAAATTTTATCAGTTCTATTGGTCTTTCTGGTGTGACTTGGTTTGATGTGACCCGACATCATAATGCACATGTCATGTGTCTTAAAAAAATCTATGGGGTAGCTTTTGTTTACACTATGCTTACAAGTGCATTTCTGGGACACAGACACCTCTATTTATAAAATGCCCTACATTTCAAGGGATGTAGTTCTACATGGCTTTATTGTTCATTTTCACTGAGGAAAAAATGATTTTCGGAGCAGAAAATGTATTTTTTGAGAATGAACAGGAAAATGAAAATGTTTTAATCAAGCTGCATTATACTGCAAGCCACTGAAGGAAAAAGGATGCTACTGAAATTCTGATTCACACTCAGTTTAACTAATTTACAGTGTTCAGCTTTGTATCCTGTATGGACTACATTTTTGAGCTCAACTGCTAATGCAAACCATATCTTGCCTCTCAGCTATGAAACTGACACATGTGGACCTAAGCCTCTTATGTGAGATTTTAAATACTCTGGCTTTATAGGCAATTAAAGAAAGAATCTCCCAATGGCAGGAAAAGATTGATGAGCTATAGCTTTCAGCAGTGGGCAAAGCATAACTAACGTGTTTGGCATCCCCTGGCCTGCGGAACACAGACTTCCACTGCCTGTTGTATCTTGCAGGAGATTAAAAGGGGAGGCTAAATAGCCAAATTCAGTGCTGAGCAATTCCAAGTTTGACAAAAGGAACTGCAACAGGCCTCAGTTTCTGTGACCAAGGCATTTGGCCTAGGACAGGGCAATGACTCACAACTTCAGAGATCAAAGCTCCGCATTTTGGTGTCTTGCTAAAAAAACCTACACTTCTGTATGACTTGCTAACAAAATTCAAGCCTCATGGCCTCTGTGAAGCAGCCCAATTCTAACCTTTAGCAGTTCCTCTTGACAACCTGCCCTTGGGAACAGGGAAGCAAAATCAGTAACTATCAAGCAATCTCATCTTCTCTGCAGTATATGTAACTACTGAATTACATTTTGGATTGCCACTACCTACAAATTTTTCAAAAAGCCATAGTCACATCTTAATCTTAAACACTTAGTATGGGATTTCCTCATAATATTTTAATCAAACTGCTAATTACTTGAAACTGTTTAATATGATTAAATTTCTACATATAAATATGTTTACAATGTCCAAGCTGACAAAAATGGTCAAGTTATCTTTTTTTGCTTTAGTGTAACCAAGAGAGCTGGGCTTGTAGGCATAGATGGAAGGAAAAATATTACCCTTTCAATATGTAATTTTATATAT